>OU343222.1:278805945-278962831 GCA_910596185.1 Chrysanthemum makinoi
CACACTGAAAAAACTTGATTTCACACTTAAACTGAGTGTTAACAAAGTTATAAAATTGACACAAATTTAGACAAAACATCTATGCCAGGAGGGATAGTACAACGGGAACTCCCTAATCAGCTCGCCGACGTAGTTACTGAACCACTTAGAGTTTTTGCCGACATGAGTGAACGCCCCCGATCATTAAAATCAAAGTCAATCGCCCGGGCCAAAATTTTCCATGAATTTCTTGAGGGCTATGTTCTTTATGGCTTTAGGCACGCCTTCCTCCGCCATCCCTCCCTCCCTACCCATGTACCTTCCTCTTCTGGGTCGTGCTCCTACAAATTAAAGTGAGTGAAAAAGCCAAAAAATAACAAGTAACCAAATTCAAATGATCAAGTTTAAGTTTCTTTTATAATAATCCGGAAATTCTTACCACGACAACCGCTATCAATCTGACAGGTAGGGGAAGGTGGGTCACCCACCGCCACCATCTGGACCGTGGGACCGCTGTTCCATCTCAGAAAAGTATAAGTTGAATAACATATAGAAATTCATAAACAAATTAATATAAGAATGCACACATTCAAATAAATATATACATTTAAACAATCCATAACAATTTCATTCAAATAAGTGTCGTTTTACAAGTTACAATTTAAGATCATTCTGTTAAATCATAATCACTATCATAAACAACATTGGTCGCAACTTCAACTTCAACTTCATCATCAAGTATTGTTTCGACTTCACATTCACAAAAGTCTAACAATCAATACCATTCAAATATTAACAAAACGCATACAAACCAAACACATATGCACAAAATGACTAATATCCTAAAATCATTTGCAAAAGTCTAACAATAATACACAAATCGACTAACATCATAAAATCACATTCACAAAAGTCTAACAATCAAATACCATTTCAAAAATATTCACATAATCATATTCACATATTTGCAAGTTTATATCCGCATCCATACTAATCATACGCATACTAACCAAACGCATATACACAAAATGACTAAAATCCTAAAATTACTTGCAAAATTCTAACAATTATATACAATACGACTAACATACTAAAATCAAATTCACAAACTAAATATTACAATTCTAAACAAGTAATTAACCAAACACAAACAAAAAACATACTAGTTGTGGTCTCGGCTCTCGGTTGGTCCGGTTAGTGTCGGTTGTGGTCAAACAAACACAAATTAATCACTTAAAACTTTTGAAGACGCCATGTCCTCGCTATAGACATAAATACAATAAAAAATAATGACTTTTGGTGACGAATGTGGTACTCGGTTGTCTCGGCTCTCGGCTGTGGTCCCTAGTATAAAAAACTAACAAAAATAAATAAATAAAACAAAATAGAAAACACATAACTGACCCCGAGTCGTCTCATGGGTGAAGTCCACACATCCGACTGAAAAATGTCAAAACAAGACTTAACGATTGTATTTGAACTAGAAAAGGGAAGCCTCACGTGCTTGCCAAGCTGACAAGCAAAGTACGTAAGGTTTTGTTTTATTACACGAAATGGAATTACTAGAAATAAGAAAACATAACACTTCACTTCCTGGATGTTTAAGTCGTTTGGTGCCAAGTGTGTTGGCTTGTTAGAAACACTTGAGGGATAGGACAAGGTTTCATGACCGGGTAGAGATCCCCGGTGCTATCACAGGAGAAGTACCCTGGTCATGAAATCCAATGTAAAAACCATATGATTCAAATTCAATGGTACAATTATTATCACAAACAAACTGAAGAACATAAATTAAATGTTTAACTATGTTAGGGGTGAACATTATTAAGGTGAAGGGTCTATGAGGTGTCGTAATATCAGTGTCTAGTATTGGTGACACGATAGTATAACCGTCACCAACCGAGACGAATGGATATATAATTATATACACATATTTAAAATATCACTAAGACTAGTAACCAAATCATTAAGGTGAGAACTCGCACCTGTATCCATGTTCCAAGCACAGTATTAAGATCCCAAGAGTCATGCCACTAAAAGCATGCGGTAACATCCCTCTTGTCCCGAACAACTATAGAACCTGTTTGTCCAAAATGATTGCCATTTGCACCAAGAAATGGGGCCCCATTAAGGGATGTTGTTGGGCGGTGTACCATTTGCAATACCAACCAATTAAATGGACTAGGATTGGTTGTTGGAGTGGGAAACCAGTTGGGCCAAATTTAGTAGGTAAAGCCACATGTCCATTGTTACCCGTATATGCAAAGCCACAAGAAGGGATGCATTAAGAACATTAGGACTAAAATACACCGTTGGTCCCTAAACTTGGCAAAACGCTTCGTAATGGGACAAAACTCGGCCTTATCATTGCCAGAGGTCCAAACCTTGGCCTTTAAATGCCAAAATCGTCCCTTGACCAGGATTGGCATAGTCAAACCTAATTTTATGGATTTCCTTCGAGGGTATAATAGACCATCCACATTTTTGACCCAACCTTCAACCCAGGGACCAATTGTAATTATGCCTCCTAGCCGTTTCTTCCATGATACACTTGCATTTAATTTTGCGGGAACCAATACACCCACCCAACAAACAACTTTACCAATCATAATACATCATTATCCAGAAACGTTAAAATGAAAATCGAAATCAAGAATATAAATCCTCATTTTAACTCAAAAGACCAACCCAACTTTCAACATAACCATGTCGATCGATCGTATTAGCAACATGCCAGATGAAGTGATCACTAACATTTTGAATCGGTTCCTTTGTTAGCGGTGAGAACCTCTAGTTTAGCTAAACCGGAGGTCTAAGTGGAGTTTGCTCACCGATGTCATAGTTGATGAGGATTTCTTTTATTATTTAACACATGAGTTTGATGGGAGGCTTGTTACTAGATTCTTAAATCGGCTTATGGGTCCAATAAGAAAGTTTGTCTTCGCCAGAGCCAAGATCAATGATTGGAATAGACGACTTTTATTATGAAGAGATTCATGAGTGGCTCTTGTTTTTGGCTGACCATGAAATTGAGAAGCCGATTATTACAAACCGGTATGGGACCCAACACGTTCCCAACCCAACTTTACTCTGAGTGAGTTGAAACATCAGGTACTTCATGTTTGTTCTTTGGCTACTCTGGAATATTTTCATGGCTTTCCAAATCTACTGAGCTTAGAATTGATTCATGTCAATTTTCTAAGTGGTACGTTTGGGACTTTATTCTGGGTTGTCCCTCACTTAAGTCTCTTAAAATGAATCGTCCTAGTACAAACGAGATGAGACTAAGGGATATTGCAAATGTTAGGAATTTGAGGAAGTTAGATTTGAGATTCGGTCGTTATAATGTTGTGACAACAATCATAACATCCGATATCTTTCAGCTGATAAAACTTCAAAATCTTGAGACCCTTGCATTGGATTTTGATGATTGCACGGTAAGAACAATTTGAGTTTTACACTTATGATTTTACAATGTTAAAGAAATGTGTAACATTAATGACATTTTATCTTTATAACTTGTTGTAGTTGATACGGGAAGCTAATTCTAGGATGAATGTGCCCTTTCTATCCCTGATTAAACTTAAGCTGTCTTATGTCGATTTTGGGAATATTGTTATGTTATTTCCATCATTGAAATGATTTGTGGATGTCCAAATTTGGAAATGCTGGATACCAGAGTAAGTGTTTTGGAGTAATGCATATGTAGCAAATAAACATTCCTAAATTGGCATGTTTGAGTATCTCTCAACACTATTTGATTTTTCAGGCCGCAACACGCTTAGTGTTCTACCTTGGAAAATTTTCCAATGTTGTAGGCGAAACACATTCACCATGGCAAGCTACGCATCGTGGTGTTTCAAGCTTTTCCCGAACGAGCATGAATTAACTTTAATAAACTTTATACTTGCGTGTTCTCGATAACGCCACACGCCGTCGAGGTCAAAGGAACTTCCTTTTCGTCGAGAAGTTTTTCAACACCCTAGGCAGTGAACCTAATCGTTGTAGTGTAGTATTAGGTAAGCCACGGTATTGATATCGCTCTCTAGGGGAATATGAATGCAAGTGAGGAGTTACTACGCTAAGGTTGGGGTTGAGGAAGATTATTTTTTATCTTTTTATGTTTTTTTGGAATTAGAAAGGTACGAATCTCGGGGTTTGGATTTGGGGGTTGGTATTCTACCGATTACTCTACTTATCTAATTATCTAATCTAAGGTGATGGTAGTCTATGTCTAATTATTGTGTCATCGTATGATGGTTTAAAGATGTGTTTAATTAGGTTTTATTACTCCTTAATTATTTCCTATTGATGGTTGAATTCTCACGTCCTTATTCTTAATCGCGTTGTGTGTCTAAAGTCGTAGGGTATGTGTTTATCCCTAACTCTTTGAAACTACCAAAGGGTCTCGTCTACAAAATCTCTAGGGATTATAAACTCTAACTCTAAGGTACTCTTTGGATGGTTTAGCCTACAACTACTCTAGGTGTCATAGTCTAAGGTTCACAAAGATTTAATCAAGCATTAACTACACAAAGAATGACCTATCGCATTACTTGATCATTAACAATTAAGATAAGAGACAACCAATCAATATTCAATAATTAAGTTTCATATTCCCTAAGCAGACACACAAATAAATTAGCCGGACATGGAGAACATGCAAGCATACACACAAATAATTGAAGACATAATTGAATTAATGAAGTAAAACACTTATCTTGTGGTAAGATAGGGTTTGGAACCCTAAAATACTGTGACAAGACGCCTTGGTTCGTTTAGGTTTTACTCCAAAAGACTACACTAAAACCGAAAAATTCGATTCTATATATAAGATTACAATCATGACGCAGGCCACCTCATGATTTGTGACGCTCGCCGGTCGACGCATTAGAGTTTCTTCCCACGTTAGTCTTGCGACGGCGTCACCTTATGCTTGTGACGCCCCTTCAATCTCTCGACGCCGCTGGATCAAATCTAGGCCGCCTTGGTTAGACTTACTCTTTAAAGCCCGACACCGTCACTTGAAAATAAGCAATTTGGCTACTGCCTCGTCACAAAAGTTATGCGACGGCATCACAGATAACACCCGACGTCACTTGTAGAACCTCGCCGCCCCTTGTATTTCAGAGTCTGAGTGGCTCGATTCTTGACTTTGGCCATTTTCTTCAGATACCGCTTTTCGTCCAAATAAATGCCATTCCAGCAATTTGCCTTCAAGAGACCTAAAAAGTGAAAATGAACTAGTAATAACGGATACAAAAGTGATCAAATAAGGGCTTAACGACCCTCAAAAGGTACAATTTAAAACCTTATCAAATATCCCTACACTTGGTATTTGCTTGTCCTCAAGCAAGTGTGCTTTTAGCCAATTAATTTATAAGTTAGGGGTCATGAAGCATTGGTTTAAAACAATCCACAACACATATAAGCCCCGCAAAAGTCATAACAAGCACGGAAATTACATACTAGCACCTCACATGGGGTGTTTGGATACTCACATCTCTCGGGTGTATATGAAATATATCAAAGTGGAAATGGAAGATAAACACTCATTAACCTGTCCTAGTACATAGATTACCATAGGCTTGAGAATAGATCAAACCTCCATCGCTTTGGCGTAAGCACCTAGGAAAGACTATCCAAGAGGTCTTTTAAAGGGTTGTAATGTTAGGCTTACGGTAGGGAAACAAAGGGTTTGGTGGGATAGGCTATTTAGTGGTGGCAAGTCAAAAATCTCTATGTTACAAGCATACGAAGAATGGCGTTGCTAAGCCAAGACTCGACACTCTAAACTCTAGATAACTGAAATACACAAACATAAATTTAAATGATAGATGTAGGATGGTAGCCCGTATGTTTTTTTTTTTTTTTTTTCACTCTATTTTTTTTTTTTTTTTTCTCTTTTTCTATTTTTTTCGATTTTTTTTTCATACACTTTTACTCTACCATCCTCTATGGTAACATCAAAATGATAGAGATTTATCACATCCCTACACTTGAGTTTTTATTACTCTAACACTAATTTGACCCGAAATGAAAAGATCAAAACACTTGGGGTACGTTATTACGCAAAAAAGGGAATTTAACGTTCCCTTCTAGTCATTTAAACTTTAACTTTTCCCATGAGTCCCAATCGTCCCAAAACTGTATACAAAGGATATGACTCGACTTAGCAACTCATGCAAGCAACTAGATAATTGAACTAAGGGTTTGGGGTGATAACAATAATGCACTAAAAGTGAGTGCATACAAGGTAGGCTAAGGCGATTTGGGTGTACATTTGGGGTTGGGGTGTAAACAATACTCTTCATTGATATTCCGGAAAACCGAAAAATCAAAAGAACCGCGAAAAGGATAGGCTCAGAGGGGTTAACTAGAGGTGTCGTGTACTAAAAGTGAGTACAACGCAAAGTTATGGGGGAATTACTCAACCGAGGTGGAAGAAGTAATTATATTACAGGTATCAAACAAGGGTTATCCTAATGTCTCTTATCATTTAGTTATTCCTAACTACACAAGTGTAGTCTTACTAGCGATCTCGGGATGCATCACAAAACAAGTTCTAGAATCTAATATACTACCGGTTCACACTCTAAGCATTAAAGATGAATGTTTTAATTCCTACTAATCTAAGGGTGATCCTCACATTTTTGGTGGAATTTAGGTGGTAAAGGGTTTTTGTGCTAGTCATGCAACTTCCTATCCGTGAGACGCTTTTGTTAAGACTAACGGCCCACTCCTACATGTCATAAAAAAATTTAAATTTTGTGCCAAAATTACCCTAACCGACATTTTCTCATGGTTTATTACACAAATACAATTGGACAAAGCAAATAATCAAGGATAAGCATAGTTTCAAAGTTCCCGTTTTATTTTCCCTCCCTACACTTAAACTGAACATTGTCCCCAATGTTCCCGAAAGTATCAAAGTTATGATAATAGAAGGTAATTAAAAACGAAAGAAACTAATACTCCCCTGATTAGCTCGGTAGGATCCGTGTAAAGTGGTGGTTAAATTCTTTTCAAGAAGAATGTATGCGTGAAAATCTCCTTCCAACCTTATGTATGTTCTTCTTAATAAATTAAACCTGCACACTTGAAGAAAACAAACGAAACCTTCGCGTAAAATCGGCGGTAATAATATATATAAGACTCTACTAAACTAGGATATAATGCTTGTGGAATGAATGTTTACGAATTTCGGAAAATTAAGATCTGGAAAATTCCAAAAATTTATAAGTAGCTCAGAAACGAGAAAAAAGTAATCTCGATGTTTTACTTCTTCCTAACGCCGTTAGGTTGCGATCCCGACGCCGTCAGTTATCCCGACAAAAACGGTCTGCGATTTTCTGATAAAATTCTGGAAAATTTACATCTTTAGAATCTGGAAAAATTTCTGCAAAACATCCATTATGACTCGATACAAGCATTTGACTCGAACAAACACACATATATATCTTTGAATTAATTGAAATTCTCATGTTCACGTTTCTTTTGAAAACGTGTGTAATCCTCCCTACACTTATCCTTTATGTAAAATACCTTTATATGCAATTAAGACGAGGTTAAAAACAAAATAAAGCATTTTTACAAATTTAAACATGAGAATAAGCAATCAATAAAAGATATATGACACTAACAAGAAAACAATTAAGCATGGGTTGCCTCCCATGAAGCGCTTTTCTTTATTTATGAGTCTTGTAGCTAGACTCGTAGTCGTGCTCCTACGTGACTTCATTACCGTCACTTTCTTCCTTATGACGGTCTCCATTGGGGGGTTCCATGTTGTAAAAGTGCCCTATAGTGCACCTTTCTAAGAGGTCGTCCTCTCCCCAATTGGTCCTATATTCCTGTCCTAATTTCAAGCAATCCTTATAGAAACCTAGAATCTTGGCCATAACATAACCTACTCCCTTCTCCTTATCTTCCTCATTCCTATAGTAGACCGATAATTTAAGTTCCTTTTCATCATTGGAGAGTGATGAAAACTTCTCAATCTTAAACGGCACTTGGTAAGCTACATCATCGGTCTCATCCTTGAATCGCACTATTCCTAATGAGGGATCATAAGTCATCCCGGTGTTTTCTATGAAATGTTTTCCTAGAATAACGTGGGACAAACTAGGATCTATGGCCGTACTAATATCATCTACCACTATGAAATCCGTAGGAAACATGAAACTACCTACATGGACGGGCAATCCCTTAACTCTTCCAAGAAAATTGCAACTCTCCCTAGGATTATCGGGGTCTTGCCTAGTGGGGATAGGCTTCTTCATCACCCAATTGTAGTAGGTGCTAGTCATTATATTGATTGGGGACTTGCGATCAATGTAGGCCTTTGCCACGAAAAGATGTCCTATGCAACATGGTATGTTAAGATTCCAAGGGTTTCCAAACTTGATCCTAGGGCTTTTCCTAACATACATGTGACGGAGGTCACGCACTAAGTGAGGGTGGCGAGATAGTTCTTCTTCCGTAGGAAACTTATTGAAATAGTCATTGTCTACTTCATTCACTTCCTCGGTTGTTTCTTGCCGGTGTTTTCTTAACCTCAAGTATCATCTCATGGTTCGCTTCGTCATTTGTTCTATTATGTTTCACTAAGGCGATGGTATTGATGAATTGAACGTGCTTAGCTAACTTACTTGGGTCCTTAATCTCTACACCGGAAGGCTCGGGAGTTGAGATAGCATTAACCTTCCTATCACTATTGGTCATGGCTTTCAAAAGGTTATCTATCTTCCTATCCATTTCGGCTTGTTGTTGGTTAAAACAGTCCGAGAGCTTAGCTATTTGGGCTTCTTGGGATGCGACTAGGTTTTGCAACATCCCTTCAATGTTTTTTTGGTTAGGACCTTGAGATGGGGGCCATGAGAAATCATTGGAAGTGAATTCTTTGGTTTGTCCCCAATAGAAGTCGAGCTTGCCCTTCCATGCCTCGCGTTTCATTGAAATTCCTAGGTCCGGTATTGTAGGGAATCTTCCTCTGTTCCATTAATACGAGGATGCGTAGTCAACGGAAGCATGTTCGGGATCGGTGCAAGTGCGCGTGTTATGAGGATCACTACAAGGCTCACACGAGGAAGAAACTTTGTTCACATGGCGTGAAGACTTAGGATTTTCGTAGGAGCTCATTAGAAATTTTACTTGATCTTCAAGCTCGATCATCCTACGGTCGGAAGATTGTGAGTCAATTGGAGAAAAGGAGATTGCCTTAACGGTTTTGGGCAACTCATGGGGGTCATTCCAACTTTCGTTGACATAGAGAGCAAGGTCCTCTATTATACCCCACAATTCTTCCGCGGTGAGATCACTAAATTTTCCACCAGCCGCTTGGTCAATGGATCGCTTAGTGGGGAAGTTGACATGATCATAGAAAAGTTGGACTTGGAGCCAAAGATCAATGCTATGATGAGGGACTTTATGGAGTAAGTCCTTGAATCGAGTCCATGCTTCGTAGAGAGATTCACCTTGACGTTGCTGGAACATCAAGATGTCATTCCTAAGCTTAGTGGTTCTCCCCGGTGGGAAAAATTGAGCAAGGAAGCGAGAGGTGAGATCATCCCAACTTGAGATGGAGCCCGTGGAAGTCGCTCAAGCCAATTACTAGCTTGGTCCCGTAGAGAGAATTGGAAGAGACGAGACGCTGGTCTCGGTAGTAGCAACAAGGTCAATGGAATCGACAATTTTAAGGAAATCCCTTAGATGCTGATTTGGATCTTCGAAACGAAGTCCATGGAATGCACATACGTTTTTGTAACATATTGGATTTCACAAACACATCACATAACAATATATGGTTCGAATTAAGTAGAGTTTAGAGAGAGAAAGTGGGAACCTTTCTAGAGAGAGAAAGTGAAAGAAAACTTAGAAGGTTAGATTCAGATGAATGAAAGGTCCAACCCTCTACCTTGGGAGGTAGAGGGTATTAATAGTTACAAACTAAACGTCCTCCCGGTTGTGGATCGTGCATACAATGGGTAAAGACCCATCCTTCCTCCACGGTGTTGCTCTAAACTAAATAACTAACTAATAAAACAATAAATAACGATATGTCTACGAGCTAACTTATGCTCGATTATATTTGGGGTGACCGCTACTTCACTATGGAATTTTCTAATTCCTAACAATCTCCCCTAAGGGAGGTAACCCCATGTTTTACATTTTGAATCCTAGCATTCTATTTTATCTTCAGTCTTGAGCTCGTAGACTTGAATTCTTCAACATCGACAATCTTTGTGCTTTAGTAGTGATTCTTCAAAGTCCGCATTGACTTGTACTTTTAGTGGAGGCCTTTAACTGATCCACATCTTTGATGATCTTCGAGCTTTCATTGAGATCATCACCCACAACAAATCTCTCGGATCACCCTTTTGTTGTGTTGCCATCATATGAAGTTGTGACTTTGGACCGACATGCTCACACTTTTGAATCATGACATCTTTCCATCGAGTAGCGAAGCTTTTATCGGTTCAAGATATTTGCAGCAGACAAAGACATAGTATAGAAATATCTCGAGCCGCCTATGTAGATATGCACCAGTCATGATTTCTTCAAATTAAGTGTGAATTCTGTGAGCATGCGGCTTTGGAATGACTCCTCAATTACGATCAATTTTACCGTCCAAATGTACCTGCAAACAACAGTTAGCAATAAAAACACACGAAAGTGTCTTTGATCACTTTCGTTGAATTGAGGTACACGCCCACGGTTCCTCGTTGATCGCTACACGTGATCGTAGGATTCGAAGAATCTCCTTGACAGGGTTTCGCAATGTTCTAGCTTTTCTCAAACCGAACGCGTCTCAAAGAAGACAACACGGAGTGAGTGAACTAGCAAATTGAGATTCACTGATTGATGAAAATGATTTGAAAAACAATCGCGTATTGCTTAGAAGAAAGAGTTTTGCAATACGACGAAGGTTTTATGAGAAAGATCAATTTTCAATCAAAATACTTTTGTATTAGAGAATGAGTACACATTCGACGTGCTAGCGAAAAGAAGAGATTCGCATCGACGGTTTTTCTAAAAGTATTTTTCAATCAGAGATACTTTTGTGTTTGAAAATGAATACACATTCGACGTGCTAGAGAAAAGAAGATTTGCACATCGAATGGTTTTTCCAAAAGTACTCGTCAATTCCATTCTCGACCAAGGTTGATTCAAGAATGAATCGCCCCATTGTTTCTATCCAGTTGTCACAAGCTTGATCTTTTGCAAGATTTCACATGTCACCCACCAAGAGCTTGTTTGATGTTGGCTCTAGAAGGATTTCCATCTTCATTGTGAATATTTTTACATATCACTCGGATGTTCGGGCAATACCACAAGGATAATGCGTAGGACTCTTAATATATACTTACTTTCCACATTGTGTGAAACAGCAAGTCTTCTAGAATTTTGTGTCCTAATGAGATATAGTGGATGATCTCTTGGCTCTAGACTCAATTAGTGCACATTTGGTTTCCTATGCCGGAGACTAGGGAGAGGGTCTCCTTCTTCAATATCAACAATCTCTAAGAGAAAGTCGATAGATAATGTCGGTTCCCCGTGAGAATGAAACAAGTCCTTTTAAGAGGAACTTGAGTAGTTTGGGAAGTTGTAGTGCAGTGCATCATTGGGTCCATGATGTCTTGTCTTCAATACCGTGTTACCTTGGTAATAACCAAGTAGCATATGTATTGAACCCGCTATCGCCCTAAGGTTGAATTGATGGAGGGCAATTTCTTTTCACCCTTTTTCACATTCAGTTCTTTTCATTCTTCAACCCCTTCAGTGCTTACCGAGACTTCATAACTAGAACCTTGTTGGGTTTATTCCATTACTAGCTCTGTCTCAGTCCGCACTCTTCCCATATTCTCATTTTCTCCTTTTTCATCATACCTAAGGACTCTACACTATCTAGTGGATTGTCCTTGGGTAGATCCCTCCGGCTCTGGCGGATCGTGGGAACAAATACCTAACCTAACCATCCTTATAACTCCATGCATAAAGTAAAATGGTCGGTCTTTTGGTACGTTCTTTCCTTCTGAAACCAATTGAAAATCTTTTGGAAAAACAATCAAGGTACTTGTGATACGAGATCAAAGCATTTTGTACCTTAATAGTTTTGATCATTTAGAAAACCTCCCCTCAACATGTGCATGTGATTTAGAAATTGTTTAGCACATGGAGGCAAGAGGACTTTGAAATGTTTTCTTTGATCAC
Source organism: Chrysanthemum makinoi (assembly GCA_910596185.1). Classification (NCBI taxonomy): domain Eukaryota; kingdom Viridiplantae; phylum Streptophyta; class Magnoliopsida; order Asterales; family Asteraceae; genus Chrysanthemum; species Chrysanthemum makinoi. The sequence goes on from OU343222.1 coordinate 278,818,138, forward strand.
AATTTTCATAGAAAAAGCCATTTGATTTTCTTTGGTAAATTCTCCCCTCAATATGTGCATAGGATATTTGAAATCATTTTTATCACATAGAGGCAAGAGTTAATTTGAAGCACATCCACAATCACAAGCCATTAAGAAACCATTTTAAAACTCAATCAAGGTACTCTATGTTAAAACATAAAAGCTTTTGTACCTCGAAAGTTTTATTTTCCTTTAAAATGCTCCCCTTCAATATGTGCTTCAAGATTCGTTTAGCACATATAGAGAGCAGCTGCACAATTAAATCAAAACGATCACCTTTTATCAAATTCCATTATTAAATCACAAATTCTCCCCGATCAAAAATATCAAACCCTTTGAGATTTTGGATCCCAAGTGATTTAATTAGGTTTAGAAAACATGGGAGAAAATGTGGCCTTGTTTAAATACTCATCTGGTTTTTGGATAAATCCTCCTCCTCAACATGTGCATTGTGTATTTGAACTCGTTTGGCACATGGAGGCAGGAGTGCCTTTAAAGGACTAAAACCAATTCCATTTAAACAGATTTGAGATTTAAATCACGATCTATACCCCGATCATAAATATCAAACCATTTGAGATTTGTGATCCCAACTGATTTAAATCATTTAGAAAACTTTGGGGAAAGACGTGGCAAGATTTAATTTTGAAAAATGATAGATAAGGACCAGATTTAGACATTAAAGATTGTTAGTGTCAGGTATGATTGTTTTAAGAGATCTTTTGAGTAAAACAAAACAATTTCACAATCAAACAAGAATGTAAAAAATTTCATTTTGAAAAGACCTTGATTCAAAAGAAAAATCATACCATGACATAACATTAAATCTTTAGATCACCACATTTTAGCGTATAAACGGACCTTTTGTGAAGAAATATCGTTTGAAAATATTTTATATTAAATCACTCTCCCCCTCAATCGATGACCGAAGTCGATAATTGAGTGACTTAGGTTTTGATAAAAAGAAGTCCGATTTTCCAAATTTAGTCCAATATATTTTCAAAATAATATTTTTCCATTTTTAAAAGCAATATTTTACAAAGTTTTAGAAAAATGGTATCATCACAATTATCATGCACAAAGATATGTTAGGTGGTTGAGAAGCTTCGTTGATGCCGTAGGGCTTGGAAGAAAACCGTCTGCAGATGCAAGTGAGACTTCTTCTACGTTGCATTTTGAATGCCAACGAGGTCAAATTAAGCTCGCGTTTCTTCAATCACTTAGAAGAAAACCATCTGGCGATGCAAGTGAGACCTCTTACGTTGCATTTATGCCAACTCTCCATAGAAGTCCAATTAAGCTTTGTTTCTTCATTTGTCAACCCAAGAAATGGTTACCCTTTCCTTTCGGCATCCAATCATATTCATCTGTGGGATCCGGATCGGGAACATTCTTATACCCAATATACCGCATACGCTAGTGAACACACATACAGATATATGGTGGTCGACATCACCCAAACAGCAATCGACTAATAAAAGTCAATTCAACATATCAATCAGTTCATATAAGGCATGGGAATAATGTTCATCAATCTATAATCATCTAAACCTAACAGTCACATCCTAGAAACCTAGTCCTTCAACATAGGCAATTATATTTTTCAGATAAGCACGTAGGATGATTAAGAAAGTCCGTTAGATGATGTAGATTTGAAAAACATTATCCCCCTCAATCCATGACTCATTTTATGAAAAGTTTAAAAGCTCTGAAGTCATTGATTGAGTTTTCAATTTTACAAGAACTCTGAATCTGATTGTTTTAAAAGCAACTCATTTACCACCATTTTTGAAAACACCAAATATTTTTCTGAAGAATTTTAGACGGAAAAACATTTGTGTAGGAACAGATCCTTCGACATACTTTCCTCAATTTTGTTTTTAGGATAAGTGCACGAAATATTTTGAAAATAGGTTTAGCGCAACACTTTCCTTCCTTTAAAGAACGGGTTGCTATCTGAAATAATAGCAAGCCATCATTTGAAGCGCGGGTTACAGTCTGAAATAACTGTAAGCCATCATTTGAAGCCCGGGTTACTGATCGAAATAGCGTAAGCCATCATTGACATGTTTAGAAAACGAATATTTACACCTCCTGCTCGAACTTCATCTAAAGTCCCGTGCCATTATTGAATGACATTTCTAAGACCGTAGATGTTATCGATACCAGAAGACATGTCTTGAGAAAACAATATTTTTGGTATTTTTCAATTTTCTGATTTTTATGGGCTTTTGTTGATTTTATATTTTTCTATTTGGTTTTTGATAAATATTTACAGATATAGAGAAATAGTTTAAGAGGGTGATGATACAAGTACCGCAATAAGAAAATCGCTCAAAGACTTCGTAGAAGATAGAAGTCATCATCTCTTAAACTTTCACTACCAAAGCATTCGAGGCTCTTGAATCATCGAAAGAACTTGAGCCTTCAACAAGTGAATCTTTGGTAGCTTCCCTCAAACCGACAACCGAGTATAAAGACCATTTTCCAAGAAGTAGAAATGAATGAAAACAATCTCATTGAATGAAGCTCTGCACCCCGAAGAACACGAGAACACCAAAGTAACAAGTTGAAACATATATCGTATCGGTGGTTATCAAATCGGAATAACTGATGAATTTCGATCACATGAACTCAAGTTGCGCCTCTCGATGTACACATTACTCTTCGAGATTGACCGTTGTCTATTCGGGGAACAATACATCAACATCTTCATTTTTTCATATGCATTCCAATTATCTTACATATAACCAATCAGCCCATGATGTACACATGTACCCAACAAGAGTAGAGACGATGACATCCATGTAACATGTTGAGTCACTAATCATCTATGTGGATGTCAACTCTGAAATAACTGAATTAGCTCGATCAAGTGAACATGTTGTGCATATAACCGGAAGCACTTTGTCAATAAACTCATATCAGCTTGTGAAGATGTCAACCAACGGCTCTTAGAAGAGAAAAACTCCATGTGAAGATGACCCGATAAGAAGAAGCTCGGTTCTTACATGAGTTTAGAGCCGTATGACCATTTATATTCTCAAATATCAATCAACAATGCAAAAATTCACACTTCTTCTCCCCCTCAAGAATTGCATACGGAGTTGCCATTCTTGATTAAGTAAGTGAAAATCATCCTAATGTTCTATTCACACTTTCTTCCATAAAATCAGCACATGATGTCGCCATCTTCATTATAATCGAGCAAGTGGAATGAGAAAACAATCGGTGGTAGCCCGGTTCACTTGATGACTGAAGCACATGGAAAAAGTATGAAGCATGTTGATGAGAATGGTCATAAATAAGAAGATTTCTCTTCTTCGAAGATAAAGCGCATGAAGCGTACACTTTTCTTTTCTTTGGAGTACGAGGCCCGAATCGTGTGAACAGACGTCATAAGAAGATTTCTCTTCTTTCCAAGATAAAGCGCATCAAACGCATACACTTTTCTTTTCTTTAGAGTACGAGGCTTGAACTGTAGTGTTCAAACGTTATAGCCGATTGAATATCAATGTTGAGTAACATGAACCCGTGAGTTATGAGATATCAATCCTTTTGTTATCCATACTTTAAGCCACTCCATGTATTGAAGGATCGAAGTATACGCACCGAGTAAGGACTACCCGCACTAATATTACAAACTTGATTGCATATATTATGGTTAGTGACATCAATATCCAAATCCAAACCCTTTGGGGTTTCACGGTCAACATTGAGAATGCCATTGGTAAACATCTTTCCTGTGGGTATCCACCTAAGTCCAAAGATCCTTAAAAGTTCTACCAGATGGTATCCACTTATGGCAAGGTCTAGGATTGTAAGGCTTCTTATGCATAGTGAGAGACTTATCCTTTTTCCTAGTTTCCAAAGATTTAGTAGTTGGTAACCATCTAGGTGAGGCTTTTGGTTTCATTTGCTTCATATGCACTGTGGATGACTTAGTGTAAATCCTAGACTTAACAGATTGTACCATTGCATGAGCATTTACTTTCTTCATGGATTTTGTGAAACATTTATCATGATTAGCATTAAAGATACATTTCAGACACTTTGAGCAAACAACTTGTTTGGATTCAGAAATAGATCTAGATTTCTTAGAGTGATCTGCTATAGGAATAGCTTTAATCAAAACGCAACTACTCTTAGATGTACGCCAATCCCTAGTCTTTAGATTAGTGTTCCTAGGTAATAGTTTAGAACTACTAGCAGTGCCTTGAAATCTAGAAGAATTCATCATCCTAGGTCTTGCACCTAAAATTCCGTCTTCTGATTCTGTGCCTTCTTTCTAGCCATTTCAAGATAAGAGTTCTTAACAATATATGGTTCGAATTAAGTAGAGTTTAGAGAGAGAAAGTGGGAACCTTTCTAGAGAGAGAAAGTGAAAGAAAACTTAGAAGGTTAGATTCAGATGAATGAAAGGTCCAACCCTCTACCTTGGGAGGTAGAGGGTATTAATAGTTACAAACTAAACGCCCTCCTTCGACTGTGGATCGTCGCATACGTGGGTAAAGACCCGTCCCTCCTCCACGGTGTTACTCTAAACTAAATAACTAACTAATAAAACAGTAAATAACGATATTTCTACGAGCTAACTTATGCCAGATTATATTTGGGGTGACCGCTACTTCACTATGGAATTTTCTAATTCCTAACAGTTTTGCACCAACCGGATGGTGTCGGATCGCAGGGCCGTAGTTTGGGCTTGGTCGGGAAGCTCAATGGTGTTCCTATAGCCTAGGTGGCTTGGTCTCGAGTATTCACCAAGAGTACGGGCTCTTGGCAGGTCATTTGGTGGTAGGTTGATGAATGGTGGGTGGTTATCACGTTCCATGAAGAAAAGTGATGGGGTTACGAACAAAGGTCACGAAGAAGGGGGATAGACTACGAGAATGATAAAAATGAGAAAAATTTACTTGATAGGAATCAAGCAAAGAAACCTAAACGATGTGGACTACTAACTAGCTATTCTATTCCCGGCGGTGCCAAAACTTGATAACGCTGCACGCGTCGTTCGGGGTCAAAGGAACTTCCTTTTCGTCTAGCAAGTTTTTCAACACCCTAGGCAGTGAACCTAATCGTTGTAGTGCAGTATTAGGGTAAGCCACGGGTATTGATATCGTTCTCTAGGGTAATAGGAATGCTAGTGAGGAGTTACTACGCTAAGGTTGGGGTTGAGGAAGATTATTTTTTATCTTTTTATGTTTTTTTGGAATTAGAAAGGTACGAATCTCGGGGTTTGGATTTGGGGGTTGGTATTTCTACCGATTACTCTACTTATCTAATTATCTAGTCTAAGGTGATGGTAGTCTATGTCTAATTATTGTGTGCTCGTATGATGGTTTAAAGATGTGTTTAATTAGGTTTTATTACTCCTTAATTATCTCCTATTGATGGTTGAATTGCCATGTCCTTATTCTTAATCGCATTGTGTGTCTAAAGTCGTAGGGTATGCGTTTATCCCTAACTCTTTGAAACTACCAAAGGGTCTCGTCTACAAAATCTCTAGGGATTATAAACTCTAACTCTAAGGTACTCTTTTGATGGTTTAGCCTACAACTACTCTAGGTGTCATAGTCTAAGGTTCACAAAGATTTAATCAAGCATTAACTACACAACGAATGACCTATCGCATTACTAGATCATTAACAATTAAGATAAGAGACAACCAATCAATATACAATAATTAAGTTTCATATTCCCTAAGCAAACACACAAATAAATTAACCGGACATGGAGAACATGCAAGCATACACACAAATAATTGAAGACATAATTGAATTAATGAAGTAAAACACTTATCTTGTGGTAAGATAGGGTTTGGAACCCTAAAATACTGTACAAGACAGCCTTGGTTCGGTTTAGGTTTTTACTCCAAAAGACTACACCCTAAAACTGAAAAATTCGGATTCTATATATAAGATTACAATCGCGACGGCGTCACCTTATGATTTGTGGCCGTCGGTGCGCCGTCATTAGGGTTTCGTCTTGGCCACGTTAGTCTTGCGACGCGTCCACCTTATGCTTGTGACGCCGTCCCCTTCAATCTCTTACGTCGTGCGATCAAATCTAGGCCGTCTTGGTTGCGACGACTTACTCTTTTAAAGCCCGACACCACACTTGAAAATAAGCAATTTGGCTACGCCCATCACAAACGTTATCACGGCGTCACGAGATAACACTGACGCCGCCACTTGTAGAACCCGACGCCGTCCCCTTGTATTTCAGCCAGCGGTCTAAGTGGCTCGATTCTTGACTTTGGCCATTTTCTTCGTATATCTCAGCTTTTCGTCCAAATAAATGCCATTCCAGCAATTTGCCTTCAAGAGACCTAAAAGTGAAAATGAACGATATTAAGTAATAACGGATACAAAAGTGATCAAATGAGGGCTTAAACGACCCCTCAAAAAGGTACATTTTAAAACCTTATCAAATATCCCTACACTTGGTATTTGCTTGTCCTCAAGCAAGTGTGCTTTTAGCCAATTAATTTATAAGTTAGGGGTCATGAAGCATTGGTTTAAAACAATCCACAACACATATAAGCCCCGCAAAAGTCATAACAAGCACGGAAATTACATAAAAGCACCATCTAACCTCAACAACTCTCTTTGACAAGCTTTATATCCTTCCTTCAAAGCATCTAAGCATACATACATTCTCTTGAAAACTCTGGTTGGACTTGTTGCATCTGGTGCAGTTTGTACACTTATCCTAACTGTTGTATCTGGGTTAGTTTTCTGCAAGTCTTCAACATAGTCTCTTAAAAGGGTGTATTGCTTCTTATGATCACCCCTAATCTCATTTTCTGCCTTGTTTTTTTGCCCTTAATACTTTTGCATAGACACCTGAACTTCTAACTGCTTCTTGAGTGATCTTGAACAGCCTTGATTAGAATATCTGGATTGACTTGAACTTGGTCAACTATTTGCTTTGAAAGAAACTTGTAGCACAAGCTTTAATGTCTCTTGATTGCAAACATTTGTGTTCATCCCTGAAAGTTCGAACAATCCATACATCTTTAGCTGTATTTTTGGCTACATACAACAACCATGGAAAATCTGTTGCTTGCTCCTTGTGTGTTTGCAAATATACATCCCTACCAAGGCCTCTAGTTATCGGACCATTTTTCCTCTTTGGGGCTTTTCCCAGCCCTGATCCTTCGGTTATTCCACAAACAAGTATTTGTCCAAGACATCTAACCCTAATTCTCTGTTTGTCATTCTTAATTAGTTGCAATTTCCTCCTAGTCTTTATTGACAGCAGGTAGATCCTATCTTTCACTCCTTTTGCAGTTAAAAAACTTTGACCACATAAAAAAAAGATTTCGTCCTTTGTTTGTGCTGCCTCACTTAACTTTTGTTTCTTGTATGCCCTCAATTTGTTCCTCCTAATAACATACTCATCCTCATTCTCAGAACCACTTGCAAAATCATTATCATCTAACAGATCCAACTCATTTTTCTTAAAAAATCATGTGGTAGCCGGGTGGTGGTACCTACAGATGGTAAATCTGTAGTCTTAGTCACTTTGAACAGATTAACATCAAAATCAGGCTGCTCAAAAGAATTAGCCTCATCGACAACTGTGTTTCCATCACCATTGTTCTCAATATCATCATCGCCACTCATATAAGTGTCCTGCTCTCACTCACATTGTCATCACTTAAAGCTTCATCGATTTCACTTACCTATACAGATTTACCTTTTTGGATATGATCCACAAGATTACATGTTTCCTCCTCATGATGACCTAACTCTTGATCATTTTGACATACCTCTTCAGGACTATCTATTTGGATATGCTCAACATGTTTATCTATATGTCGGTTGACATCACCTACAACATCTTCGATCGACTGCACCTCTACGATGGAAACAAGGGTTGTGTTTTTGGCATCTGACTAGATTGTACCAAAGTATTGACTTCCAAAGTTTGATGTGTAACCTCACATATATCCTCTACCACAGATTTATTAACAATGTTTTCTAAGAACAATTTGTTTGAGCAATATGGAACAATAGCAAGAGCTTCCTTTTTTTTTGTTGCATCCACATCAGCAATAATTGTCCTAATTGACTTTGGTGACATTTGGTCAACATCCAATGTTGTCTTACCATTTTCAACATAAACCTCTATCATCTTATGGTCATCAACAAGATCTTTCAATATTTCTAAATTAGCACTCTCACTTAAGCTATACAAACCATCATCTAAATTACTACCAGGCTTAACAAAGTAATAGTAATTTTTTAAACCAAGCTCATAACCCAATTCATACATAAGAACATCCAACTCTTCAACTGACACACTATCAACATCAACCAAATCAACTAAAGTTTCCATACCTCCAGCGTATATTCTACCAGGCCATTATTTAAAGACACAATTGTGATGAACCCTCATGCTAAACATATTAGATCTACCACCTGAAAACATGCCAATATATGTTTAAATCATTCTAAAAACTTAATTGGGAAACAATAAATACCCTAATTACAAATTCTAATTACTATAATAAAAAAAAACAGTACCGTATTTCTTCTTAGCAGAGTCGTATAGGACGGTATCATCAACTGGATAACCCGGATGTCTTCTTACTTTCCATAGAGTAAAGTCCATGTTTCGGTTTTATGATTGATAACAGGGGTTTTGTGACATGCAATTAGGCTTTGTGAATTCGATAATTCTTGTAACGAAAGTTCGGGACGAATAATAATACGACTATGTGTTTATTGGGGCCGGAAGAGGGTTACATTACATGTGGCAATAATTAAGAAATTTTTAATTGAAATATGGAATTGACAAATGTACCCTTGGACTAAAGACAAATCTAACGCCATAAGATGTCCTTGACTAACGGCAATATGGTCAAAGGACCTGTAGCGAGTATAAAACTTGAAATAGGGACCCCCAACGATGAAAAGGCCGAGTTTTGTCCCAACGCGAGGCGTTTTGCCAAGTTTAGGGACCAACAGTGTATTTTAGCCAAAGATAAAAAAATGCGAACAACGGCCACAATTGGACCAATGAAAGGACGTGTGGGCCCCCCACTTGGGCCCACTATGCCAAAAGCGAGAGAAACCCCATCCCCCTCATTCCTTTTTTCGCCCCCATGTCGCCACACAAGGGGCATGGGGACGTAAAAAGGGGATCCTATCAACTTGTTCCGGTGTGGCCCGGTGCACTACCACGACACCATTTGTCAAAAAAATTGTCAACGGCTGCCAAAAAACACCTACATTGTGTACTCTAAATATAATCGATAATTTCATTATCTCACGCATTAAGAGTAGCATTACACGCATTTCGTCCAAAAGATTTAAAGATTAAAACCACCAAATGAAAATGCCATGTACGTGAGTTATTTCATTTGGACTACAAATTAAGGGTGTGTTTGTTTCATTAAGATGTTTTGGATCTGAATCTGACTACCACATCTTATTGGTAAGAGGTGGCTAGAAAGTCTAAATCTGAACGAAATAATGTTGTTTGTTTTTTTATAAGTGTCCGAATGATTTTAAGTGCTCGTTTTTGCAATTTGTTTATTAAACCAACGCAATGCAATAATAAATAACTTATGTAAATATGAAACAAGACTTTTTATCATAAATATAACATAGTTAATAAACAATCAAATATATTATTGAGTAAACTACACCATTCGTCCTTGTGGTATACGTTGACCATCAAGGATCGTCCTTTGACCAAAAAAATTGCACCGTTGGTTCTTAACTGCGAAACGTTACTCAGCGTTGGTCCCTTGCCCTAATCGCGGCGGAGTAACCGTTCGCTAAACCTATTTAAGTCGAGGGTATTTTTGTCTTTTCCCACCTATCATAAATTCCGTTAAGCCTATAGTATAGTAACATCACTGTAAATAAAATAATATTTATTTGTAGTCTCTTTCTATCAAAAGATTGAATATGCATTTATTCGTGTTACAAAATTTCATGAACATTCGATTATTAATTATGTGAATGGGTAACCTCTCTTTTATGTTCTAGTCATATTTAAAGAACAAGATCTTCAACAGATTGTGTCACCTTCATTAAAAATGTTAAAATTTGCTACCTTTAAAACCATCGCCACCACAACAAAATTATTTCTTACACATTTCAAATCACTTCCAAAATCTCAACTATCAGTCACTTTCCTTTGAACGGAAACATCCCTCGATCAACATCGACAATCAACAACTAAAGAGATCTCATATTCGAACAAGAAGAAACAAATGAAAACAACGATCTCAGATTTGTAACAAATCATCATTAATCTCTTTCGAAGCATAAACTTGTTAATTTTTCTAAACCTTTTAAAAGAAAAATAGACAAGAGCAAGACTGCCCATATGTCTTTGTTTCGATCTGAAAAATAACAAAATACACCTACCCGAGACCTTGATTATCACGATCTAGAAGACGAGTTCCATACAAAACGTCCTTTGTGAGGATCGGCCTCAGCAGTAATGAACAAAGAAGTTTGTTTTGAGATTTGATTTGCATAAAAGTCAAGTGATGTAGGTTTGTTGTGTTTGAATAACAAGAAGAGAATGTAAGGAAACTGTTACACTTTTATTAATAAAATCTAAATTACAATAAATAAAATTAACAGTAAATAAATAAATATGAAAGTTAAATACAAACAGACTGTAAGCAGATAAACGATAATTAAATAAAATAATAAAATAGTCAAAAGACTTACTTGATCATCAATAGAGATCAACAAAGAAGCACTAAAAGCCGAGGCACGTGTTTGACACGCTTCCCTTAAAACAGATTCGCCATCTGTTTCCTATGGTACAACATGACCAAAACAGTAAGTTGTATCGGACTTAACTAAACCGCCCGAATTTCATCTTAAGAGATGCGTATTCCATATGTTGGAAATCAATAATAACTATTGATTTGATGTGTGTAAAACTTGTGGAATTAGAGCCTCTATTTATACACAATAGACTCCCTCTAAGTTTACTCATCCCACCGATGTGGGATTGAAAATAAACTACTTTTCCTCTTTAGGCATGGTACCGAATGCCTAACTTTGAGACCAGATATCTCATTCACATCAACTCTATTTTGGACACATAAAGGCTTATTGCGAAGCTCTCTTCGAGGAGAACGCGAACCTACAAACTATTACTCATATATGTGACATACATATAGATAATTGTGTCCAAAGTTGGTCAAAAGTCACTTTTGCCAACCAATTTTCCAACAATCCCCCACATGAATGGAGATCGGTCGTAATACACAAAAATTACGATGAAATTCCAATAGTTGAATCTTGCAAAGGATAGGTAGGTGTGACCCTTTGAACCTTCCCTTGTGAGATGCACTTAGTCTCCTAGATCGAGTAGACGCCTTGATGTCCTTGAACTCACCTCACTTTCACGTAGACGACATTACACTTCACACAAGACTCTCCCTAACATTTTCAAGTCCTCATAGTCATGTTCGTTATGGTCATGAACACTAGCCTGGTTCTGCAAGAGCTCTTAGGATTTGCGCCCCACAATTCCCTTCAAAGCGACCCCACTTCTCTCTCACATAGGTGATTTCATCTTGAATCATTAAAACATATGTTTTGTGATTTCATCTCGAATCATTATGCTTTGTGATTTCATCCTGAATCATTAAAGCCATATGTTTAACCTCTCAACAAGTCACATTTGTTATAGGAATGGACTAGGAAGTTACAATGTTAAGTAACTCCCCATATTGACGTGACTTCCCCCACATTTATATGATTAGGTTGTCCTATTTAACCCAGATCTTGGGATCTCCAAATAAACTGGGTTAGGTTTTCATTCATATAAACTCATTCCTTTAAGGGCTTTAGTCCCATTCCTTTAGACGACTTACTAACTAACTCTCTGCTTAAGCCTTTCGTAAGCGGATCCGCGATGTTATCTATTGACTTTACGTAGTCAATCGTGATAACTCTAGTTGAGAGTAGTTGTCGCACCAATCAACGTCTATGATGGATATGTCTTGACTTACCGTTTTACATTGTGATATGAGCTCTGTCAATTTCCAATTGACTATCACACTTTATATAGATGGTCGTTACTGGTTTATGCCATCTTGGTATGTCCTCTACTATTAACGCAGATACATCCGCATATTCTATAAATTTATCTCAAATGATAAATTCAAATTCCACCATAGATTTAGCTATAAAAGTCCGTTTGAAATACTTTCAAGATTTCCAAGACAAGCTTCCCACGTAGTCAATACATCCACTCTAGTGGATCTAGATTCTTTTATGTAAGAATCCATATTTGCATTACTCTATCATTAGATAGCAGTTGGATATCTTCCAAAATGCAATATCGTAAGTATCATAGTACTTGTGTAATACTATTCAAATGGTCATCACTTGAATTAATGGTATATTTACTTAACTTGATTTTAACTTCTAAATCAAGTCTTACACACGTCATTAGACACATAAGACGCCCAATATTCTCTGAGTATTCAAAATATGCAACACCTCTACCTCTATTATAAATAGATTTAAAAGATGTCATTGGAGTTCTAGCTAGGCCGAATCCCCACATTGAAACTCTAAAGAATATTGTCCTTATAGTGTTTTTGACTTCAAAACAAATCCATTTGGTTTCATATGATCTTAGTTCCAAGAACCATATCGAAAGCGTACCAATGTAGTTCATGCCAAATCTTGACTCCAACATTTCATTAGTGGATTTGATCATCTTGTTATCACTTTCAATGATAAGTATACCATCTATGTATAGACACATGATTAGATATATACCAACAATTATTTCTTTCCACAAACATCCGTTATTTTTAAATCCACGTTCTGACATGACGTGAAAAAAAATTGATGTCATTGTTTGGGAGCTTGCTTTAAGCCATATAATGACTTAACAAGCCTACAAACTTTGTTCTCTTGTCCAGGAGCCATGAAACCCTCGGGGTTGGTTCATGTAGATTTCTTCTTCTAAATATCCGCTTAGAAATGCCGTTTTCACATCCATTTGGTGAACTTCCAAATTTCTTAAAGCGGCAATAGCAAGTATCATCCTAATCGAGGTTATTCAAGCGTAATAAAGTGCTAATATGTATCAAAGTAATCAAGACCTTCTCGTTGTCTAAATCTTTTGATTACTAATCTTGCTTTATACTTGTCAATGGTGCCATCGGCTTTCATCTTCTTCTTGAAGATCCATTTATAGCCTAGTGGTTTACAACCGGGAGGTAAATCCACGAGCTCCCAAGTATGATTTTGTAAAATAGAATCTATTTCACTTTTAATGGCTTCTTTCCATTGAGGCCCTTCGAGGAAGTAAGCTTCTCGGTATGAAGTAGGTTCATTTTCAACCATAAAAGAAAAAAAATCGGGTCCAAACGATTTCTCGGTTCTTGCCCTTTTGCTTCTTCTAGGTTCAACCTCTTCTTCCTCATTTTGATCTTGTCTCTCATCTTGGAGATCATTATCAACTCCTTTCTTTGTCTCTTATCAAGAAGGACTTCATCATTTAGTTGCCTCTCATCATGGACAACTTTACCACCAAGCCTAGATGAACATCCATTCTCCTCTAATAATCAAGGAAACACGGTTTCATACAATGAAAGTTTTCCTTGATTCGGTTATCGTATCTTTGTGTATATTCATCGTTTCCGAATCACATACAAAGAAATGATAAGCACTACTGTTATGAGCATATCCAAAATTATGCAAACCACGCTTTAGGTCCAATATTTTGAATCTTGGGTGTCGGTACATATATAGACACCCCCACATTAGTAAGTACTTATAGGATGGTTTTCTTCCCATCCATAGTTCATAGAAATATCTTCTTTTCCTTACAGGGGATCTTATCTAAAAGATAAGTAGCCAATAAAACCGCTTCCCCAAATGCCATGGCTTAAACCATGACTTTAACAACATGGCATAACCATATCTTTAAGGCACGGTTCTTTCCTATCAACAATTATGTTGTGGTGTATAAGGAGCAATAAATTTATGTCTTATTTCATGTTTAGCACATACATGAACTGAAGACACATATTTACCTCCAATATCACTTCGAACCGCTTTGTTTTCGATAATAAGTTGATTCTCAACTTATTTGTATAGATCAATCTTGTCTATATTCTTACTCTCAAGTAAGTAAAAGTCGCAATATTTTGTACTACCATCAACAATTACGATGATGTACCTAATTGCTACCTTTGTAGGTATCGATTCCAAATCACATAAACTATGTGAATCAAGGGTTCGGTTAATTTTTGGTCAACCGAGTGAAAAGACAATCTTGTCAATTTGGCTTCAACATAAGTTTTACTTTTGTAATCCGTGTTCATTTATTTAATTAAACAACGTATTGAGTTAAAATTAACATGTCCGAGTTGGCCATGCTATACATTCAAAGGATCAAATAAGTCGAATTCATACTCATTTTTATTAAAACAAATAAAAAATTCAGCTTAAATATTTAATGAAGGGCATAACCCGTACCGACCAAAATTTTATTCAATGTTAACTCAATTTTATTTGATTAAAATAAAAATAAAGCCAAATTTATTAAGCAACCATCCAGATACAAGATTCCTACTAATCTCCGCACATACAACATATTGGTTCACTTAAGCTCTTTTCCACATGTGAATTTCAACATCACATTTCTTTTCCCTTGCTATTAGCAGCTATAGAGTTGCCCATAGATTGCATCTCTCCATTTTCTGCTACTTTGAAAGAGTTAACCAAACTCTTATCATCATACTCATGACATGATGCCCAAGTGTTAATCCACCATTTTCTAATGTCGGATCCCGCCTTGGCAACAATTTTCATTTCATTCAAGCCATTTAACCCATAGTTATGGCACATAAAATATGAATGTTTTAAAGCATCTACCGTACACATAACTCGAGTATCGGTCTCCCTTTCATCAAGTTCGGTAGCAGATTTTTTAGATGTCACTCATGACATTCAACATTCGTTAATATTCGTTATTAGTGTAACATTAAATTTGGAATAATTAACAACTTGCTATATCACAAAGTGTTTCTTAACAAACACGATAGCATCAAATTTTGTTTAAAACACTACTGTTTTGTAAGATCCATTATACAAAACCGCTTTTAAACAAGTCTTTCGATTAAACAATTAAACAATATCGCATATCACATAATGTTTTGAAACAAAAACAAATTTGTAATATGATTTTGTTAATCATCCTTAACAATATCTTAATAGATCTGCATCACATGGTATAATTCTACAATGAAACTTGTTAGGAATTAGAAAATTCCATAGTAAAAGAGTCGGTCACCCCAACTATTATCTAGCATAAGTTAGCTCGTAGACATATAATTAGTTACGTTATTTAGCAGTTTATTAGTTAGTTTGTAGCGTAGTTTAGTTTAGAGCAACACCGTGGAGGAAGGGCGGGTCTTTACCCACTGTATACTTGATCCACAGGCCGATAGGAGGTCGTATTCTTTGTAACTATAAATACCCCTTCCATCCATGAAAGGGGTGTGGCTTCTTTGAATAAACCTTTCACTTTTGATAAGCAACTCTCTTCAAGAAACCTCCTCTCAACTCTCTTCATCTATCTAAAATGGCTTACTTGTTTAATCACAATCCTAGACCACCCGAATCATCAAACAACTTAATATTCACGATCCTACAATTGGTACCAAAGCCAAGGTTGTGTTGTGTTTGATGATTCGTACGTCTTTGATGCGGTTTTGTATGGTTGTTTGACGCGGTTTAACATATGTCTTATGGTGTTGTGATTCCTCGTGTATAATGTTTGCTAATGGTTGGGTGTGTGTGGTTGTTAAGCTGGTTTTAACTTATTTTGAGCAGTTTTAAAGGGTTTAATGAACTGCAAAAGCTTTAACTGGTTTTTTGGTTGATGATTAAATCTCTTGCTTGATATAATGTTCTTAAATGGTTTTTAATCTTTGAATATCTTTGGTGATAATAATTGGAAATCTGCTTTTAAAGTGTTCATTAATGAGGCTTTTATTGGTTCTTTGTCGCATTTTGGTCAAGTTTCATCTTAGCGAGTTGCCTAATTCTTACATGCGAGTTGGTCAGGTCATGTTGGCTTGCTTTTGAGCGAGTTGTTATAGCTGCGTGTTTGGTTTACCATGTTGCGAAGTTCTTTGCATTTTTGAAGCGAGTTGAGTACTAGCGTTAAGAAGCGAGTTGTGTTCATGTCCAGATTCGAACCGTAGTTGTAAGCGAGTTGGGCACCGGTTTCGCTTTCATGCGAGTTACTTAACTCGCATTTGTCTTATTGCACTCGCTTTTGAGCGAGTTCTTTGTTGATGCGCAGTTGGTCGGGAGTTGTTGAGTCAAAATGATGCGAGTTACTTAACTCGCATGTAGTTTATTTGCACCGCTTTGAGCGTGTTGTTGCTTATGCGAAATGGTGAAAGCGAGTTGGTAACAAATGCGACTTGACGAAAAGGATGAAGAAGAGACTACGACCACTAGACCAACAACAAATACCATATACCATAACTACAACATGATTCAACCTCAGGTTATTACCATCATCAGTTTCCTTATCCATCACCAACAGATTTCATTACTCAACAACATCAAACTTAAATCCATGCCTACGACTCATCTACATCTAGTTCAAGACACAACTAAGTCTCTATGATCTCGTTTATATACGATATTCAATACATAACAAAGATTCGAGGTCCATTATCACGAGTACACCACATCAAAGATCCAAGAAAACTAATCATGTCAAAGACACTTCTACATCTAAAACTCGACTCAACTAAATCAAGATCTCAGTCAAACTCGTGGGTATATTATACACCAAGACCTCGAGGGTCTAATCACACGAATAGTTTGCACATCATTAATCTCACAAGCCTTGTTCGGATTAATAGATAATAACATAAAGTGTAAAACAAGATCTCAGATATGGGTCAAAAGGGTTATAAGTTATTAAACTTCAACTATGTTCATCCCAATATCATCAAAGAATCAATATCTCACCCTCATTGAATCAAAAAGAAAAAAAAAACATGCTTCGATCTCAGCCTTGTATCTTTTGTGAACGGTTCTCGAACACATAGACCATTTACGATCTATTCACAAAAGTACGTATGCCTCATTGATCAATTTAAGGAATAAAATCCTTTGAATATCCAAAACATATAAGATAAATTGATTAACAAGAATGTTAATCATTTTTCTTGATTCGTTCTATGTAATGAAAGAAAGATAATGATTTAAACCAACCTTAATCAATTGTGTTTGAAGCCATCTCAAAAGAACCCTCAAGATCCATGCCATCCCTGTGGCATACTCATTCAGATGGAACATGATGTTGTACTAATAAGATATGACCAAGATAACTTTACATCATATGCTTTGGCTGTTCCTTGTTTTCAGATGAGTCGTTTGATGAGAGAAATATGGAGGCGTACTACTACTGATTGATGTTTAGGGTTTGAAGAGTTTTATTTTTCCAAAAAGGCTGGGATTCATTTGGAATTAGGATAATTATGTGTGGTGGCTGCGTTTTTTTTATATATTAGGGTTTGGCTGTAAGTGATTTAAGGTGGATTATGTGCACGTTTTATACCCCATAATTAGGGTAACCAATGTGTTGGATATATCTGACCTTATTTTTCTTTTGGACCGCTTTAGTGTATAAACATGTGGGCTTGGTCATGTCGGTTCATGTGAAAGTTTGTGGTTGGGCCTGGATAGATGATATCAAATTAAACCGAGTATGGGCCATATGGGTGTTTCGTTAATATTACTTTGGCTGTTGTGATAATTTGTATTATGTGTGAGAGATTTGTTCTTCGGATTATGTTTTGTTTGGTATGTGTAGTGACTGAGATATGTATTGAGCTACAAATGGATCGAGTAGAATTTATTCATGGGCCGATTATATAAGACTTATGAGATTTATGTGATTTGAATTATATGGTAATTTGGATCGGGTGTTGATTGACTATGGGCTTGATCGGGATGTCTTTGTGTTTTGATGTTGGACCGGTTGATAATTATTCTTGGATAACGACGACAAGTTGTTAGTTGATGATGAGATTTGATGTGTTACGTGTTGAAGAGATTTAATTTGGGATTGATGCAGATATTTGTTGTGTTGTAGATTTGATACGTTGGTCTATGCATTGTCACTAAGGATATTATTTCATGGCTTGAATTAATGGTTGAACGAAGTTGACTACGGGGTTGTTTGTATTTGGTATTTCTTATTTGGATTTGAAGTAAGGTTTTTTCGGTAGCTTTACTTATTTCGTCTTCTTTCTTTCTACCCTTCCTCGAAGATGACTTGTTTGGGCATTTATAGAGTGTGATAAAGACTTGGCTATTTAGTTACGGTTGTGATTCTTTCTCGATTAACCCACAACGTAATTATCACTTGGTGTCTCACACGATTGAGAATATGTCAAGAGGTTTTGTACATTGGGTACACCGTTTCTTTTCACAAGGATTAGTACAAGCTTAAGTAATAAATCTAGGGAATTCTACTTCATGATCAAGTTTGGCATATCGGGTTTACTTCACCAAGTAGTCACTACAATTGCCGGAATAATATGTGTGAATAATGTGTTTACCAGAGTATTTATGGGATGGTTGATGATATTGTTGATGTTGGATTATGAACCATCGATGAACCGCTGCATGTTCCCCTAAAAACAGATATTCACTGAAACCAAAGTCGTCATAACACATTCAAGCTGACATTGTTTACGGTTTTGTCTTGATTTTGTAAAATCCCGAGAAAGAACCTATTTCTCAGTTTAAATCATAGACTTGTAAAATCCCGTGACAATGGAAACATCCCGGTATTAGTAAAGTGCATTTCCGGATCTATCTTACGGTTTATTCTTGGTTTTGTAAAATCCCGAAAGAAACTATTTATCGGTTCAAACCTTAGAGTTGTAAAATCCCGTAATGATGGAACCATCTTGGAGAAGAGAAAGTATCTTGGGGTCCTCGATCCGGTGTTACGGTTCGTTTCAGAAGAAGGGATAAAAGAGTATTCTTCATAAATTGGATGTGTGTTTGGATATTCGTCATGGCAGTTTGGTTATTACATGGTTTTACGGGGTTATGTGCTTTTAACCATGGTCGGGATGTAACCATTATCAAAGTTCACTTAACAAGTCAAAGGAGGCTAGACTTGAGCTTTTAATCAGAAGATGTGACAACGGGGTTAATTCACTATTATTTATTTGAGGTTGAAGTGAATTATCAAGGGCGAGTGTACTTAGTATCTGAAGGTATCGTTGATGGTTGGATGAAGATTCTTCATGATCCTTGTTCGAGCTTATTATCAAAAATGAAGACTTGGAAATCTAGTTATTGTTAAGTGACTTTTACCTTTTCTTTTACCACTTGCGGGAATTGGGCTCTTACCATCACAAAATAACTATCACTTTAAGGAGTTACGTTGTAGTGCTCAGTGTCACATTCAATTGTGGATTTTCAAGAGGTGATGTACGTCTTATACTTGATGGTTGGTTGGTTGAAGAGTATAGAGTACTTAGAGAGTACTTAGAGATGCTAATGGAAATCGGCACCGCTCTTTGTTTCATATGTGCAAGTTTAAGTCATGAGTTCGGGTTAGTTTACCTCAGGGTCAAATTCATCATATTGGGTTTTCTCCATCAGCTGTCACGGCAAAGAGCCTACTGAATGATAATGGGGTTGATTACAAGTTTGTCAAGAGTAGATGAAAAGAGAGAGATAATGACGTATGAACACATCAGTTCATGCCTCGTACTCTAAAGAAAAGAAAAGTGTACGTGTCAGTGCGCTTTATCTTCAATAGAAGAGAAATCTTCTAATGACGTATGAACACAACAGTTCATGCCTCGTTCTCTAAAGAAAAGAAAAGTGTACGCTTCAGTGCGCTTTATCTTCTGAAGAAGAGAAATCTTCTTATTTATGACCATTCTCATCAACATGCTTCATACTTTTTCCATGCGCTTCAATTCTCAAGTGAACCGGGCTACTGTTGATTGTTTTCTTATTCTACTTGCTCAACTAATATGACGATGGCGACATCATGTGCTAATTTTGCGGGGGAGAAGTGTGAATAGACTATATTTGTTGAAGATATTCACTTGTTTAATCAAGAATGACATCTACGTATGCAATTCTTGAGGGAGAGAAGAAGTGTGAATTCACTGCATGGTTGATTGATTTATGAGAATAAATGGTCAAACGGCTCTAAACTCATGTAAGAACCGAGCTTCTTATTATCGGGTCATCTTCACATGGAGTTTCTCTCTTCTAAGAGCCGTTGGTTGACATCTTCACTCGGATTGATGAGTTTATCGACAAAGTGCTTCGGTTAATGCTTCACGTATACATCAACATGATGATTCCGAACAATCTCTCTGCTCTTGTTTGATGTGATTGGTAGTTTGGTGTTACCATCTTGTGTGTTCGATCGCGCCTAATTACTGATTTCCTTGATGAACATCTTTCTGTTCTTGTTTGATTGGGAGAGATTTTAGTTAAGGGGATTTGCAAGATGTAAGTTAATTGGGATGCTTTTTGGTGGGATGCTTTTTGGTGTGAGTTGAAGATGTTAACTATCTATTCCCCAACCGAACAATCTTGAAGAAGGTCGAGTCTTGATGCGTTCTACATTTTTGCTATATGTTAGAAGACCAAAGACGAGTTGCATTTAATGATCTAAAGACTTCTTCGTAATCTAGGCATTCATCAAAAACTGATCAATGGTTCTAGGGAGAGCACTAATTAGGGGAACGTGATATGTCGAATTTAATCCCCAATTAGACTTGCTCACATTATTCAACATGTTGATTCTCATAAAGACTTCAAGCGATCTTCTCAACAAATTTCAAGTATTTGGGCATTCAAAGAGTTGCTGATTCTGAAGTATCAAAACCAGGAAGGGGGAAGGAGACAAGCATCTAAACGCGAGTAAAACTTGATGTACTTAATACTTCTAAGAAATTGAAGATATCCCGGGAAGACAAATGTTATTACCGATGAGAAACTCAAGGTTTGACTCATGGCGAGTAAACTTGATGAACTTAATTCTTCTAAGTGATTGAAGAAATCCCGGGAAAACAAATGTCATGACCGCAGAGAAACTCAAGGTTTTACTCATCAAGGCGTTTAGTATTCTTATTCCAACTATGTGAGGGAAGCGATGGAAGAGTTAGTTTCTGAAGATAAAAGAGGTACACAAGTGTGTGATGATCTCGATGTTATCACAATGATCAGGGGAGATAGAGTGTGTACATTGGGGATGCTCAGCTATTTCACTTGAGTGCTTAATCAGTGATTCAGAGATATAATCACTTATTCCGAGTTGACATCCAGAGATTGTCGCCCTTGAGATAATCGTGACTTGGCCTGCTTCTTCAATGTTATCAGTTATTCATTCCTTGTGTATTGGTATACTTCGGATACTTGAGCTTCATACACGATCATCGGGGAAGAAAAATGTGAACATGGGGAGGTGTTTTCATTCCCCTCATGATGTATATTCGGGAGAGCTCTTGGGTATTGGTGTACTTCTGGTTCTTGAGCTTCATACACGATCATCCGGGAAGAAAAATGTGAACATGGGAAGGTGTTCTTCATTCCCCTCATGAAGTGTATTCGGGAGAGTTCTTGAGCATTATACTAAGAGATTGACTGCATCAACTCAACTACTTGGGGGAATTGTTCTCTTGACACCTTTTGAAATGGATTGCTTGATTTCAAAGGGAAAGGAAATTTGAGAAGATTATTTAAATGTGGGATGATACGCTGTCGTTGTTCTTTTGGATGATATAACCTCGAACGAAGAATCACGGTGATTATTCTTAAAAGGAGCAAAGAAGGTCGATGTGATAATGGTGTGCTTTTATGTGCACCTGGCTAAAGCAAGCTTGAAAATAGAGCTTCAATCCGCCAGCTAAAGGATTTTCGGTTTGGGGGAAGCGCCAAAGTCTCTTTTCTCAAAGGCTCATGTTCTTTCTTCTATTCAAGAGCCTCCTAAGCTTTGGTGGTGAATGTTTTAAGGATGATGACTTCTATCTTCTACAACGGGGCTGCTCGATATCCTTATCTCGGTACTCGTATCATCATCTTCTTTAACTATATCATCTATTCTATCCTTGTAAATATTAATCGAAAAGCAAAATACAAAAATATAAAACCAACAAAAAGAAAATAGAAAAATATAAAATCTTCAAAAACCCATAAAAATCATAAAATTTGAAAAATACCAAAAATATGTTTTTCTAGACATGTCTTCTGGTATCGATAACATCTACGGTCTTAGAAATGTCATTCAATAATGGCACGGGACTTTAGATGAAGTTCGAGCAGGAGGTGTAAATATTCTTTTTTCTTAACATGCCTCAAAATAAGGCTTACAGTTATTTGAGATCAGTAACCCGGCTTCAAAAATGGCTTGCAGTTACTTGATCAGGACCGCTTAAACTATGGCTTGCTATTATTTCTGAGATAGCAACCCGCTCTTCAAAGAAGGAAAGTCGCACTAAAACAAATTTTCAAAAAAATATTTCGTGCACTTATCCTAAAACATATTGTGGAAAGTATGTCAAGGACTCGTTCCTACACAAATCTTTTCCGCCTAAAATTCTTGAGAAAAATATTTGTTGTTTTCAAAAATTGGTGGAAAATGAGTTGCTTGAAAATCAATCTTATTGAGTTTTGAAAATAAATTGAAATCACAATCAATGACTTCAGCGCTTTTAAACTTTTCATAAAATGAGTCATGGATTGAGGGGGATAATGTTTTTCAAATCTACATCATCTAACGGGCTTTCTTAATTATCCTAATATGCTTAATTAAAAATGATGTTAACCTATATTGAAGGACTAGGAGCCTAGGATATGATTGCTAGGATTAGATGATTAAAGTTTGATAAACACATTATTCCCATACCTTATATGAACTGATTGATATGTTGAATTGACTTTTATTAGTCGATTGTTGTTTGGGTGTTGTCGACCACCATATATCTGTATGTGTGTTCACTAACGTATATGCGAGTATCTTGGTATATAAGAATGTTCCAGATCCGGATCCCACATAATATGATGTTTGGATGCCGAAAGGAAAGGGTAACTAGATCTTGGGTTGACAAATGAAGAAACGGAGCTTAATTGGACTTCTATGGAGAGTTGGCATAAATGCAGCGTAAGAGGTCTCACTTTGCATCGCAGATGGTTTTCTTTTAAGTGATTGAAGAAACAGAGCTTAATTTGACCTCGGTTGGCATTCAAAATGCAACGTAAGAAGAAGTCTCACTGCATCGGCAGACGGTTTTTCTTCCAAACCCTACAAAGCAACAACAACGTAGCTTCTCAACCACCTAACATATCTTTGTGCGGGGATACCATTTTTTAAACAATTTTGAATAATTTGATTAAATTGTTTTGAAAATGGAAAAATATTGTTTTGAAAATAAATTGAACTAAAGTTTGAAAATCACCGGACTTCTTTTTATCAAAACCTAAGTCACTCAATTATTGACTTCAGTCATGGATTGAGGGGGAGAGTGATTTAAAATAAAATATTTTCAAACTATATTTCTTCGAAAAGTTCCGTTTGTACAATAATTAAGTGGTGATCTAAAGATTTAATGTTATGTCATGGTATGATTTTCTTTGGAATCAAGATCTTTCAAAATGAGATTTTTTCTGTTCTTGTTTGATTGTGAAATTGTTTTATTTTGCCTAAAAGATCTCTTAAAACAATCATACCTGACACTAACAATCTTTAATGTCTTAAAATGGTCCTTATCTGTCATTTTTCAAAGTTAAATCAAGCCACGTCTTTCCCCAAAATCTTTTAAATGATTTAAATCAATTGGGATCACAATTCTCAAAAGGTTTGAAATTTTGATCGGGGTAGAGATCGTGAGTTAAATCTCTTATCTGTTTAAATGGAATTGGTTTTAGTCCTTTAAAGGCACTCCTGCCTCCATGTGCCAAACGATTTCATACACAATGCACATGTTGAGGAGGAGGATTTATCCAAAAACATGATAAGTATCTAAACCAGGCCACATATTCTCCCATGTTTTCTAAACCGTATTAAATCACTTGGGATCCAAAATCTCAAAGGGTTTGATATTTTTGATCGGGGAGAATTTGTGATTTAATAATGAAATTTGATAAAAGGTGATCGTTTTGATTCAATTGTGCAGTCTGCTCTCTCATATGTGCTAAACGCCAGATCTCGAAGCATATATTGAGGGAGCATTTTGAAAGAAAATAGACTATCGAGGTACAAAAGCTTTTATGTTTTAACATAGTGTACCTTGATTGAGTTTTCAAATGGTTTCTTAAATGGCTTTTTTAATCGTGGATGTGCTTCAAAAGAACTCTTGCCTCTATGTGATAAAAATGATTTCAAATATCCTACGCACATATTGAGGGGGAGATTTTACCAAAGAAAATCAAATGGCTTTTCCATGGAAATTGTGATCAAGAAATTATTTCAAAGAACTCTTGCCTCCATGTGCTAAACAATTTCAAAATCATATGCACATGTTGAGGGGAGGTTTTCTAAATGATCAAAACTATTAAGGTACAAAATGTTTTGATCTCGTATCACAAGTACCTTGATTGGTTTTCCAAATGATTTTTCAATTGGTTTCATGAAGGAAAGAACAATACCAAAAGACCGACCAATTTATTTTATGCATGGAGTTATAAGGATGGTTAGGTTAGGTATTTGTTCCCACGATCCGCCAGAATCGAAGGGATCTTCCGGGACAATCCACTAGATAGTGTAGAGTCCTTAGGTATATTGAAACAAAGGAGAAAATGAGAAATGGGAAGAGTCTTGGATCGAGACAGAGCTAGTACTTGAATAAACCCAACAAAGTTCTAGTTATGAAGTCTCAAGCAACTGAAAGGGTTGAAGAATGAAAAAGATTGGAATGTGAAAAGGGTGAAAAGAAATAGCCCTCCAATAATTCAACCTTAGAGGCGTAAACCGGGTTCAATACATATGCTACTTGGTGTTTACTAAGGCAACACGGTATTGAAGACAAGACGTCATGGACCCGGTGACGCCTTTGCACTAACTTCCCAAGCTACTCAAGTTCCTCTTAAAGGGCTTGTTTCATTCTCACGGGGAACGAACATTATCTATCGACTTTCTCTTAGAGATTGTTGATATTGAAGAAGGAGACCCTCTCCCTAGTCTCCGGCATAGAAACCAAATATGCACAATTGAGTCTAGAGCCAAAAGATCATCCACAATATCTCATTAGGACACTAAAATTCTTGAAGACTTCTTTGTTTCACATAATGTAGAAAGTAAGAATATATTAAGAGTCCTACGCATTATCCTTGTGGTATTGCGAACATCAAAGTGATATGTAAAAGTATTCACAATGAAGATGGAAATCCTTCTAGAGCCAATATCAAACAAGCTCTTGGTAGGTGACATGTGAGATCTTTTCTAAAGATCAAGCTTGTGATAACTGGATAGAAACGATGGGGCGATTCATTCGTAAATCAACCTTGGTCCAGGAAATGGATTGATGGATGCTTTTGAAAAACCCATTCGATGTGCAAACCTTCTTTTCTCTAGCACGTCAAATGTGTACTTATGTTTTCAAACACAAAAAGTATTTCTGATTGAAAAAATACTTTTGGAAAAACCGTTCGATGTGCGAATCTCTTCTTTCTCTAGCACGTCGAATGTGTACTATTTTCAAATACTAAAAGTGTTTTGATTGAAAATTGATCTTTCTCATAAAAACTTCGTCGTATTTCAAAACTCTTTCTTCTAAGCAATACGCGATTGCTTTTAAATCATTTTTCATCAATCGGTGAATCTCAATTCTTTGGCCGTTCACTCACTCGTGTTGTCTTCTTTGAGGCGTTCGGTTTGAGAACGGCTAGAGCAGTTCTGCGAAACCCTCAAGGAGATTCTTAGGAATCCTACGATCCGCACGTACTTTGTCTTGATCAGCGGGAACCGTGGGCCGTGTACTCAATTCAACGAAAGTGATCAAAGACACTTTAGGTGTGTTTATTGCTAACCGCTTGTTTGCGGTACATTTGGACTGCGGTTGCTACCATCGTAATTGAGGAGTCAATCCAAAGCCGCATGCTCACAAAGATCCACACTTAATTTGAAGAAATCATGACGGTGCATATCTACATAACCCGGCTCGATATTTCTATACTATGTTCGTGCTGCGCCTGCTTTGCAAATATCTTGAATCAGAAAAGCTTCGCTACTCGATGGAATGATGTCATGGTCCAGAAAGTGTGAGCATGTCGGTCCAAAAGTCACAACTTCACATGATGGTAACACAATAAAGGGTGATCCGTGAGATTTATGTGGTCGATGATCTCAATGAAAACTCGAAGATCATCAAAGATGTGGATTAGTTAAAGGCCTCCACTAAAAGTACAAATCAATGCGGACTTTGAAGAATCGCTACTAATGCACAAAGCTTACGGAAATTGAAGAATTCAAGTCTACGAGCTCAAGACTGAAGATTAAATAGAATGCTAGGATTCAAAATGTAAATCATGGGGTGACCTCCCTTAGGGGGAGATTTTTAGGAATTAGAAAATTCCATAGTAAAAGAGTCGGTCACCCCAACTATTATCTAGCATAAGTTAGCTCGTAGACATATAATTAGTTACGTTATTTAGCAGTTTATTAGTTAGTTTGTAGCGTAGTTTAGTTTAGAGCAACACCGTGGAGGAAGGGCGGGTCTTTACCCACTGTATACCTGATCCACAGGCCGATAGGAGGTCGTATTCTTTGTAACTATAAATACCCCTTCCATCCATGGAAGGGGTGTGGCTTCTTTGAATAAACCTTTCACTTTTGATAAGCAACTCTCTTCAAGAAACCTCCTCTCAACTCTCTTCATCTATCTAAAATGGCTTACTTGTTTAATCACAATCCTAGATCACCCGAATCATCAAACAACTTAATATTCACGATCCTACAAAACTCGACAAGGTTTCAAAATAGATTTACTCTTTCAAAGAAACTCAACAAGGTTTCTATAGATCTACTTTCAAATGCATAAAGTGTCAAGAACTATATTTAGTTTATAATTAAACTCAACCTGGTTTAAATAAGCTAAACAAGTCAAAGAAATTTTTCCACAAAATATGATAACAACTTCTATTATCAGATTTTGTTTAAAACAAACTCATCTTGGTTTCAATAAACACGTTCTAGTAATCTAATAAAATAACAACTTGTATTTTATGAGATTTATTTCAAAGAAACTCCACTTGGTTTCAATGAATCTGATTTCATCATGATATTTGACCATGTTAGTAATTGGCGCACCAATTACATTCGCAAGATTCACTAGGGTCACAAATTATGTTACCATCAGTTAACTTGTGAATATATAAACACTAAAACAGTTAAAAAACTGTTAAAACAATATGGTATCTAATAAACTCGACATGGTTTATGTAAACTTGTACCATATATGATTCCTAGAAACACAAGCTTGGTTTCAATATCCAGATTTAAACAATAACATATGCAATAAATCAGTTTGAAAAGAAACTCATCATGGTTTCAATATAAACTGATTCAATAAACTGCTTTTAAAAATCGCTTTATAAATCTGTTATACCAAATCATTGTTAATTAAAATTTCGTTTAGTTATAAAACCGATTTTCAAAGGAACTCAATCTTGGTTTCGCAGAAAACCGTTTGTATAAAATCGTTAATTATATAAATCATATTTTAATAAAAGTGTTTTAATTATGTTACACGAATCTGTTTTAAGATCGTAGGAAACTGTTACACTTTTATTAATAAAATCTAAATTACAATAAATAAAATTAACAGAAATAAATAAATGAAAGTTAAATACAAACAGAATGTAAGCAGATAAACGATAATTTAATAAAATAATAAAATAGTCAAAAGACTTACTTGATCACCAATAGAGATCAACAAAGAAGCACTAAAAGCCGAGGCACGTGTTTGACACACTTCCCTTAAAACAGATTCGCCGTCTGTTTCCTAGGGTACAACAACCAAAACAGTAAGTTGTACTGTCGGACTTAACTAAACTGCCCGGAATTTCATCTTAAGAGATGCGTATTCCATATGTTGGAAATCAATAATAACTATTGATTTGATGTGTGTAAAACTTGTGGAATTAGGGCCTCTATTTATACACAATAGACTCCCTCTAAGTTTACTCATCCCAACGATGTGGGATTGAAAATAAACTACTTTTCCTCTTTAGGCATGGTACCGAATGCCTAACTTTGAGACCAGATATCTCATTCACATCAACTCTATTTTGGACACATAAAGGCTTATTGCGAAGCTCTCTTCGAGGAGAACGCGAACCTACAAACTATTACTCATATATGTGACATATACATATAGATAATTGTGTCCAAAGTTGGTCAAAAGTCACTTTTGCCAACCAATTTTCCAACAGAGAAAGGGTGTGCGTTTGGTTCTTGACTGCAAGTATCAAAAAGAGATGATTAACATGGTGTATCTGTGATGAGGCTGCGTTTTGCAAGATGAGAGAGGATGGGGGCGGATGAATAAGATAAGGGTGTGGAATTTTGGTTGGTTTATATGAATGATTTAGTGGGTTTTGTGAATCTGTGATTTTTGTGTAGTTGTGTGTGTGTGGTTTTTGTGATGAAAATGGGTTTTTGATTTGATTTTTTGATAGTTGTGAGATTTGACTCTATTGAGTCTGATGTATGAATAAGTTCTAATCAAAGAAAATTAATAATTGAGTAACTTATTTGTTCTTATTTATGTTTTTGGATTGGTGAAACTGGTGGAATTGAAGGCAACGTATAATAATGAAGAAGAGACTTGGTGAAACATTATTTATGTTTGTGGTAGATTTGTTCTTATTTTGTGGTGAAACTCTTATTATGTTTCTGGATTTGTTCTTATTTATGTATTTTGGTTGGTTAGCTTGATGAAAAGATGGATATAATAATGAAGAAGAGAGAATTGAATAAGAGAGAGATAGAGGGATAATAAAATGAGAAACACACGTGGGAAAAGTGGTGTGGGTGGGAAAAGACAAAAATATCCTCGACTTAAATAGGTTTAACGGCCGTTACTCACGCCAGTTAGGGCAAGGGACCAACGCTGAGTAACGTTTCGCAGTTAAGGACCAACGGTGCAATTTTTTTGGTCAAAGGATGATCCTTGATGGTCAACGTATACCATAAGGACGAATGGTGTAGTTTACTCTATATTATATAAAGTTTACAAAATGAGTAAGAGGCAGTAAGACAAGTCCCCCACCTCTTATTGAGTAAGATGTTATATATCTAATTGAGGTCTTACTCAAAAGAAAAAAACAAATAAGCAAAATGTCTGCCGTAAGAGTAAGAGGGCTAGTAAGATTTTTTTTTTTTTCTAAAAACAAACACACCCTAAATGTTCAGATATAACACACTATACCCAACAAGATCATGTTGTCATAACTAGCGTCCGACAACTTGCAAACCTAAAGTTTTATTCGCAAAATCCACGAGCTTCTCGATCTCATCATAATCAATATAACCATTGCGGTTGGTGTCAACGGATCTCACTCCCTGCCACCCCTTGATCAATGTGGTGAACCGACCTCCTCCCGTCACACGAATAGCTTGTCGTAGTTCATCTTTACTAATCCGTCCATCTTTATCGTCATCAAATGTCATTAGCCATGTCTTGAATTCCAACATGGTCACCTTTTGTACCCCTTTATACATATTCTTCATTTTCGGTTTTGATGGAGTTCCTAAGGGGCTTAAACACTTCTATATATAAGTTTTAGATTGAAAAAAAAGAAAAGCATGCACCGTGAATTTATAGTGCCACAAGAAAAGTTGTATAATAAATGCAATGAATATGATTCAATTACGCGCAAGAATATTTTGGTAGAATGTGAGAATATGTTATTGTTTTATGTATCTCTCAATGATTAATGATAAAAACGTGAAATTTTCAAATATGTCGTGCTTAACAAAATGAATGTATTAACACTAAGAAAATTACTAGTTTCAATCTGATTATGTTGTTTTTCAGACTTGTTATGACATGGATTATTATATGCATCCTTTCAATTTTAAAATGCAAGAAAGCCATGAAAAGTAAAAAAGCTTTACACCAAATATCTTTTTGACACAACCGAAAACTAACACTAATCTTGTTGAGAAAAGTGACACCGGATTGAAGCAAACCCACAAATAAAATATGAAATACTCTAAAATATGACATATGGATATAACGTGGAAAACCCCTATAGGGTAAAAACCACGGGCAAGGAAAGATACGTTTCACTATGTAAACTAGGAGTTACACATTCTCTCTAGTTACAAGGATAATACAAATATTATCTCTTATAACTAGGAAATACTAAACACTCTATTATTACAAAGAATACTTTGGAGAGAATGTTAAGAGAAACACACTATGTGCTTTAGTGTTTTGAGATGGGATGCAAAATCAAGAGGGAACCACTGCCTTTTAGAGGCACCATGTTGAGCCTTTGACATCATCCATGACCACTCAAACCAAGTTGTATAACCAACTTGTATCCAACTTGCATGATTCTCTTATCTTGATACATTGTATCATATCCAACAATCTCCCACTTGAAGATTAGATTGAGGCTCAATCAATCTTCACACCGTTATCATTCCTTGCACTTTCATGTTGCTTACGTTTCCGCTAGGCCGCATGAGGATCGGCACCATATGAACTTGTCACAGTTGATTGCTTTTGTAAGATAATCTGCCACGTTATTATCAGTATGAATTTTCTGCATATCCACGGTTCCTTCTTCCACTTTCTCGCGAACGAAGTGATACTGAACTCGTATATGCTTTGTCTTTGAATGAAATGTTGGATTCCTTGCAAGATACAAGGCACTCTGGTTGTCACAAAATAGAGTAATTTTCTCTTGTTTGTACCCGAGCTCTTCCAACAACATCTTCAACCATATCGCTTCTTTGTTGGCTTGAGTAGCTGCAACATATTCGCCGGTCGTTGATAGCCACAACCGATTTGCAGTTTTGAAACCCACTTCTGTTCGCTAGAAAGTGTAAACACATACCCGATGGTTGATTTACTTCCGTCAATATCACCTGCATAATCAGAATCAACATATCCCTTGACAGTTAAGTTTGATTCCCCAAAACATAATGCAACATCTGAGGTTCCTTTAACGTATCTAAGGATCCTCTTCACAGCTTCCCAATGCTCTCTACCAAGTTCCGCCATGTACCGACTCACTACTCCCACTGCATGTGCAATGTCTGGTCTTGTATAAATCATCGCGAACATTAAACTTCCCACTGCCGATGCATACGGTACTCGAGACATCTTCATCCTCTCTTCTTCACTGCTAGGACTCATCTTGGAGGATAATTTGACATTAGTAGGAAACGGGGTTGATATTGGCTTACAATCTTGCATATTGAACCTTTGCAAGATTTTCTTCACATAACTTTTCTGTGAAAACCAAACTTTCCTACTAACTCTATCTCGGTGAATTTGCATCCCTAGAATCTTGTTTCCGCATCCAAGGTCTTTCATCTCGAATTCCCTAGCGAGTTTTGCCTTCAGTTTACTGATACGATCTTTGTTGGGGCCTGCAACCAACATGTCGTCAACATATAACAGCAAGATGACAAAATCATTGTCTCTAAACCTCTTGTAATATGCACAAGGGTTTGCATGTAGTCTGTTATATCCAAGGCCAATGTTGAAAGAATCAAATCTCTTGTATCAACACTGCGGCGCCTGCTTTAAACCGTACAAAGATTTGTTTAACCTGCTAACCAAGTTCTCTTTTTCTTTTTGTTTAAAACCTTCTGGTTGGAGTATGTAAATTTCTTCCTCAAGATTTCCATGAAGAAATGCAGTTTTCACATCTAGCTGCTCTAGATGTAAATCATACATGGCACACATTGCCAGAACTACTCGAACAGTTGTCATTAAAACCACAGGGGAAAATATTTCATTGAAGTCGACTCCCTCTTTCTGAGGATATCCTTTGACTACCAATCTTGCACGATACCTCTCCACCTGGTCATCACCGTTCCTCTTGATCTTATACACCCATTTGTTTCCAATAGGTTTTCTACCTGCAGGTAGTGGCATTAGTTCCCACGTTTTATTCTTATGAAGAGCTTCAATTTCTTCTTTCATTGCTCCCATCCAGAACGAAGCATCTGAATTATTCAGTGCTTCTTGAAGAGTTGATGGCTCTCCTTCCACTGTAAGAAGACAATATGCAACATTGCCCTCCATAACATAATCCAAGTGCCACACTGGGCGTTTTCTTTCACGATTAAGAGTACGAGTCGTTGGGGCTTGAGACTCGGTCGTCTCATTCACTTTGTGATGTGGTACGGCTACAGAAGAATCATTCGACTGAAATTGCCTTTCCATCTGTGTTGATGTAGTTTCTCTTGTAGTGCTATCACCTTCTTCAATCTCTTGACTTTTGTCTTCCATAAAGACAACATCTCTGCTGACGACTACTTTGTGGGCAGTGGGGTCCCACAAGCGATACCCCTTTCATTCGTCAGCGTACCCCAAGAACAAACATTTTCTGGATTTCGGATCCAGCTTTGTAGTTTCTTGAGAATTGTACATCACGTACACATGACTTCCAAATATATGAAGGTTTGAATAGTTGACTGGCTTTCCCGTCCACATCTCCATCGGTGTCTTCAACTCAACTGCAGTTGAAGGTGACCGATTTATCACATAGCAAGCGGTATTGACTGCTTCTCCCCAGAACAATTTTTCCAAGCTTGCAGTTGCCAACATTGCTCTTGCTCTTTCTAACAAGGTTATGTTCATTCGCTCTGCCACTCCATTTTGTTGAGGAGTGTATGCTGTAGTGAACTGCCTTTTGATTCCTTCTACCGCAAAAGTATCAAATTCATCACCACACCTCCATTATCGTCTAAAACTTGATCTTCTTTCCAGAATCAAGTTCAACCCGCGCTTTGTAAACTTTGAAAACTTCAAAGACATCAGACTTCTTCTTGATTGGGTACACCCAACATCTCCTGGAATAGTCATCAATGAAGGATACAAAATACTTTGCTCCTCCCAAGGATAGAACCGGTGCCTGCCACACATCAGAGTGAACCAATTCTAGAACAGAGACACTTCTAGAATTTGATGTCTTGAATTTTAGGCGATGCTGCTTGCTGATAACACAATGCTCACAGAAAGGTAAAGAAACCTTTGGAAGGGCAGGAATTAACTTCCTTTCAACAAGAATCTTCATTCCTTGTTCTGACATATGTCCAAGCTTCTGATTCCATGTTATTGAAACTCTGTGACTTGAACTATGTGAAGCAACAGATGCTTCCGCCTCCTCCATTACCTCTCCTTTCAGTTGGTATAAGTTTGAAGCCACCTTTTCACCTTTCATAAGTACAAGCGCGCCTTTTATAACTTTCATGATCTTGTTTTGTATTTCAACCTTGCAACCAAGATCATCCAATTATCCCAGAGACAATAGATTCTTTCTCAGGCCCTCCACGTGTCGCACATCCCGAATAGTACGAATTGTACCATCATGCACCTTCACCATGATATTTCCAATTCCAATGATCTTAAGTTCATGATCATTGCAACTGTACACAGATCCGCCTCCAGAGATAGATTTATATTGATGAAACCATTCTCTTCTTGCGGTCATATGAAAAGTAGCTCCCGTATCGAACAACCATACATTTTCAAATCTTTTCCTGCCTTCATTTGCAACCGCTGCTTCATAACACAGAGCGTTACCATCTTCTGAAGTGCTTGCGAAATTTCCCTAAGGATTAGAGGTATTTAAAGCCCGACAATCTTTCTTAAAGTGACCCGGCTTGCCACATTTGTAGCATTTAAAACTCTTCTTCCTTCCTGTTCTAGATTTACCATGATTGTGACTCCCACTGGAGCCAGGTTCCATTGACCTCCCTCTCGTCACCACCAAAGCCTCCACATGTCTTGAACTGGTTTGTCTGTCCTCCCTATTGTTACGCCTGTTTTCTTCTTCCAGATAGCGGCCGCAACATCATCGAAGACTAGATAGTCAGAAAGAACATTACTGGTTAAGTTGATTATGAGTTGGTCATATAAGTCAGGTAAACTTTGAAGTAGAATCTTAGCACGTTCTTGTGGCTCTATTTTACAACTCAAAGACGTGAGCTGAGAAAATAAAGTATTCAGGTTATTAATGTGCTCAGTCACTGAAGTAGATTACGTCATGCGCAGAGCATAAAGTTTCCTCTTAAGGAAAATTTTGTTGTGGAGCGATCTTGCCTCGTACAGTCGAGCAAGATGATCCCAAATATCCTTTGCAGTCTTCTTCTCCTCTATGCTTGACAAAACTCCATCTGCTAATGCCAGATAAAGATTTGCAATAGCATTTTCATCCATCTCGTCCCATTTACTATCATCCGTGACCTCAGCTGGCCTTTCGTCAATGGCCGCCAAACATTTATCCTTTCTAAGGATAGCCTTCATCTTTAATTTCCACAACGAGAAATTATTCCCATTGAATTTTTCGATTTCAAATTTAGCCGCCATTGCTACAATCACAATCTACCTTTCGACAAAACTATTATTTGTTAATAATAGTAACGAACACCTTTTGAGTGAGTATAATTTTATTTATCTTTTGATGTGGAGGGTCCACTAATTAGTGGCAACCACAGAGCATACAATAAATAATTATACACACACCCAACCTTAGCTCTGATACCACTTGTTGAGAAAAGTGACACCGGATTGAAGCAAACCCACAAATAAAATATGAAATACTCTAAAAGATGACACACGGATATAACGTGAAAAACCCTAACAGGGTAAAAACCACGGGCGAGGAAAGATACGTTTCACTATGTAAACTAGGAGTTACACCTTCTCTCTAGTTACAAGGATAATACAAATATTATCTCTTATAACTTGGAAATACTAAACTCTCTATTATTACAAAGAATACTTTGGCGAGAATGTTAAGAGAAGTACACTATGTGTTTTAGTGTTTTGAGATGGGATGCAAAATCAAGAGGGAACCACTGCCTTTTAGAGGCACCATGTTGAGCCTTTGACATCATCCATGACCACTCAAACCAAGTTGTATAACCAACTTGTATCCAACTTGCATGATTCTCTTATCCTGATACATTGTATCATATCCAACAAATCTTACACAAAGAAAAACAGGTTTTGGTTAAAATAATGGGTTTACCTAAAACCCAAGTCAACCCATCTAACACTTTAGTTTTTTAAAAAACTCGTTTTACTTATTCAAGCTTTCACTTCTACAATCTCAAAAAACCCACAAATTTCGATTGATAGAGAAATACATAGCTAGAAAACTCATCTGATAGCCGATTTAGTGGAAGATATTTAGCAATGAACAAATGCACAATAATGCAATATTTTTAATTTTATTTGAATTATTAATGTAATATTTTTTTAGTTATTAATAAAATTTTAATTAAAAAAAATGTGTTCGATCACCGTTAAGGTCACTATTACGGGTGTTTGGTCATGTGTTTGGTTTAAAAGAAAGAAAGTTGAGTTGACGCTAAAGTGGCAGGGTTTTTGTGCGGTCATCATTACTAGTAGTCTAATGGCTACCAGATCACCACTTCAACCTCAACGCCACATCAGCTTTTCAACGCACCACATAACCACCACTTTTAGAGGCTATAGCCAAACATATAAAAATAACCCACTTATCTATACTACATATAACCAACTGGCTTAGCTCAGTTGGCCACCTTGGAGTCCTTAGGGGCTCTTGGGGGAGGGAGGTCTTGAGTTCAAATCCTGCAAGGGGTTTGAATGAGGCATTTTCCTTCAAGGTAGTCCTTTAATGAAGGGGTTTGGGCCTAGTAACCCCAGGTTCGAATCTTGGAAAAGGCAAGGGTTTACCCCTATTAATTGTCGTGCCTTCGGGCGGATTAGTAGGGGGTTTTCCCCCCATCGGGTATTTGAAATAGGCATTTCCGCTTTGAGGGAGCTCTCTAGCGCGGACCCGGTTTAGACAACGTAGTCTAGACCTTCCGCTGTCGAACCCCGACACGAAGCACTTAATAAGAAATTCACCTTTCAAAAAAATCTATACTACATCTATACTACATAAAATGAAAAAACAGTCAAAGTGGAAAAGTGAAAAAGTTTAATGGTCAAATGAGAGAGAAATATATTTGTGTAATTAATGCTCTTATTAAAACACCTCATTACTTAAAAGTACAATAATTTATTCACATTGTACAACCAATTAAAAGCATATATACCAAATTAAAAACAACCAATTAAAACACCCCTTATTTAAAAGTACAATGAAATTTTCACAATGTACAATTTAAACAAGCTACAACATAATTCTAAATATTAAATAATTAAACACACTAATTAATGTTATTTTTAAAACACCATAAAATGAAAAGTACATGTTATTATACACATTATACAAATTAATAAAACACACAAAGCTTCATACAAGCTAACAAGTTGATGGTACATATAGTTTTAAAATCGGACCGACCAACGGGTTCAACGGAAACCGGTGTCGCCATCGGTTCGGCAACCAATAACTGGGGTCACCATCCGAAACGAACTAGAGAGGACCCGTTGAAACCGATACAAACTGGTGAATCAGGTCTCATCGAGATCTATTTATCCGTTAATCGTCATTGGGTACTCGCCGCCGCAACGCGCGGGTACCCTTCTATATTATATATAAAGGAAAAACCAAAAAGTAAAAAGTAAAAATTTGAAACTATTAACACATATCGAAAACCGGGTTGACCCAGTACGCTTCAAACCCGGTGGGTTGACCCTGTTTAATTTGACCCGTTTTGACCAAACCTGTCTTATTGACTTGGTTTAAATCGACCCGTTTTTCGACGGGAATGGTTCAACCGGTTGAACCACCCGGGTCGAACCGGGTTTCAAAACGTTATGTTTAATCCCCAAATCTTCAAACTTTTATTATTTTTCGTTTAGAACTCATAAACTTTTTTTTAACACAAAACAATCTGTCGCTATATAAATATATTATCTATAAGTTTTTCTTAAAAAATGATTATAATGTTTTACAATTATGAGAAAATATGTGCCCGTTAGTGCACATTTAACTTTTCAATAGGCTAAATACGCTCATATAAAAAAAAAGATGGGGCTAAATGTGCCCAAATCTTTTACAAAATAGCCGAAATTAGCCAATTTTTATTTTATTTTGGGCTAATCATATTCACGCTAATTTTGGTCACCATTAATCTCATCCTTGTTAGTTTTACGCGACAAGTAACGTGTGTTGTTAGTTTTTATCCCATAACTGATGTAATGTTTACTTTTATTTTCATTAAATGATTTTATATGTTGTTTGATAAATGTTAAGAATTTTGTCTAGACTTTAATTATCGTATAGTACAACCGTTTTCAATTGCATTTTCATCGGTTCACGTTCTATTTTAAACGCTACACAAAACACTCACCACAATATCACAAATCATTAATTATCTGACGCTAGAAACAGCTGCATTTGCTCACCTAGTATAATTAGTGTATGGTCAAATCTTGAAAAGTGAAATCTTAAAAGTCAAAGGTGAGAGAAATGCATAGTGTAATTAATATTTTTATTAAAACACCACATTACTTAAAAGTACAAGTATTTATTCACATTGTACAACCAAATAAAAGCATATCTACCAAATTAAAAACAACCAATTAAAACACCCCTTATTAAAAATTACAATAAAATTTTCACAATTTACAATTTAAACAAGCTACAACATAATCCAAAATATAAAGTAATTAAACACACTAATTAATGTTATTTTTAAAACACCTTAAAATGAAAAATACATGTTATTATACACATTATACAAACTAGACGAGTACCCGCGCCTAGCGGCAGCTGTTCCTAGCGGCAGGTAATTAACAATTGCGATATTGTGGTAAGTGTTTCGTAACATGCGATAATTCAACTGAAGAAAAAATTCTTAACATGTATCAAAGAACAAATAAAAGTATTTATTGAAACTGAAAATGAAACATTACATCAATTATGAGATAACTAACAATGCACGTTACTCGTCATGTAAAATTTCTTATTACACGGCATATGAGGCGTTGAATCCTCTTTGACCGAACTCTTTGATTGGCTTCACTTTGTAGTTATCATCCATCAAGACATGGTATTTGACCCAATCAAACCTAAGAAACTTAACAAAAATATATAAACCGGTTGTATAATGTATTTTGACCAAATTATTTCAGAAAACTTTGTATACCTTTGAAATTAATGCGCCGAAACAATCAACGATTAAAGCACCAATCAATCACCATCATTATAGCAATATTTGGAACACAAATTTGTATTTAACGTATTTAATGCGCAAGAACGAGAACAAAAAAAAATGAACCCCGTGACTATATAATAAATCGATACAATGTTTTGTGATTGTAAACATTCAAGTTATTCACAACAATATCTCTGCAATTTCAACTATATATAAATGTCAAAACAATATTTTTAAAAATCATATGGTCATTGCACACATTTCAATATTTAATAACTGAGATCGCATATGATACACACACTATAAAGTAACATAACAATAAATAATAAGTATTAATATGGTGCCTTATAAAATAAAAGATATTGATAAACTTTTAGAAATTATTAGTGTTAAGATTAAATAAATTAAAAAATATATACTTTTTTTGGGAAAATTACAATAGTAAAAGTTGTCAAAATTTGTCATACATTTCTTTCAAATTTTAGGTGTGAATTGTTATGGTAGCTATTTCATTAAGGGCAAATTCTTTGAATTTTTATGTAGAAATTTTAGTTTTAAAGGAATTTTAGAAATTTAACATTACTCACTTTTTAAGTTTAAAAAACATAGATACATGCTTTGTAAAAAAAAAAAAAAAAAAAAAAACCTTGTATTGACTTTCCAACATTGAATATGCCAAATCGCCATTTAATATTAGTTTGAATTTTAAATGGTAATTATATATACATATAGTTAAAGACGAAGTACCCGTATAGCAACGAGATTTTATAGCGACATATCGTTTAGTGATAAAAAAATGTTTATGGTTATAAACAAAAAATAATAAAAGTTTGAAGATTTGGGTATTAAACATAATGTTCAAACCCTGTCGACCGGGTGGTTCAACTGGTTGAACCGTTTTGGTCGAAAAAATAGATCGATTTAAACCGGTCAACCCGGGTTTGGTTGAACACGGGTGAAATTAAACGGGTCAACCCGTCGGGTTTGAAGGTCCCCCGTGTTAACCCGTTTTTCGATGTGTATTAATAGTTTACTTTTGAAATATATGTTTTCAAAGTTTCTATTTTTAGTTTCAACATTTCACTTTCTGTGTTTTCCTTTATATATGGTATACGCTGGTACCCTGTGACGATTAACTGGAGAAACAGATTTCGATGAGGCCTGATTTACCCGTTTGTATCGGTTTCAACGTCCTCTCGGTTCATTTTCGGATGACTTTTATCGGTTAGTCGAACCGGTGGCTAAACCGTTCCCGATTGAACCCGTTGGTCCAGGTCAGTCCAGTTTTTCAAAATTATATGTACCATCAACTTGTTAGCTTGTATGAATTATGTGTTTTATTAATTTGTATAATGTGTATAATAGCATGTACTTTCCATTTTAGGGTGTTTTAAAAATAACAAATTAGTGTGTGTAATTATTTTATATTCTGGATTTTGTTGAAACTTGTTTAAATTGTATATTGTGAAAATTTTATTGTACTTTTTAGTATGGGGTGTTTTAATTGTTTGTATTTAATTTGGTGGATATGCTTTTAGTTGGTTGTACAATATGAATAAATCAATGTACTTTTAAGTAATGTGGTGTTTTAATAAGAGTATTAATTACATTATACACTTCTCTCACTTTTGACTTTCAACTTTCAACTTTCAATTTTCACTTTCACCTTTGACCATTTTTCTATTTTATGTGGTAAAGATTAATAAAACACGCAAAGCTTCATTCAAGCTAACAAGTTGATGGTATATATAGTTTTAAAAACCGGACCAGACCAAATGGTTCAACCATGAACCGGTGTCGCCATCTGTTCGGCTAACCAATAAAAGCCATCCGAAAAGGAACCAGAGAGGATTCGTTGAAACCGATACAAACTGGTGGAATTAAGTCTCATCGAGATCTATTTATCCGGTTAATCATCACAGGATACCTGCCGCCGAAACGTGCTGATACCCTGCTATACTATATATAAAGGAAAAACCAAAAAGTAAAAAGTGAAAAATAGAAACTAAAAAAAGAAATGTTGAAAAAACATATTTCAAGACGAAACTATTAATACACATCGAAAACAGGGTTGACCCGGGACGCTTCAAACGCGGCGGGTTGACCCAGTTTAATTTGACCCGTTTTCGACCCAACCCATCAGGTTGACTCGGTTTAAATCGACCCGTTTTTTGAAGAAAACAGTTGAACCACCCGGGTCGAACCGGGTTTCAAAACATTATGTTTAATTCTCAAATTTTCAAATTTTTATTATTTTTCGTTTATAACACCATGATAACACTGGTCTTATGACTAATATTCATGAACACGTTTTTTTATTTAGAATGTGATAACACCGGTCTTAGAACTAATATTCATGAGCACGTTTTTTATTTATTTAGAATGTGACATTTTAGTCTACTTTGTGAATCAATCATTCACTTGGCATCTGTCTATACTTTTTAGTAGTAAAATTGGACCAATTATCAAGTTAAAGCATTTGGTGACACATACGTGAATGGAATAAAATCATCAATGGATTGAAAAGGATTGTGCTTCAATTAAGTATGATATAAAAAGGGGTCCTACTATTAAGACCCTCCCTACCTCATAGCCTGCCACCTTGTCCCCCCTTTGTCCTCCCGCTTTTTCCAGTACAACACGTTTTTGTCATTTACATTCATTGCTTTAACAGATTACAGCGTTTTGCGCTTTATTAAACTTTATATTTACATTCGCCTGATTTTCTGATTTATAAATTTTGATATAAACAAAATTATAAAAAAAAATAAAAATAAAAAAAAAAAAAAAGGAGGGGGGGGGTCTTAATAAAAAAATAGGGGGGTCCTAATAACTCAACCCATAAAAAGAGAATGAGAACGACGTAGATCACTACATCATGAAAATGCATCATAAAAGTTGTCAATTTAAATAATATTTCTAAGACGCTTTATATATACAACTTTATTAAGGTTTTTGACAGCGCCCACACCGTCCGACAAATGCAATGCACCACAAGTATTGATGGAAATTGATACGGAGTACTGAAGGTGCGTTTGTTATACTAGTAGGGCTGAGCATCGGGTTGGATCCCGACCCGTCCCGACCAGACCCGCCTAAACCCGATACCGATTGAATGAAAAAAACAATACCGAATCCCGACCCGTTTGTGTCGGTTCGGTTTCGGGTCCCAAACGGGACAGTCGGTTCGGTGTCGGGTTATTGTAGCCCAGCCGACTTCCTGCGAGCAGCCATGATGTTTTGTAATTAAAGAAAGTAAGGAACGACTTCCT
Organism: Chrysanthemum makinoi; assembly: GCA_910596185.1. NCBI lineage: Eukaryota > Viridiplantae > Streptophyta > Magnoliopsida > Asterales > Asteraceae > Chrysanthemum > Chrysanthemum makinoi. The sequence continues at coordinate 278,859,741 of OU343222.1, forward strand.
GCAGCAGCCATGATTCATATGTGGTGTTTTTGATTTTGAGATGAGATTGATCCATTTGGATTGGTTGTTCTTGATTTTGAGATGAGTTTTTGAGATAAGATTGATCAATCGATTTAACGCATATATACAAATTATACGAATCATTTCTATCTTATCGGGTTAATGAGATAAGATTGATTTTGAGACGAGTGTTTGAAAATGATTCATATGTGCTGTATTTGTTTGTCAGTAGAAAAAGAAATAAATGAGAGGGGAGCTATCTTTTGGTCAAAGGTCAAAACCTAAATAATTGAAGGTGCAATAAAAAATAGATATCACAGTACCCCAGGGGTACTACCCCTTCAGCTTTTGGTCAAAAGTCTAAAATGACAGATATAAATAGTTACTGTATCACGTGCATGAGATATACCAAAACGTGAATTTCATAATAGAAAACTAAAAATATTACTCAGGCCCCTACCCAGCTATTTCTTCTCCTCTTTCCGGTTACCTAATTACAAACGGGCTAGCGGGTAAAACGGGAAAAGTCGAGTTTTTTAACCGAACCCGACCCGATACCGATTACTATCTTTTTTAAAACCGACTCCCGACCCGTTTTTAGTCGATTCGGTCTCGGGAATTAATCGGGTCGGTCGGGTAGTCGGGCTTGTCGGGTTTCGGTCGGTTTTGCTCAGCCCTATTATAGGGGGTAGAGCTGGGTTTAGCGGATGAAAGTAAAAAATTATTGTTTGTTTGGAAATCTCACTCGTACCAATATCAAATATTCAAATATCACGGGTTGAGTAAAACCATGTTTGGTAAAAAAAAATTAAAAGAAATGGAATTGGACTATTTTCTCTTGTTTGATAAAAAAGAAATAAAAAAGTGAAGAATTAAAAAGATTTTGGTGGAGAAATGAGTCGTATAATTTAGGTAGTTCCATTTCTATTATTTGAAAAATTTTATTTTTTCCTTGTAATTTCTTTCAACTATAATTTTATTAAAGAAAAAAATTATAGAATGAACTTTGTTAAATTATATAAACAAATTACGTGCAACTTTTGGTGCTTAAAACATTAAAAAAAATAAAAGATAAAAAAAAATAAATAAATAAAATAAATAAATAAATTGGTAACACTATCATATTAGTCCTTTTTATATTTAGATTTTTTCGGAGAAAAAAAGTTTTGTGGTTATCTTTATTTTAATTCTCTGGCGCTATCAAACAATTGAATTAATAAACTTCTCACTTAATTTTACTTTTATGAATTTTTATTCTACGCTTTATTTCTAATCTCTGAAATTATTTCTATCAACTTGCCCCGAAAATTAGCCTGATTTTTAAAGTTTAGTGAGACCTACCTGTGTTTCTCTCTCTCTCTTTATTTTATTACTAGTTGCTTAACCCGCCCCGATGGGCGGGCTACTTTCATAATATTCGTCAGTAAAAACATTTTAGTGACATAGAGAGTTGTGAAAAAAAAATTAAAACTTATAATTTATCTGCGTCATTTAGGCGGAGCTTCTTTCTTTGGTTCTACTTCGTCTGCAGCCATTGGTGTTGTTGGCTTTTCAGCCATGATAACTGAAGCAAATATCTGCACCATAATCAGATGTTCATATATTCATATCATAATGAATTTTCAAGCATGACTAATTCTGCTACAAAATCTTAAAGGTTATCATGAAATTTGTGTTACGTCTTGTACACTGCATGTGGTTGGGCACTCGAAATCCACCATAGATGGACTGCATGGTGTGCAGCTTGTGCGAAACATTATTCCATATAAGCACGCAGAGGTGAACAGTGGCCAGTGGGAGAGTCACACTCAGTAGAATTTTGTCTAATTTCCCTTTCCTGAAAGATAACACCAAAAACTTAGACTCAGCGTATGCAATATTAATGAGTTTAGATCAGTTTGGATTTCTGTTTTGTAAATGCTTTTGTGATACTGAAAGTGTTATGTTATATAACTTAAAAAGGTAGCTCTCACGTTCTTGAGTTATGTGGACTTGTGTATTCGTCAATTGAACTCTTTCTCAATTCAGTTCTTATCATGAGTAGTCGCTAATGTTTGAGTACTTACACTCACATACACTAACCTAATAGTTTAACATCATCCATCAGGTCCATTGTAATAGATAAGTAAATAAATAAACATAGTTAATTTGGAATATGTAAAAAACAAATAAGGTACAACCAATGTTTCCTATATCTGATCAAAAACCTATACATTTTATAAATTAAATGATTTACCTATCTTCAAAATCCATGTGTATTGAAATTTGGAACAAAAGTCAATCACAAAACAATAGAATAAACATATAACCTAGTTCTTTTTTGACATCAGGGGAGCCTGCATTCCTCTTAGACCATATAGCATATTATGGCATATTTAGGACTAATGATAATCAAAAAGGTCCATAAGATATCATAATTGATAATATCTTATCTATGCCTATAAATGGGACACATGTGACTCATTGTGGCATCTTTATACGTGTATAAATATCATACGTCCAAGACAATAATGGTGACTAATTTTTACATCTTTAAATGCCTATAAATATCATGATTTAGAATACATTATTCAGCATCTTGGCATTTACCTTCAAAAATAACTACTTTTAAATAATTTATCATGTCTAAACAACCAAATAAACAATTCATACGTTAAGAATTTCAGCTTGAACCAAACTTTAAGTAACAATAGCAAATACAATACTCACCGATATTAGACTTGAGAAAGAGTTCCCAAACAGACTATCTTGAACCTGATCCAAATGTCTCCCTAAAGCTTTTGCATTGCTCCCCTTGATCACATAAGTTGATTTTTAGTCTAGCAAGTATATGAAAAACTGAACTTTGAATGAGGTAATGGTACATACCTTGTCCATTCTCAGCCCCTTTAGAGATGCCTACACTCCTCTTCATGTTGAGATCTCGATTCTCTAGACTCAATTGAATGTTAAAGAAACTTTGTCTTCCAAAGTTGTAGGTTTTAAATATATAGGATTTGAAGAGGTTCAAACCTCACTTTATCCGGACCAGATTTATTACTGGACCTGCAAAATACAATAATAACAAACTTTTCAAGCAACTTTCTTTTCTGAATTTACATGGGAAGTTAGCAATTTATAATTTAAGAGAATATTTTGAGCTAATCCATTAAACAACAATACATGTTCTTTTAAACGAATCTCATACAACGATACATAGTTGTGCCCATCCATAAACCATCACGCCTTATCTCACAGATTTACGCCCATGCCTTAGTTGTCATCGCTGCCATGTTCACAAATTCATTTACGAATAAGAATTAATATACATGCTAAGATAAAGACCATAGTTTATTTGTTAAAGTTAGTTTAGCAAAAATATATTTTGATAAGCTTAATGTACACCTTATTGCTGCATTAGCTTAATGTAAGCACATATTATTGGGGCACTTGGCTGATGCGAACTCACTTCATCTCTACAGTTTCTTCATTTTTACATATGAATTTTTGTCTGATCCTGATGCATCTTGTCTCTTCAGTGACCTGGCTGCTCCACACATACTTTAATTATGCAGCAATATGATCCAAACACACTTAATTTAGGCAGTGAAGTCGTCCTTGAAACCATTGCCGCAATGTATAACAATATTACTGCTAACCAAATGAAAATTACCTGGCTTGACATGGTGCAAACATTTATCATTTGTAATCTAAATACCATTTGTTTGGGCATAATGGAGTGATATGAGGTCACTTGCAGCAAGCACATCGTCTAATGCACCAATCCTCATGCCAGCTGCATAGCATTATCATTTGAATAGAACAAACATGAAATGAGAGGTGACATACCTTATATGTTGGTAACACTGATCGCTACATGGTCTGTCATTTTATGGATTGACGATAAGTGATGGTTGTTTAGTCTATCGATAATGCAAGTAAAAATACATAAATGCAAGCTATACAAAACTCCATTGTAAAAAGAGCGTAATGATTTTGAAAACACAAATGCTTACAGGGAATAATAATAGGTTTCCTAATTATGTGACAACGACAATTATATACCTGTAAAGAAAGCACAATAAATAGCTCAATGTTAACCAAACTAACAACAATGAAATAAGAAAACTTGTATGCATACATACTAAACACCGTCGGCTAATGAGCGCATCAAATGAATCTATAACACCAATAGAACTTATGTAGAGAAGTTTTCTGCATCATTGATCACCTGTACACACAGTTACATCCTCGTATCAATAATCAATTTAAACGGATCAAATTATTCTAAGAAAAAAAATTAACAGTCTTACCTTATTTTATTTGACAATGATCCTGATAAAAACATAACTAATTAATAGATTCAGTTACATCATCATGTAAATAAAATGCAACCATTAAACTAAAAGAAAACCTAATAATCTAAACACTCACCAATTCAAAAATCGAAACACCTGCAAATAATGGAATTACTCACGAATTTTTTTAGTTGTAGCAGTGCTTTGAATCAATATCATCAATATGGTATGGATTCAAAATTAGGTGTTGAGTTATGGAAAGTCAAAAATCAGTATTGATTGTTAGGATGATTTGATATACTTCTCCACGCTATAATGAAATCCCCTTTTGCGTTCTTCAAGAGAATCCCTGATTTTTAGCAAGAGAGATGCCCCAATTGATGTGTGTGAATAGTTTTGTTGATTTGATTTATGTGAGATTAGTGGTAATATGTGAGGAATGTTTTCTGATATTGTGTTTCGTGAGTTGCAAAGTAGTCAAATCAACCCATGTTTTCTGATATTGTGTTTTCTGAGTGAGCCATGTTTCAGGTTTATGAGTTTTGTTTTTAACAATTTTTGATAAAAAGCCATTTGGCTTAGTGGTAACGTGTTGTTGTTAACGTGTGGGGAATGCTTGCTGAAAATCCCATGTTCGAACCTTGGCAATAGCCATTTTTTTATTTAGTTGGATATCGAACGCCCTGTCATCAATGATGTGGCAATAGTGACGTGGCAATTAGTTGGATATCGAACGCCCTGTCATCAATGATGTGGCAATAGTGACGTGACAATGGTGAGTTGTCATGATCTCCTCTATTATATAGTGTGGAGATTTTCTTTTTCTATGGACCAATTTTCAAGTCAAATTGTAACATTAAATATGTATAATATTCTTATTATAGGTAATTAAATTATTTTCATTTATATCATTTCTTTTTGCACGCCAAATTTAAATCTAAATGATAAAGGAAACTCACTAACAAAACAATGACACCCATTAATCCATAAAAATCGAAGCTAACTCACTCAAGCTTTTTAGTGAAGTAAAATCAGCGAGGAAATAATTACAAAGGTTAAAAAAGTATAAATGTATAAACTAGTACTCTGTAACTTTTGACGACATTAATTGTAGGATTAATTTCATATATCACCCTACTTTCATGATTAATTTCATATATACCCAAAGTGCAAGTATTGAATGCATAATGTACAATGGTTTTAATGCATGTTTAGGTATATATGAAATTTCCATTTAAAAAGAGGGGAGATAATGATTTAGTAACCATCTTGGGATGGTCATAGCTAGAATATACCGATCGATAATGGCCACAAGAGTACTACCAATCAGATTGTGTATATTAGAGCACCCGGTGTGGGCTCATTGTGGGTTTTCGTCGTCTGAGATGGACGTTCGTCGTCCTTCGTTTTGACACCGGTGTTTCTCGCCGTCCGTCGCCGTGATTTCTGTCGTCGTCTGCACGACGAAGATGAAGGTGTACTATTTTTTTTTCTCTCTTTTAATAAGGTGATATTGTGATATTGAAAGGTTTTTAATAAGGTGATATTGTGGATGTTTTTAATAAAGTGAAGTGTTTTTATATATAGTGATATTGAAAGGTTTGTAGAGGGAAAAAATGCAAACATGAAATACATAATAACATAAAAACCTTTAAACTGAAACTTGAACTTAAAAACATAAAAACATGAAATATATAATAAAAACTGAAACTGAACTGAAACAACATAAAAACATGGAATACATAAAAACTGAAACTGAAACAACATAAAAACATGAAATGCATATTAAAACTGCTAAAACTTAAAAAAAGAATCATCTGAGACCCAACCCTCAGAACTTGAAGGGGAATTAAACTCGCCATTAAAGAGCCGAGTCTCCATTATGTCGAAGTAATTGTCTTGGAGGTACTGAGCCTCCCGTGCTTCTTGCTCACGGCGAGCAGCTTCTTCACGTGCTTCTTGCTCCATAATCTCCCTAACGTTTTCTTCATCTTGTTCCAGTTGCCGGAGGGAAGCCTCACTTAACCCGTTGGGGTGGTTTTGAAAATCCACATGTGGACTGTTCACAGGTGGAGTTGGAACAATTGGGAGGTATGGGATGTTTTCAAACCCCACCGGAAAGACATTTTCCGGTGGTGTTGAGTAAACTTCAAACTCCTGGCGAGTGGAAAGCTTGTTTCCGGAAGTGATTTGGGGTTGGAAAATCTGTTTTCCGGCAATTTCTCGGGCTGGGAATTGCTGAGAAAAGTCTTTGCGAGACATATTTTTTTGTGTGAATTGTGTTATTTGTGTGTGAATTGTGACTCGTAGGATACTATATATAGGCTCATATAATCCCGCTGAAAACTAAACCGTTTGAATTTGAATTTTAAAGTACCCCGCTCAACAGTATACGGTTTTTGAATTTGAATTTAAAATTTGAATTTGAATTAACCCGCTCAACAGTACCCGGTTTTTGAATTTGAATTTGAATTAACCCGCTCAACAGTACCAGGTTTTTGAATTTGAATTTGAATTAGCCCGCTCAACAGTACACGGTTTTTGAATTTGAATTTAAAATTTCTATTTGAATTTTGAATCTGAATTTTATAATTTGAATTTGAAAACCACCCTTATAAATAACAATTTATAACCACCATTTTTTCACATCTACATCAATTCAAAAAAAAAACACAAAAATGTCTCAAACTCTGAAGTGGAACAAGTCTGAAGAAATCTTGCTTGCGCAAGTTTGGATAGAAATTTCGCAAGCTATGGATATGCAAAATAACCGTTCCAAAAAATATTTTTGGAACGACGTTATGCATATGTTCAATAATCAGACAACCGATGACCATCGTACAAAAAATTCAATCACGGGTAAATGGACGAGGATTAACGTCGATTGCAAAAAAGTTCAACGCAATTTACAAACAGTTGCAGCGTCGAAGTGCTCAAAATGACCACACTCATCTCGAAAATGCGAAACTAAGCTTCCAGCAACAATTTGGTGGAAAAAAGTTCAAGTATGTTCACGTTTGGGAGATTTTAAAAAATTGCCCGAAGTGGGATGTCGAAGATTAAATCCAGTAGTATGTGTTGTATTTTTTTTTACTCGTGTTTTTTCCGTATAGTGTTGTTTTTTTATTATTGTGTTATGTATTGTATTTTAATTTGAATGAAATGAATTTATTTAGTTTATTTGGAAATGAAAATTGAATAAAAAAAATAAAGTGGTAGTGGTGGGCCCCAAATGAAGAGTTTGAGGTTTGTTATGAGTGAGGAGGGGGTTTCTTGTGGAAAAATGGGATGCTGATGTGGCGCTGAGGTGGCACGACGACGAGCCTTAAGCTCGTTTTGACACCTGGGGCTCTTAGAGTAAAAGAGGAATTTTCATTTGCTTACCTTTATTTTGATTCTTACCAAAGAACAAATCACAACCATTCATTTAGTTTAATCTAATGGTACGGATTAACCTAAGATTTAATAGATAAACATAACTTCATGTTTTTTTTTCTTGTCTTTTTGTCTTTCTTTTTTATTCTTTTTTCTTTTGTCTTTTTCTTTTAATTCACGTTTTTTTTTTTTTTTTAATTCACGTTATTTACGTTTTTTTTAATTCGCGTTTTTTTCGCTTTCATACGTTTTCGTCTGTTTTCATACGTTTTTGCCCGTTTTCATACTTGTTTTTACGCATTCATACGTTTTCGTCCATTTTCATACATATTTGTCCGTTTTTGTCCGTTTTATACGTTTTCTTACGTTTTTGTTCATTATTCATACGTTTTCGTCCGTTTTCATACGTTTTCGTCTGTTTTCATACTTGTTTTTACGCTTTCATACGTTTTCATCCGTTTTCATACATATTCGTCCATTTTCTTACGTTTTCGTTCGTTTTCGTCCGTTTTTAAATGTTTTCAGACGTTTTCATACGTTTCTGAATATCACAAGTGATATTCTGTGATATTATGTGATATTCAGTGATATTCAGATGATCACAAGTGATATTCTGTGATATTCAGAATATAACTTGTGATATTTTAAATATCACAAGTGATTTTCAACTAATGTTTTGTAACATCAAATCCACAATTGATATTCAGAATATCACAAAGTGATGTCCAGAAAATCACAAGTGATATTCATAATATCACAAAGTGATATCCAGAAAATCACAAAGTGATATTCTGAATATCACTTGTGATAGTCAGAAACGTATGAAAACGTAAGAAAATGGACGAATACGTATGAAAACGGACGAAAACGTATGAAAGCGTAAAAACACGTTTGAAAATGGATGAAAACGTATGAAAGATTGATGAAAACGAAAGAAAACTGATGAAAACGGACGAAAACGTATGAAAACGGATGTAAACGTATGAAAACGGACGAAAACGTATGAAAACGGACGAAAACATATGAAAATGTATGAAAACGGACGGAAACGTATGAAAACGGACGAAAACGAAGAAAAAAACGCAAATGAAAAAAAAAACGTGAATTAATAAAAAAACGCGAATTAAAAAAAAAAAAAACGTGAATTAAATAAAAAAAATGTTAATTTTAAAAAAAAAGACAAAAAAATTATGTGAATAAAAAAGAAAGACAAAAAGACAAGAAAAAAAACATGGACTTAGGTTTACCTTTTAAATCTTAGATTAATCCCCACTATTAGATCAAAATAAATGGATGGTGAGGATTTGTCTCTTGGTAAGCATGAATTTGTGGGTAAGCAAAATAAAGTGACTCTAGAGTAAAAAAGGTTTCATCTTTTACCATGTATCTATTATCAATGTTGTTATTTCGAAACGCAAACCTCATTATTTCACGCAGTAAAAGTAGTATTACACGCATTACATCCAAAGATTTAGATTAAAACCACCAAATCAAATGTCATGTACATAAGTTATTTCCTTTGGACCACAAAATGTTCGATAATACACACACAACCAACAGGATAATGTTGTCATAACTAGTGTCCGACAACTTGCAAACCTAAAGTTTTATTCGCAAACTCCACGAGCTTCTCGATCTCATCATAATCAATGAAACCATTGTGGTTGGTGTCAACGAATCTCACTCCCTGCCACCCCTTGATCAATGTGGTGAACCGGCCTCCTCCCATCACACGAATAGCTTGTCGTAGTTCATCTTTACTAATCCGACCATCTTTATCGTCATCAAATGTCATTAGCCATGTCTTGAATTCCAACATGGTCACCTTTTGAACCCCTTGATACACATTCTTCATTTTCGGTTTTGATGGAATTCCTAAAGGGCTTAAACACTTGTATATATAAGTTTTAGGTTGAAAAAATAGAAAAGCATTCACCGTGAATTTATAGTGCCACAAGAAAAGTTGTATAATAAATGAGTGAATATGATTCGAGTACGCACAAGAATATTTTGGTAGAATATGAAGATATGTTATTGTTTTATGTATCTGTCAATGATTAATGATAAAAACGTGATCTTTTCAAATATTTCGTGCTTAACTAAATGGATGTATTACCAAGTCTACTCAACTATAACTACTAGTTTCAATCTGGTAACTGGTTATGCCATGGATTATTTTATAGGTATTTAAAATGTGAGAAAGCTATGAAAAGTGAAAAACCTTTACACCAGATGTGGCAATTCTTTTTGACACAACCAAAAACAAAAAACTAACGCGAATCAGACACAAAAATAAACAAGTTTGGATTGAAATAAACGAGTTTACGTAAAAATCAAGTTAGCCATCTAACACTTTTATCTAAATCTATCTATACTTACTATATAGGGAAAAGATATAAGATCATTTGAGGACAAAATATTATTTACATACCAAGGGATCAATCTCCACCCTCCATTTTTATTTGATCTAATGGATGAGATTAATCCCAACAATATAAAAAACCAACTTTCATTCTTTTTTTTCAAATATTAATAACTTTTAAACCGTTAATCGTTAAGCGGAAAAAAAAATATCATTGCGACGAGCATTTAATTATCTTTCTATAGATAGGCACTTTGATATACTTTCGACAAAAATTTTTTTTTCGTATTTTTCACTTTTTTTTTAGTTTTTTTCATTTTTTTTATGTTACTGAAATTTGCATTGAAAAATCATATATGATATAACACTAATTTGATATTAGTGTAAAATCATATATGATATGTAATATCATATGTGATATTAGTGTAAAATCACATATGATATCACATGTGATATTACATATCATATATGATTTAACACTAATATCACATGTGATATTCAATTTAGTGTTTTATCATATATGATTTTTTTCATGCAAATTTCAGTAATGTAAAATAAACGAAAAAAAGACGAAAAAACGTGAAAAAATGATTTTTTTTCTTTTTCGAAAGTATATCAAAGTGCCCGTCAATAGAAAGATAATTAAATGCTCGTCGCGACGGTGTAAATATTTCCGCTTAATGATAAACGGTTTAAGAGATATTTAAATTATAAAAAATGGGTGAAATAATAAAATGCTTTTAAATCTCAACCATTGATTTTCTTTTTAGATGGATGGTGGAGATGAGTCCCTTGGTATGTAAAAAAAGTTTGGTATGTAAAATAACTCTCCTCATAGGGAAAATGATAAATTTAGGCATCAAACTTGCCACGTTTTCCTTTTCTGGGCATTGAACTTTTTTTTTTCCTATTGTAGCACTGAACTTGCCTAGATTTCCTTTTGTGACACTGAGTCACACTAAACCCATAATTAACCTCCTTAATCAAAATTAAAACGTTTTAACATCAATTTATGTCTTTTGGGTGTGTTTTGAACAAAAGGTGTATCCTTAGGGGTGTGTTCTAAACTAATTTACAAACCTTACATCCCCCCACCCAAACCCGTTTTCCTCATAACCCGTAAACATTAGAAGCCCTAATTTCACACACACAAAAAATTGTTCGTTGTGCATTGCCATAATTGATGATTGTTTCGTTGTTTGAGGTAAAGAATTGTATGATTTCTTTGATTTGTATCTGTTTTGATCAAAGTTTTAGCATCGTGAAAACCCTAATTTTTTTTTCTCAATTCTGTGCTAGAATGATACCAGGTACGAATTTGCACAAATTTGATCTACACAATGACGGATATTTTAGGCATTTGCCCCTAAACTACGCGGATTGGGTGATTCTTAACATGTGTGCTCCAAGGATGCCCTATCTTAGATTTGCTGAATTCCTGGAAGAAAAGGTTGGTAATTACTTTCAAGGCTTGTATTATAAGGTGCCTCATAATGAGTTAGACAAAGGATTAGTTAGAGTAACTAATGATAAGGAAATAGAACACATGTTTGATGTTGCTCAATTGTTTGGTAGGGTTGAACTGTATCTTGATCACAATGATATGAATCTGTCAGAGTATTTAGGCCAAGCAAATACCACTTTTATGGACGAGTTTGTTGCTAAAGCAAAAGGGTCTCCCAAAAAGAGGTATTGCAATGACTTCTCAGTAGATGAGATGGTTAATTGGGCTGAGATGGAGGTAGATCAAACTAGGAAGGTTAATGAATCAGAGGGTGATAACTCTAGGACTAGTGTAAATGGTCAGAATACTAGGACTAGTGTAGATGGTGAGGATTTGCAGACTAGTCTAGATGGTGATGATATTAGGTCTAGATCAGGTGTGGATAAGGGCAAAGGGAAGGCTAGTTATCAGGTATACCTTGTGTACATGCAACAAAGGTAATTCTCTACATAAACAAGGTACCTGAGAGCTATGTGCCTGATTGGTTTAAAACAGACAAATACTATGACACCTATAACCATTTCTTGAAACCAGTTGTTGGTATTGATTTCTGGCCTGACCAGAGTATGTACTCTGTTGTATTGCCTCCCAAACCCAAAAAAATGCCTGGTAGGCCAAGAAAGAAAAGGATCATATCAAAGGGTGAAGGTGGTAGCTCAACTAAGGTATCTAAGGTAGGTGTTGAGATGTCATGTTCTATAACCCGGGTCAAGCGGTTGAACCACCCGGGTCGAATCGGGTTTCAAAACATTATGTTTAATCCCCAAATCTTCAAACTCTTATTATTTTTCGTTTATAACCCATAAACTTTTTTTATCACTAAACGATCTGTCGTAAAAAAATCTTTTTTATCAATAAACGATCTATCGCTATAAAATCTCGTTGCTATGCACGAGTACGCGTCTAGTTATCTCACAGTATATAAATCACAAATATATTTCACATTTTTTAATCAGAATTTGAAATTACCACCATTTTGTAAAGAAGCTGCGTACACAGCATGGGGTTAAGGTACCATCGAGAATAGCACGGTGCTCGAGTGAAGCGACAACAACGAATACTATATGCGGTTTATTGTTTTTTTTAAGTTGCGGGCAGAACAACATAAGTTAACAAACTACAAGACAAGGACGGCTAGTATAATTAGAAACTAGTAGAACAGAATTCATAATTTCAGTAGTACCACGATGACGAAACAAATAATTTACTCATCTAATTATGATTTTTGATAGTCTTGTTGTTGATCATTATTTTGTATATAGTATGAGAAGCATCAAATGAGTCGTTTCGACAAAACTGATGTTTCAAAATAGTCGAAATTACTTCTTAATAAGAATGTTAGCCGTTTTCATTAGCTAAGTATAAAAGTTATGATTTTTGATAGTCTTGATGTCGATCTTTATTTTGTATAATGTATGAGAAGCATCAAATGAGTCGTTTCGACAAAACTGATGTTTCAGAATAGTCGAAATTACTTACTAATTAGAATGTTAGCCGTTTTCTTGGCTAAGTATAAAAGTGATTTCCAAACATCATAATATAATCACTATAAAAAGACATTTTGGGTTCAATCATTTTTCAAAACACTGTAATTATTGTCAACTAATCGTAATGTCAATATAAAAATTTGCATATTAAAACATGATTGACAATGGGGCGCTATATTTAAATGAATTAACCATTGATGTAATGGTGATACTTGACTTATGAGATCATTAATTATTAATATATCAATAACTAGTTTCAACTTGTCCATTAAGCTTGGTTAGTTTCATTAAAAATAGAGCGTTTGCATTATTTCATATTGCTTAGAGTAGAAGCCATACACTCGTAGGTTTGCTCAAAAAAACAAACTTCAGAATCACACGTTCGAACATAAAGAGAGGTTAAAGGTTCAATGTGAATCATCATCAGTTTAGTAATTTTGGCCATCCACGTTATAAGCCGCGGTTCTTAACAACGGATAACTAAACTCAACTTATGCATATTAATTAAAACTAGAGTTAATGCATGAACTAAGTAACTGTACTAAGACCAAAAGATTTAGGCATAACCTAGCCTCGTGTAACCTAACCTTGTGGTTCGGTTCTAAGCTGATCAATCCTAGTCCATAAGGTTTGGTGACATCTTTTAGCGAATTGATACAATTAAGTGGTTCAAAGTAGCAATGTACCTAACTAATGGTCCCTCTAATGCTCATACGATGTCAAAAACTGTATCTTTTATATAATAAAACAAAACCCCTGGTGGGAATTTTTCATTTCAAAAATTTCAATTCATACTTTATTTAGTAATAATTTTTTTTAAATTGAATTTTTTTTAAGATAATTAATAAAAAAAAAGTCTAAACATTCCCTCATTTAACCAAAATTTTAAAAAATTCGTTTTTTATGTGATGTAAAAAAAAAAAGAAAGATACACATGTCCTTAAAATTCAATAGTTAATACTTGTGGACCAAAATCATAAATAAAAATAAAAACACGGAACTTCAAATTCAATAATATTCTCTTCTTTCCATTCACTTTTTCCCAGAACCTAACGAACCAAAAATATCATCTAACAATCGATGAAGATGATGAAAGGTATGCCTACTCTTTCCCATAAAACCCACCTCTATCATCTAAATTTTGGTCAATACTTGATTGCTATTATTCTTTCATGATCCAGGTTATTAATAAGAATCAATTAAACTTTGAGGGTTTGCTATGTTATGATCCCTTTGATGATCCGCTTGATGTGCCAATCACTTAGGGAAAAGGTTGACTAAAAGATCATGGTAAGTTTATGTAATTAATCCATATAGATTAAGCATCTGAATCTTGTCTAAAGTGTTATTTTGATGAATTTTATATGTAAATTTAGGGTTTTCTTAGTATATGAACTTGAGTTCTTCGAGCCATGGGCCCAAAGTATATTCTTCACTTATTAATTGATTTTGATATTCCTAATTAATCATGGGATTATGTTTAATTTTTAATTTATATTTATAGTTTGTAACTATATTGGGTTTGTGGGTTGAGTTTGATGTTTACTTGGTTAATTTAAGCTAATTTTGATATTATTGGGGTTTCATTTGATTATGGTTTTATAACTGTTTGTTGGTTTGTGACTTTAGACAAGCTTACCACAATTTAGAGTTTTATAATTAATGTAAGTGTTATTTGATAACCGGATGTTGGCTTCATGGTTCATGTCAACCTTCTTTAGTTAGAAGAAGATATTGACCTCCATTCTTCATTAGTACTTACCATGTTAACCACTTTCGTGGCTCTTTGAACAGTGTGGTTTATGAGTACACATAAACGAAGCAATGGTATATGTTGCTGATAATGTGTATATTATTATTCGGAACATCACCTAACATTTTTGTAGCTACTCGCTAACCTTTTCGCGCAAGTCACTTCTTTATAATAATAATAATATAATTATTAGACAATTTATAACCGCTTGCGGTTATTACTCTCCTGCAATTAGCTGAAACTTCATTCTCAACAGCTAAATAGGACAAATGGGAGATACAGAGCAAGTCTCATCATGAACTCAAAATCATTGGAAGTCGGTAGTCTAATTGGAAGCTATGGTTTCATGAATGTCACTAGGTAAAAAAAAAATTTTGACCTTTTTATTAAAGTGCACCTCATCACAAAATCAAATTACCCCTCACCTTAAAGCCAAACAATGTAAAAACCTTATATCTCTATCTTAATCTTTGTCTGCACCACGACTTTTGTCAAAAAAAAATATTTTTGCCCCATACACCAAATTTTGAATGCGTTTGATACTTTGATTTTTTCCTGGCCTAGAAAGTTTATTTTAACCATTATGGCTGTTTGAAATCAAGCACAATCTTTTCATTAGCAAATGGATTGACATTTCCAATTCTAATATACATCCGCCATGATCAAAGAAATAACTTGAGTTCGTTTCAAACCATACACCAAATTTCGAAATATGGCCAACATACTCATGATGACCAAATGGAGATCGAAATAACCTTAGCCAGATAGCTTCAAACCATACACCAAGAACTAGCTGTTGAGTTGTTTTGTTATCAATGTGAGTCCCTGAGTCTGATAACTTGAATGCATTTTTGGTATACTGGTTGTTCCTTAGTGTCATGGTCAAGCAATTATGCAATATACAGTTTCTACCTAATGATCGATGAGTTACTGGTTTTTGAAGCTTAATTCTAATTACATGATTACAGATGGCAAACTTGTGGAATGTATCACTGTGGTGAATGACGATTATGATCAAAAGCCTGCTAGACGTCATGAATCTGAAAAACAGCAAATTCTTTTCAAGTTCTAGAGGTTGCAGATGCAAGTGATTCAGAGGTTCGACCATCTAATGATTCAGAACATAAAGTGGTGGCTATGGTCAACAATGATATTACTGTGGTCAAAACGTCTCCTTTTACATCTAAAACTGTTGAGATTTCCTTTGACTTTAAGCCTCATCCTGCTGCAACTGATACTGATATCCAACCCGTTGATGTTGATGATGTTATCTTAAGGGACCCAAAAGTATGTAAAAACTCATTCGAGTTATCAGATTTAAGGGCGCAGGTTGACAACAATGCAACTCAACCCCTGGTTTTAGTTTAACATCTTTTGGTACATCATGGGTATGCTCGCCTTATGTTGGCCTATTTTAAACTATTTTTTGAAATGATATATTGAGTTTTGGTTATAACTACTTCTGTTGCAGCAGGATTGTTGTAAAATAAAGGAGGTGATTCAAAGTATGGGTAAGTTCATTGGCTCAACACTGCTACATATGGTTGAGCATTATGTAGTGTATGTTTATCTTAATGTATGTAAATATACATAGGTTTTTCAGAATTGTAATAAGGCGGAAGTCCATTTTGATGTTTATAGCTAATATTGAGGGCCGAGAAGTTTTTGTATGTAGCAAGTTCTTTTCTTCATGTTTTGTTCATGTTTCGTTCACTTCAACTATGGCCCCGCATACAACAAAATGTGTTTATACAAAATAACATGTCTGTATATGTGTTTTAAAAAGTTACAACTTTCCAGTTATCGTTCAGATTGATGTTGAAAGTAATGGCACTGAGTATTCTTTTGGTTTGTTTAACACAATCCAAAGTAATTCTCCTCTTTTGTGTTAAAAATGACTAAAGTGAGAGATATAGTTTATAATAATGACCACTAAAAAGATTATACTTTTGATAGAGAATCAAATTTTCATGAGTAAATGAGGTTCTAATTTAGTTCATTGTAGCTCACTTCCTCTACTTCTAAAGGCCTATCATCAAAGGCATTGTGTTTTTTTAATTTTTTTATTGAACAAATTTGTTTCTGTATTCATTTCCTGATTTCATATTTGCATGTTGTGTAACAGAACTTAATAATAATCACTGAGTTTGTCATGAGGTATGTTGTTCACACAAGGTTCTTTATTTAACTTGCAGATTATCAATAAGATGAAATAGAAGTTAGTATTGATCATCTAAAAAACAAAGATTCTTTAGTTAAAGGTTATTGTACTAAAAAGAAATGGGGAAAGAAAAGAATCATTTGAAACTTATGTAGCGAGTTAAAAGTTCAAAAAAGGAAGCATGATTTGGCACATAAGCAAAGGGCAGTCAAACATGTTTAATTTGGACATAAGCCTTAGAGTTTCAAAGATTGCTTCACTTGGCTCGAGCAAGTGCAAAAGATGTGGATAAAAAAGTTGTTCAAGCTAAAGCAGATTAAAAGGTTTGTATGAAAAGTTGTTCAAGCTAAAGCATATTATAAAAAAGTTGTATTAGAAAATTGTTGATGTTGTTTTCTTCATGACTTTTATACAGTTTGAGATAGTATTTTTGATATAAGATTATTTGAGGACAAAAGATTATTTACATACCAAGGGA
Source organism: Chrysanthemum makinoi (assembly GCA_910596185.1). Taxonomy (NCBI): domain Eukaryota; kingdom Viridiplantae; phylum Streptophyta; class Magnoliopsida; order Asterales; family Asteraceae; genus Chrysanthemum; species Chrysanthemum makinoi. Next base: position 278,877,138 of record OU343222.1, read on the forward strand.
TCAATCTCCACCCTCTATTTTTATTTGATCTAATGGATGAGATTAATCCCAACAATATAAAAAACCAACTTTCATTTTTTTTTTTCAAATATTAATAACTTTTAAACCGTTAATCGTTAAGCGGAAAAAAAAATATATGACGACGAGCATTTAATTATCTTTCTATAGATAGGCACTTTGATATACTTTCGACAAAAAAAATTTTTTCGTATTTTCACGTTTTTTAAGTTTTTTCGTTTTTACGTTCTTGAAATTTGCATTGAAAAATCATATATGATATAACACTAATTTGATATTAGTGTAAAACCATATATGATATGTAATATCATATGTGATATTAGTGTAAAATCACATATGATATCACATGTGATATTACATATCATATATGATTTAACACTAATATCACGTGTGATATTCAATTTAGTGTTTTATCATATATGATTTTTTCATGCAAATTTCAGTAACGTAAAATAAACGAAAAAACGTGAAGAAAATGATTTTTTTTCTTTTTTTCGAAATTATATCAAAGTGCCCGTCTATAGAAAGATAATTAAATGCTCGTCGCGACGGTGCAAATATTTTCGCTTAATGATAAACGGTTTAAGAGATATTTAAATTATAAAAAATGGGTGAAATAATAAAATGCTTTTAAATCTCAGCCATTGATTTTCTTTTTAGATGGATGGTGGAGATGAGTCCCTTGGTATGTGAGAAAAATTTGGTATGTAAAATAACTCTCCTCTACTTTTATTCCAATATATAACTGAAAAATGTGAGCCAGAAAGTATCTTCACATATTTTTAACTATTTTGCGCGAGTGATTAAAGTTGACTTCTAGAAGGTCGAAGTGGTGCGATTCTCTTGTACACCTTTTAATGATGATTTTGACTCACTGGAAAGATCCTGTTCTTTTTCTTGTGCGGTCTTGCTAATGAGATACGAAAGTTCTTTCAATTGCTAACTAAGGGTATGTTTGACACGGAGCGATGTGAAGTTTTTTGGAGCGATGAGCGGTGAGCAATGAGCATTTTGATTTTTATTAGTCGTTTGGCAAATGAGCGGTGAGCTTTTTTATTTTTTAGGAATGCTCAGGGTGCGTTTAGTTGGAAAAAATATTCTCTTGTTTTCTATCTCTAATTTTGTAAAAACTTGGAAAGGAAATTTATCTTCACAAAACACTTAAAAATATAGAAAATGCGTTTAGTTGGTGTTTGTATTTTCTATTATGAAGAAGGGGAGGGAGGATTATGGGTTATAAGGGAAAACAAGGAAAACAAATAAATTTTGTTTTCTAATTTTCCTTGTTAAGTTAGGAAATAGGAATTTTCTGTTTTGCAAAATATTTTGTTGGAAAACGTTGATTTGAACGCGATCTCTATTTTTCTTGTTTTTCACAAAACATTTTGTGGAAAACAAGGGTATTTTCCTCCAACTAAACGCACCCTCAATATTTCAATGCTTCTTCACAGCTAGTGCTCACAGCTACTTTTGCCAAACTTTGTAATATGATATGGAATTTGGAATTTTTCTTTTTTAGAACGGGGACTATTTATAAACACGATATACATCAATCTATCTCACACAGAATTTGGATTATCTTGATTACTCATATTTTTCTCATTTTCATAATCGAACGCGTAAACGGGTGATTTTTTTTTGCTCAATTTGTCTGGAGGGACGAGTGTTTGACTCAGCTATACCCAGCCTAACCAAGATAACACAACGATCGTTTGCGACCATTTTCTGGCTACCCAAAGATGTGTACCTAATAAATTTTGAACTTATAACTAATTTGAGCATGATAGCTAGATGTCTTACCCAGGGACAGAGCATATAGAGGGAAGGGGTCGGTTTGTCCCCCTTCCCCTTCCCCTCCCAACCCACCCCCTACCCCCAGAAAACTTTGACATATTTCACTGTTTGCAATGTATAAATTAAACTACAATAAAAACAATTTCAAGGATTGACCCCTTCAAAATGACACAATTACATGTGGCATAGCTACGATGATCTAGCCGCAAAGATTCAAAAAAAAAAATTTATGTGTGCCGGTGTGGTCTTTTTGATAGTTTTGAAAGTGAGGGATCGATCGGTATGCTTAGCAGTGTGTAAGAAAATGGAAGAGATTGGGGAAACAAAATGTCAAAATTTTCGAAATGCAGGCTTTTGTTGGTTCTATATACTTATCTTACAAAAATGAGAACCAAAATGGGACGTTTATACTTCATTAGTAGCATAGTCTCAATGCAAACTACAATGTGATGCATTACCAATCTTCTAGGAACAAGTGTTTGTGAAAAGTACGCAATCTTTTCATCCAAAAGGTTGTCATGCGATTCACCTAGCCATGTTAAGGGTCCAAAAGGGTGTTACGCGCTTCACCTCCCGAACCACCTGTAGTACTTGTTCCATTCAGTTCGATCGTATCCAATATTTGATTTTACGATTTCATCCTAAGTTTTATCCAATAAGTCTATATTTAGAGTAGAAGATCCATTTTACACAAACCTCACACCATCAAAAATAACATCAACATAATCATCTAAAAATAGACAATAGAAAAAATAATTATGAAAAATCGAAAAACAGCCTCTCAAGATTACATTGCCGTAAAAGAATTACACGATCTTATTCTATCCTTTTTCGACATTTTGGAAATTAATTTCATCTGAATCTTTATTCCCACGACAATATTTTGAAATCTTCGACACCAACAGGTATTTTTGAAATATTATTATCATTTTTTAGTTTTAGTTTGTAACTTTACCTGAGATTTGATTGAATTTTTGCATTTATAGTGGATTTGGAGGTATAATTGTTGGTTTGCTCGATAATTGTTTGAGTTTTTGGGAGCCAAAATCCAGAGGGATTTTGCAATACGCTTCTGGATTTGACTCCGGTGATTTCCTGGTATGATTCCTATGCAGAATGTTGTTTGTTTAACGATTTTAGGTTCCGTTTATACACCAAAGTATGATTTCGTGTTTCTGTCATTATACATATTTGGTTTTCGTGGTGTACCTTCAAATGTTTACCATTGCATGCATGCAAGTATGATGATATTTCTTGGATGTATTTTGCAAGATACCGTTAATATGTTATGGAATGTTATAACGCGTATGATGATTTTTCTTGAATGTCTGCTGCAAACATTTAAAAAGAGGATTTTTACATCCGCGAAAATGAAAGAAAGCACTTTGGTGTATTAAATCTTACTCTTTCATTTGCTATCTCAATATAATGATATATCATGACCTAAATAGTGCTCACTAAAGGTTTACTTTTGGTTGGTGGCCGGCACATCGATAGTTTTCTCAAATTAATTCAGGGAAATATTATACTAGAAATCATCTAGCCGACTAGTATGCCCCAAGTGACTATCTGTCAAGCTTGTGATCTAGTCGAACTTTTGGGACATAACCTCTTGTAGAGAGTCTAGAAAGCAGGTTCACTAATACCGACCCAAATGCATAAAGAGTCCATGATTTTAATGTGACTCGAATAGTCAAATACAAAGGAAGTAACTTTATAAAATGCGTTTTCAATTCTACTTCTATTTGCATATTCAAACATCAAATATTTACTCATGCTCAATACCTTATTACCTTGAAACATGTCTCGCCAACATGATAATATTTGAAATTACTGTGCGCTGCTCATGACAGGTACGTTGACAGATGAATGTTTAAGAACTTTACCTTTTATGTTATAACTTTTAAATTTTTGTCATTCTGACTATCGGTCAGGATCTATGCCAGCATAAAAATTGATATCTTACAACTTACAAGTTTGATAAAATTATCTGCATATTACTAGTATGTAATAAATTCTGCATACTCAGTGATGTAATATGTAAATTTCTTTGAAAGATTGAACTTCAGATACACAGCTGACTCTGATCTCTCTGGAATGGATGAAGAGAAGGTTCGGGAAAACAAGTTAGCGAACAGTTTTGTAAACGCTTTATCAAATTCTCGACCGGAACCCGTTACTGCACCACCAGAAACATATCCCGCAAGTTATCAATCTTCCCCTGGCGGTGAGGATACGTTTTTAAGTCCAGAAGCATCTTCAGGACATCAAAAACTTGAAAATACTATTGACAATCTACCAAATGCAGACAAGAACGGTTCAGAACTTCAGATAAGCAGCTTGATAAAAATGAGCAACAAGTTGCTCATATCGATACAGCTGCGCCTTTTGAGTCTGTTAAGGAAGCTGTTTCTAAGTTTGGTGCGATTGTTGATTGGAAAGCTCATAGAGTTCAGACAAATGAGGTATTTTTTATCTTGTCAATAAATGTGTGTTTAGGCTGATTTTAAACTACTTATTTACTCCAAGAATTACTAGGGATCAACCTGCTTATTCTAAAGTGTTTATTTGCTCTAAAATAAGCAGATAATCAGCTTCATCTATATACCGCAACCTGCTTATCAGCTTTGATATTAGCTTTGATATAATAAGCTGATAAACACTTAAGCAATCAGTTCGTGTATGGATTGCTTATCTATTTATTTTAGGCAGATATGCAGTTTTGAATGTTTAGATAAAGCTGATTGTCTACTTATTTTGAAGTAAATAAGCACCTTAAAAAATGGAGGTAGATATTTTTTAAGCGTATAAGCAGTTTCAATTAGGACCCCGGAACATTTTACAAGAATTAAAGTGTTTTCTTATACTTTATCGGGTTAGAGATGAAAGTACATAGAAGAAGAACTTGAGAAAGCACAAGAAGAAATTCCTGTGTTCAAGAAAAAGGCCGAGGCAGCCTAAGAAGCAAAAGAACAAACCTTGCGTGATCTCAACAGTACCAAAAGACTCATAGAAGAATTGAAACTAAACCTCGAAAGAGAACTAACTGAAGAACACCAAGCATTGCAAGATTCCAAACTTGCACAACTACGAGTCTCAGAAATGGAACAAGGAATTAATGATGAATCAAGTGTAGCTGCCAAAACACAGCTCGAACTTGCCAAAGCGAGACACCAAGCTGCAGCTTCAGAACTCGTAACAGCAAAAAACGACCTTGAAGAAACCCGTAAAGATTACCAAATATTAATATCTGAACGAGATTCCGTTGTACAAAAAGCTCAAGAAGCCATTTCTGCAGCTAAAGAAGTCGAGAGGGAAGTCGAAAGTTTAACCATTCAATTAGTAACAACAAAAGAATCGATAGAAGAGACACACGCGTCACATTTAGAATCAGAAGAACATCAAGTTCAAGAAGTGAATGAACGAGATCAAGAGGCATTGAATTGGGAACAAGAAATAAAACGAACAGAAGAAGAATTAGAAAAAGTTAAAGAACAAATACCGATAGTGAAAGATGTGAAATCAAAGCTAGAAACGGCTTCTGGTGTGCTTCAAAAGTTAAAAGACGAGTTAGCGGTTTATATGCAAGGCAAAATGCCAGAAGAGGACGAAGCAGACAAGTTTACACGTAAAGATATATCATCAGGTGTTGCTATTGCTAAAAAGAATCTTGATGAAATTAAACATAGTATCGAAATAGCAAACGAACAGATCGTGTGTTTGAAAACCACTCAAACGTCGTTAACGGCAAAACTTGAGAGTGAAAAAAAAGTTCTAACGAGTATCAGGAAGCAAAAAGGGTTAGGAGCGGGAGCAGTAGTGAATCTTGAATCTGAACTAAAACGGACTAAATTAGAGCTAGATAATATCAGAAAAAAAGATAAAGAAGCTCGCGAAAAGCTTGTTGAGCTTCCAAAACAATTACAGAAAGTAAGTGAAGATACCAAGAAGGCTAAGTCGTTAGCAGAAGAAGCCAGTTCAGTGTTTAATAAAGCAAAAGAAGCAGCCGAGCAGGCTAAGAGTGGTGTGAACTCGATAGATGACCAGCTCGCTTCGACGCAGAAAGAAATTGAGGCTGCACGAGCAAAAGAAAAGTTGGCATTAGGGGCTATTAATGCCCTACACGAGACTGAGTCGGGTTGTGGTCCAAAAAATGACGGAGTTACAATTTCGTTAGAGGAATATTATGAGTTAAGTAAACAGGGATATGAGGCAGAACAAGCAGCTAGCAAAAGAGTATCGGATGCAATGTTGAAAATTGATGAAGCAAAAGATTCAGAAATGCAATGTTTAAATAAACTTACGCTACTTAATTCTGAATTGGCTGCACAAAAGGAAGCTTTGAATGCTGCATTACAAAAGGCCGAAATGGCTAAAGAAACAAAGATGAATATTGAAGAAGAACTTAGAAAAGAGAAGGGTGAAAAAGATCCGAAACGAAAAGAAGAGGGTCGTGGAGGGTTGTTTCGTGGTTTCAGTCAAAAAGGGAACCAAGATACACCATCACATAACCCTTCATCAGGTAATGCTAAGTCTAATACGAAGGGTGGTGCACCTGAAAGTAATAGTAACGCAGATGATGACACGTCTCCTGATATTAAGGGGTTGTTGAAGAAGAAGAAGAGGACGTTTATGCCAAAGTTTTCGCTCATGCTCACGGGAAAGAAAAAACCATTTTTTCACAAGAATTAGCAAGAGCTTTTTTAATCAGAAGTGTTTGGTTTTGTTGTAGCATATAAAATTTGTTTGCAGTTTGCTCATAAGGTAGAAATTTGTGATTCAGTATATAACAGATCAATTGAATATATAGTTTTACTGGCATATTGTTGGGTTGTGATGTTGCTAACTATGCAAGACATGAATAGCATGTCAACAAGATTTCATATCTTAACTATCAGGGGGTGGTAGCCAGACCAGTGTTCATTTCTTGTAATGGTCGCAACATTTTTGTGTGCTGGTCTCGAGAGATTCTGAATCCACCAGTTAAGCGGAGTTGCCTGGAGAATGAACTCCAGGGAGGTCGAATATAATATGTGGATTTAGTCTTCCGGTGTCCAACACCTGGACAGCAACACTTACAAAAGAAGATAATACCGCTTACAATTGACAAATTTACCACGTCTCTTCTCCGACTATGAGAAAATGTAAGTGTGCAACCAGCCTCATAATTAGATCATAATTGAACACATCAAACCTCCAACTTCTAGTATAAAATCGTTCCTACATGATCATTTAACACAGGGTAACAAAAACAAAACTCTATCAATACAATGCATTGAGCAACTGCGAATAGATTTAGCAATTGCCTTGTATCTCACCCAATATCACTTGAGAAAACTTTATAAGTTATATATGGCATTTACTATAGACAGACGGCTGTCTATGGTCTAGACTCAAGAATTTATTTGGTGCAAGACTACTGTACAAGAGTCCTTAACACAATCTCCGACCCATAATATAGTTAAATCAATAAAATAAAAAATAAAAAAACATATTATTTAATTAGTCCTGATATAGTCGCACCTAATTTGGACTTGATGCATACCAAATATATATTTACACACCATATCTACTGATTGCCATCCTACTAGTTTGCATAATGGCATCCTTTGTATTTAAAATGCCTTCGATAAAAATAAATTTTGGAAAAAACTGTTTCAGGTCATCCCTGCCCGTTTTAACCACCACATTACCCATTTTTGTAGATCCAACCCATTCCTGAGTAAATGAGCACAATCCACATTCCCAGAAGAAGGAAAAATAAGATATGGTTATGAGTTACCCATCAAGATGAGGTTGACGCTTGAAGAACTGAGATCCATTTGTAGCATACCAGCTTAAAGTTGTCATCTGCATCGAGTATGAATGTTACAAGATAACTCAAAAAAATGATGCACTTATAAAACAACTACTGGAGCATCTTTTAGATTGTACCTGCAAAACAGATCTCTAGTCTGTAAAGAAGAAGAATGAAAGGAAAAGCACGTACCATTTTGTTTGTTATTTGACAAGTGAGAGTGAGAAACAAGCATAGCAAATATTGAGTAATAATCAAACAATAAAGTTCCAAGGATCATACATAAGGTATTTGATAGGCTAAGCATAAATTATTTATCAAATGCAGTAGAAGAATTCATGATTCCTGCTGATGATCAAATAGTATATTTACAGGTTGCTTGAGCCATAAACCGCTCCTCGTCACATTATATCATAAAAATAAAATCCAGACTGTGGTGTCTATTTTAAGTATGAGAAATATGAGACTACTAATTGAGAAAGAAACATTAGTAACAACAAGAAAATACATAATACTATTGCATAGAAATATTTACAGAGGAGCTTGAAGATGAACAACTAATAGTAAAAATAAGCTTTTTTCCCCTCTTTTCTCAATCCAATTATTTTCCACTTTCTTCTTCTTCTTCTGCACCTCCAACAATTGTTTATTCTTCTCCTTCCTCTTATTCCTCTTCCTCTCCATTTCGTATTCTTCTTGTCTTTTAGCTGCTGCTCGTTCTTCTTCTCCTCTTTTAGCTGCTCGAAACTGATCATGGATTATCAATTCATGGTCAGATAAATGGTTAAACATCGTAACCATATATTTCTTTTCAGCAGCTTCGAAGTCGTATGGTACGTACGGCCGATTGTGTTGCTACAAATAAAATCTCCACTCATCCTCTGCCATTGTTTTATCATTCACATCAAAACGGCCCCGAACAATCCACCATCTTAAGTTTTCGCTCATGCTCACGGGAAAGAAAAAACCGTTTTTTCACAAGAATTAGCAAGTGTTTTGCTAATCAGAAGTGTTTGGTTTTGTTGTAGCATATATAATTTGTTTGCAGTTTGCACATAAGGTAGAAATTTGTGATTCAGTATATTTCAGATCAACTGAATATATAGTTTTACCGGTATATTGTTGTGTTGTCAACTATGCAAGACATGAATAGCATGTCAACAAGATTTCATATCTCAACTATCAGGGGGTAGTAGCCAGACCTCTGACCAGTGTTCATTTCTTGTAATGCTCATAACATTTTTGTGTGCTGGTCTCGAGACTCTGAATCCACCGGTTAAATGGAGATGCCCGGAGGATGAACTCCAGGGAGGTCAAATATGATATGTGGATTTAGTCTTCCGGTGTCCAACACCTGGACAGCAACACTTACAAAAGAAGATAATAATGCTTACAATTGACAAATTTACCACATCTCTTCACGGTCTATGATAAATCGGGTAGTTTCTAAATATACCGAGATATGCCTGAACATATCACCTCTTGTTCAATAACATTTAAAGAAATGAACATGCCAAGTTTGCAGCCTCGGCAAAATAAACCATTTCTGGATCTATAAATGTGCATTATGCGACAATAATAAACTTTTTGGCTCTTTCACCTGACACAATATAGTTTTGATCCAGACTGATTCATGTTTTATTAAAACACGAGTTTAAAACATGATTGCCAAATATGTGCTAATAAGATGTTTCTTAATGGAAGTGTAACTTTGATATGGTGCATATTAAAACAGTTTTAAACGTATACGTAATGGAATATGCACCACATCAGAGTTACACTTCCATTAAGAAACATCTTATTAACACATATTTGGCAATCACAACTTAACCAACAAACTCAACAAGACATAAGTTGTGCTTTGCAACTACTCAGAATGGTACAGTAGTTGAGTCACACTATAGACTTCTATGATAATCGTTCCAACAACGTACAGCATTTTTGTTAGTTTTGCTTAAAAATAAGGATATTCTTTTGGAGTTCTTATTTCAAACTAATCATTAGTATTGTCAACTTTAAATGTTGTCTACAAGTGCTTAAAAGCCAATAGCAAGACATAAACCAATGCTTTAAAGATACATTCTAAGAGAAGTGTGCACAATTAGTGAAAGGCCTACATATGGTTTTTGAAGACAAAGTCGAATGGAAGCACAACTTTGGCAATATATGGTTTCGACAATGAATCCCCACGATCTTGAATTGATCAATGGCTTTGGAAAATACCAAAAGAATCAGAAAGTGGTCTACCCGTACTGTAATATATTCAAGATTCAGAATCAAGATCCATACTCCAAAACCTTTTAACCTGCAATGTCAACAAAATCAAACTGTAGAGGTGCTTTGAGGTGCTAATACAACCCAATTTACTTAAGAATTGGTAGATTCAATTCGAGTTCTGCTATATCTCAATAAAAAAATCTCATAAACCTTTTATAGAAACAGATCAAACGAGTCAAAAGTTACCCAAGGTGTACTAAAACTGCAAGAAACCTCCTAACATTTTATTCAAACGTTGTATTATTATTGTAAATATAATATTATTTCTAATCGTATTCGACATACCAGCTATTAACTAGTGCATAAACTACTGGACATAGAAAAGTGTTGAGAAAATCAGCACCGAATATTTACCCCTTTTGACCAGTTACCCAACCTCCCAATTTGCAACCTTTGGGATCTTTACGAAAACTTACACGCACTTCTTGTGTTGTTTACTAGTTAAAGGTTACATCCTTCGCTCAATAAGTTTTTCAGTAACTTGAACCCCAGGCCCATATATCAAACGACAACGGTCATTGAATGAAGTAACTAGCCGAGAGACCACCTCCTTGAAGAACATGGATGCCATCTGTAGATCATAACTAGGTTATCAAATTCCAAAGCAACGTGACTCGTAGTAAATAACAGAAACAGAACACAGCAATTACAATTTATATTTATCTTGGCTAAAATCAGAGTTGATTTAGAAGCCATATTGCGGTATGCCTGCATTATATCTAATAGAATGAATCGATTTGGTTATGTGTTATCTCCAGTGGGTCATACAAAGAAACCCAGCTAAGAATAGAACAGGCAAAACAGGTCGAAACTCACCCAAAGTGTAATTATATAGCTTACAACCTCTTGAATCCGTTTATTCTAGCATCCATAACTTTGGAATAGCCCGGATATTATGTTACGTAGTATTTGATATTTGTAATTTATTATTAGCAGTGACAAATTGTTTAAATAAGTAGGTTAGTCTTGGAATATGCAAGGCAGCTATATGAAAAAATGAAAAAAAGCAAGAACGGGATACTCAAATTACTTTACACCCTCACCTCATCTTACCGCTCATCCTAAACTTCGTCACCTAATACAGTTTATCCCTTTCAGCTTCAAAAAGTGGATTTTCAAAGTTGCAATTTAGCCTTGGAAAGTGTGATGCAAAGCTTGCTCACATTAACAATTGATTCAGAGTTTCCAGTATAAATATCCAACGAAAGAGTATTAAAGGCACAATCCCAATTTTACTTATTTTGAGATCTCTTGCACACATGTAGATTGCGGGTGAGTTGGAGGGAGTTGTTGGTGACTTGGTGGCTTAAGGCTATAATTGAATGAAAGAAATGCAATTATGAAAAAGGTTCACTGACGGTCTTTGAATGCATTAACGGAGTCAGGTTTAACATGGTTGTAATCGACCTAAAATAGAAATCGAACAGGCAAAAAAACTTAAACAGTGCCCTCAATTGTTGGTGACCTCTAATCTGAAGCGAAGGTAAAGATAATAAGAATGGCATAGACTAAATCTAGAGCTGACAAAACATGTCCATTTGTATACGTCTTTGAAGTGTCCTATATTAGAGTCTTCAGAGAGGAAAAAACAGAAAAAACAGAAAACACATAAATATATAGCAAAACAGTGGCCTCGCATACAATTCAAGAATTCATTAAGATATCAAAACTTAGTAATATATTTCCAAAGTTGCAACATGACCATTACCTGTGAGTATAAAGGTGACTGGAACTTAAAATCCACAAAGAAATGAAGGTCACATGTTCCTGGAACAGGTCCTGGATTGAATTCCCAAACGTTTATTAAATGATCAAAAAGGCTGCTTTGTGATGAAGTCGTCTGCAATTATAGCACAAGCAAAGACAATAGAGATCAATATTTAATGATAAAAAATATTGCACCATTGAAACTTAATATGTTCCTACATAAATGTTTTCCACATTATAGGTTTAGAAAGAACAAAACCTCACCTTTACCATTTTCGGTTTTACCAATTGCACGTGAGACACATAGCTTTCAACAAGAAATTTAAAACCAATCTCCAACTCAGCATCAAATGATGAATCTGAATGACGTCGAATTATGTCCGATCGTTGACACCAGGGAAGAAAATCCTGATACATGTCAACAGCAGCAACTACTGCAAATAATTGCTCAGGGGAATACCTAAAACAAAAGTGGATCAACCCATACAAGTTAAGTAAGCAATTAACCGATTAGGGGTTGTTTGGCACTGTGTATTCAAAAGTGATCATCTAATTACTGATTCTACAAGTCACGGGTAATCAGTTTCTGACGTTTGCTTATAGTGGAACTGATATAGACTATTATGTGATGGGTCAAAAGACAAGTTCAGAAATACGAGCAACAAAAATGATTCTGGATTATACATAGGGATCGCCTTACATGTAAATCCTCTAATGATAATCACAAATTCAAACTGCTGAAGCATCCAAACACTGATTATTTGTTTTCTTAATTTTAATCACATAATCAATTTCGAAAAACAATGCCAAACACCCCCTATCTTTTTTCGTAACCATGATTTCCGACCTTTTGGCCGACTAATACACTATTTTACATGGTAGTAGAGAGTTTCATGTCCAACAGATTTGAAAGATTACCCCATAATACGTTTCTCCTCATGAATTTTGGACAAAACATTACTCCCCTCATCCCCGTCACCACAACCAAGAAATCCCCTCCTTTGAGTAAGAATGCCAGAAGACGTACTTTGTAATGAGAAGGGAGGTTCCTTACGAGTACTACCAACAATATGACTAGAAGACGGCAATGTTTCAATATTTCCAATGCTCCTAAACCACCGACTCTGAACACTATTTTCCAATTCAGGGGTGTTCTGTAAGCATCTTAATAGCCGTCTGCCTCCACTTTGGTGTCTAATCAAGTGTCCCACAACCTTTGAAGTTGACCTTAATGATGACATGGCAACTTAAAAGCACCACCTAGTAACTGTACAATAAAACATTAATTAAATCCCTCTAATAGAAGTGCACCACACATATGAAAAGTTACACTATATCAGAAAGATGCAACAGCTCATAAAATTTATACTATTGAAAATTTATCAGTGATGACCCTATTTTCAATCTGGATTAAACATCAAGTTTACGATGAACGAGAGTACAATTGCACGTGCAATTTTTGATAAATGTTCATTCAAGCTTTGCTCTATCTTTTAGTTCTTTTGCCTATCTTCGACCCTAAGTATATCCTACATCTTAAGGCTAACTTCATGACTTTATTAAGTACTACACAAGCATGACGCCCAAAACCATAGAAACCCTCGAGAGCACATTTTACAATTAAATTAAAATGTACAATATAGGCGTACAAAAACTGTGTAATCCAACGTTGTTATGTTGAACAACATATTCATATAAAACAAGCGGCAAACATTCATAGGTTTTGTAAACTGCATATTCTTAACGGTCTCAAACAAACAGATTTTCGATATTCAAATAGACGCAGAAACAAATTTAGATAATCAACTTTCTAACGCCTAATTTAATCATTTTTTTCCCCTAATAATCAATCAATTACAAAACACTAATAAATTATACTACAAAAACACTAATAAGAGTTGAATAAATTAATCATTTTCGTAATGTATATAATCATCCAGCACATACACAGAGAATAGTGATTTGCCCTAATAAAATAACGAGTAGCAATTAGTATTACCCTTAATGATCGAAATATGAACGTGCTTAATAAATTTCGCCGGAGATGACGGTGGTTGAAGGCGGTCGGTGTTAAAATCCAGGATATGCTTTTATTCCTTTGAGTTTGTTTATTGCTTGCGTAACGTTTTTCAATATATGATTTGTTGACTGGTTTTATTACTCCCAGTATTTATAAATGACTGGTTTATACGATGCTTGCATTTTATTGTGTTTCGCATTTGTTATGCCACCTTAATTTGTGCAATAAGTTTCGTGCATAAGGCTTTAACTTAAAAAATAGCTGCAATTTTATTAATTTTACATATAAATATGTGTAATATTAAATTTATGTAAGTAAATATAATTCAATTTTGAGGAGAGTTATTTTACATACCAAACTTTTCTCACATACCAAGGGACTCATCTCTACCATCCATCTAAAAAGATATCAATGGTTGAGATTAAAAATATTTTATTATTTCACCTATTTTTTATAATTTAAATATCTCTTAAACCGTTAATCGTTAAGTGAAAATACTTAGACCATCGCGACGAGCATTTAATTATCTTTCTATAGACGGGCACTTTGATATACTTTCGAAAAAAAAAAAAAACTCGTTTTTTTCACTTTTTTTCGTTGTTTTTTTCGTTTTTTTACGTTACTGAAATTTGCATTGAAAAATCATATATGATAAAACACTAAATTGAATATCACATATGATATTAGTGTTAAATCATATATGATATGTAATATCACATGTGATATTATATGTGATATTACACTAATATCACATGTGATATTACATATCATATATGATATTACACCAATATTACATGTGATATTCAAATTACTGTTTTATCATATATGATTTTTCAATCCAAATTTCAGTAACGCAAAAAAACGAAAAAACTTAAAAAAAAAACGTGAAAAATACGAAAATAAAAAAATTGTCGAAAGTATATCAAAGTGCCTATCTATAGAAAGATAATTAAATGCTCGTCGCAATGATATATTTTTTTTCGCTTAACGATTAACGGTTTGAAAGATATTAATACTTGAAAAAAAATGATGAAAGTGAGTTTTTTAAATTGTGGGATTAATCTCATCCATTAGATCAAATAAAAATGGAGGGTGGAGATTGATCCCTTGGTATGTAAATAATCTTTTGTCCTCAAATGATCTTAAATCTTAAAGTTTATATGGATTTTCTTTGAGGAGAGTTATTTTACATACCAAACTTTTCTTACATACCAAGGGACTCATCTCTACCATTCATCTAAAAATAAATCAATGTCTGAGATTAAAAGCATTTTATTATTTCACCCATTTTTTATAATTTAAATATCTTTTAAACCGTTTATCAATAAGCGAAAATATTTGCACCGTCGCGACGAGCATTTAATTATCTTTCTATAGACGGGCACTTTGATATACTTTCGAAAAAAGAAAAAAAAATCATTTTCTTCACGTTTTTTCGTTTATTTTACGTTACTGAAATTTGCATGAAAAAATCATATATGATAAAACACTAAATTGAATATCACATGTGATATTAGTGTTAAATCATATATGATATGTAATATCACATGTGATATCATATGTAATACATATCACATGTGATATCATATGTAATATCATATGTGATATTATACTAATATCACATGTGATATCACATATCATATATGATATTACACTAATATCACATGTGATATTCAGATTAGTGTTTTATCATATATGATTTTTCAATGCAAATTTCAGTAACGTAAAAAAACGAAAAAACTTAAAAAAAAAAAGTGAAAAATACGAAAATAAAAATTTTGTCGAAAGTATATCAAAGTGCCTATCTATAGAAAAATAATTAAATGCTCGTCGCAATGATATATTTTTTTTCGCTTAACGATTAACGGTTTGAAAGATATTAATATTTGAAAAAAAATGGTGAAAGTGGGTTTTTTAAATTGTTGAGATTAATCTCATCCATTAGATCAAATAAAAATGGAGGGTGAAGATTGATCTCTTGGTATGTAAATAATATTTTGTCCTCAAATGATCTTAAATCATTTTCTTTTTAGTTTACAAGTTTAATAAAATCTTTTTTTCTATTATTGCCTAAGGAATCGAAAATCACAACACTGCCCAGCTTTGTGTGATGCCACGAAACTTTCTCAACCAATTTTCTTAGACTACACATGACTAAAATTGACGTTAGTGAAAATTACTGTAGTACTCATATTCAAAATGTTGTGTCTGCACAGACTCACGTTTCTTCTCAATATCAAAACTACCCATCCATGTCGTGTATTTATCATCACTATATACACGACATGGACGTGTATGGCTAGGAATGGTTTCTTCAATTAAATTTTTAGCAATCTCGGGTACAAAATCCTATCTATACACGACATGGGTTTTTTTATTGTTGTACACGCTTACCCACACACATCTAGTGTATTTCTATACACGACATGGTGAATAAATACACGACAGGGGACAAAGTTTAGGGCATGTCGGGTATAGATGCATAAAAATACACGACATGGGGAAAAAGACAAGGCCATGTCGTGTATAGATGCATGAAAATACACGACATTGAAAAAAGACAAAGCCAAATACAAGATATGGGAAAAAGGCATGGTCATGTCGAGTCTAGTGGATGTAAATACACGAGATGTGGATAAAAGATCATGGAAAGAACATTATATGAGTTGTAAATGTATGGAATGAATCATGAAATGAATATATATATATGAAAAAAAAGCACTCAAACAAACAAAGATATCATAATATTTTTGAAAGAATGATACATGAAAATGAAGAAGATGTTGTGATGAAGCTAAGCTTTACAAGTTGTGGAAGACATATCAACTAAAAGAGTTTTGTAAAAAAAACATAATGACAAGTGTGTGTGTGTGTGAAAGAATAGAATTAAGAGGAAGGAAGCGTGTAAAAAGGGAATAATTATCTGCTAAAATGACTCTTTCCTTTTTCTTTCATTTGCAAGTGCCTACTCACCTACTCATCACTATATGTCCTTTGTCTTTTTCCAATGTCGTGTATTTTCATGCATCTATACACGACATGGCCTTGTCTTTTTCCCCATGTCGTGTATTTTTATGCATCTATACCCGACATGCCCTAAACTTTGTCCCCTGTCGTGTATTTACTCACTATGTCGTGTATAGAAATACACTAGATGTGTGTGGGTAAGCATGTACAACAATAAAAAAACCAATGTCGTGTATAGATGGGATTTTGTACCCGAGATTGCTAAAAATTTAATTGAAGAAACCATTCCTAGCCATACACGTCCATGTCGTGTATATAGTGATGATAAATACACGACATGGATGGGTAGTTTTGATATTGAGAAGAAACGTGGGTCTGTGCAGACACAACATTTTAAATATGGGTACTACAGTAATTTATCCTTGATTTTATAGATGATTATGATTTTTGATGTATTAATTTTTATTTTTTTTAAATAGCAACTTTTTATACTTTCATATCACCATTATTTCACAGCGTGTTTAACGTGACTTTAATAAGTAGAAATAATAAATTAACTTATTTATTCTGATTAATTATTATAGTTTTTTAAGTAATATTGTTGCTTAAAATTTTTATATTAATACAAATATGTTAATGTTTTACGATATGTAATACTAGATGAATATCCGCGTAAAGCGACGGTATATATCAACAAATAATTATACTTGCGAACTTTTGATTCTGGTGTAACTCTTGATGCAACACTTATTTGTTTAATTTGTATTCATTTATTTTAATCATTCATTTCCGTGTGATAAAAAAGCTTTATTTCAAAATTGATAAATCATGTAACTGTGTTTAAAAATTAAAAGTCGTGTTTTATTAAAAAAAAAATCATTTGTATTAAAAAGTTTTCATTCATATTATAAACTGTGTAACTATTTTTTCAAATTTTATATTATTTGACTAAATTGTCATTTAAAATTAAAGTTTAAAAACATAAGGGGGGTGGCAATGGCTTCGGTTTGGGGTCGGTATGGGCTGATGCCGAGCGGCAACACCGCCGCTTCGGCTGCGGCATGGCATGGCATGGAGGTGGAGCGGGATTAATTACCGAATTTGCATGAAGAAGGGATGCAAAATACTAGCCGTTGAGACGTGCGTTGTAACATGTAGGGGGTGAGCATGGGGCGGGGTGGGGCGGTTTTATGGTAAAACCAAAAACCGAACCATATATTTCGGTTTTTGGAAACTACAAACCGTTTGGTTTCGGTTTTTTCGGTTTCGGTTTTTCGGTTTTTGACATTGAATCGGTTCGGTTTCGGTTTTATTCGATTTTTTCTTACTTGAAAACAAGCAAGTTTTAATCTTATATGAAGTTTACAGTTCTAAGTTTTCAAACAAAAATATTTAAACAAATATCAATAATAACATATTATCTAGCAATTCAAAGCATCGAAAAAACGTACAAGACAACCAAACATCAATCTAAAATATAAAATGCACGTCTTTGCGGCTTTGCACTTTTCGTTCGCTTACGAGAATTGTAGGGGAAATTTTCAACGAACACTATTGATAGTAAACAACACATTATTTTAAACCTATAAATAAAACAAATTTTAATCTATAGATAGTAAACAACACATTATTTTAATAGATAAAGTTTTATACTTAAATCTTTAAAATTAAATAGCAAATCTTTTATATAGATAAAATTATATAAAAACATATAAAAAGGTGGGGCGGGGCGGTTTTCTCGGTTCGGTTTTTCTTATGAAACCAAAAACCGCCCCAAACATTCGGTTTTTATAAAATTCAAAACCACCGCCATCGGTTTGTCAAATGGGGTGGTTTTTTCGGTTCGAAATTTTCGGTTTCGATTCGGTTTTTCGGTTTTTGTGCTCACCCCTAGTAACATGAAGGTTTGTTTGTTCATTTGTTTTTTCTTGATTTAAATGTGTGTTTATGTGTTTTGGTGTGTGCTTTGCAGGAGCCAAACGAAGAAGACAATGTGGAACTGGTGTAATCACATGAAAAAGATAAGAGTGTTTTGTTTTCTTACATATTCAGTATTTCAGTCCTTGGATTATAAAAGTGTTTTGTTTTTTTTAAGAGTTAATTGCATTTTTGGTCCGTGTGGTTTTGCCAAATTGCAGGTTTGGTCCTTAAAACTTTGAAAGTGCAGTGATAGTCCCCATTTTGAAGTTTGGATTGCATTTTTGGTCCTTGGATAAAGTAAAATAACTAAAATACCCTTTGTCTTCTTCAGAAAAAGATAAGGGTAATTTGGTCATTTCACACCAAAAAGGACCAAAAATGCAACCCAAACTTCAAAATGAGGACTATCCCTGCACTTTCAAAGTTTTGAGGACCAAATCTGCAATTTGACCAAACCACAAGGACCAAAAATGCAATTAACTCTTTTTTTAATAAACATGTGTTGATTTTTTTAATATGTTAATAAAAATGTGTTGTTTTATCAATGTAATTTGTATTTTTATTTATTAATGAAATATTATGTTTTTATTAAATTATTTAATATAATTATGAATATAGAAAATAAAAAAATAAAATTATGTGAGGTATGGAATTATGGTTGTCACTAAAAAAGTATAATGAGGCATGAGAGATGTATGGGATGAGGTGGAATGATATTATTGATGGATGGTAATGTATAGATGATGTATGAGATCATGACTGCCACCACCAAAAAGAGCATTAATAAAAGTAGTTTAAGAAAATTACTTTACTTATTTTTAAAACTTTTTAGAATTTTAAAATTAAACATAAATACCTCATGAATAGTATAGAAGTATAAAGTATAATATTATATTGTCTAGTTATTGTTGACCGGTTTTCTTAGGCTAGACACAGTGGCGAACTAGTTCGTCGGTGCCACATCAGCTTTCTCTCTCCGACGACCTGACGACGACCTAGTTGTCACAGTGGTGACCTGACAATTTTTTTTTTTTTTTTTTTTTACAAACCGTATGATTTTTTTTGGATTTTGTGGCTTTACAACTCGGTTATCTCCTCAACCTAGTTCAAAGAGAGGGACTCCTCAACCTTGCTTGACCGAGTATCCCACAGTGGGTCGACCTTGCTCAACCGAGGCCCTCAACCGACGACAACCCAAGCCATTGTGGCTAGCATTATTTATTTATGGTTGAGAAGAGTTCGGTTGCTACTTATTATTCTGAGTATGCAAAGTTTCTTTCATACCGAATAAAATAATTTATCTTGCACATGGCCTATTATTATACTGATGACAAAATATAATATTTATAGCACGCCAATTTTGCGCTCAAAATAAGGAGAATATGAAACCGACTATCTGTTAGTAGTTGCGATTAAAAAACCTCAACTCATGTAGAGTCGTGATCGTGTAACTATAAAAGGCTTTTGACAATCAAATGACTTTGTAGAGTCGTGATCGTGTATAAAATGAGGAAAAAACTGTTTCTCACAAAGTTTTAAAAGGGTCTCATGTTTATTTTTATTATTATTTTTTTTAACTTTAAAAGGGTCTCATAGTTTAACACTCGTTTTTCTCATCTCACTTTTTTTCTTCGTTCTTTTCCTTTTTGAGAATAATTTTTTTCTTCCTATTTTTAGCCAGCTCTTTCTTCCTCCTTCCAATCTCTTTACGAGTTTCTTCTGCCTATTTCATATCTTTTACAAATTCTTTCCTCAGAGTTTCGAATTATTCAAAATCACAAATTTAAGTTTAGATTTTTGTTTAGTTACATCATTAATCCGTTAAAGCGCAACAAAAGACAACTATTTTCAAAAAGGGTTTTGGTTGCTGCTAAAGAGTTGCGTACTTTTTCAAATGTACCGTTTTGGTACGTGTACTATTTATTGTTCCACTTAATGTTATGTACTTTCATGTTTTGTTTCATTTTGCACATTTCGATGACATGTCACATTATAAATGGTGACACATGTCAAACTTTCAACTGTGACACGTCATCAAAATGTGCAAAATGGAACAAAACATGAAAGTACACAACATTAAGTGGAACAATAAATAATACACATACCAAAACGGTACATTTGAAAAAATACGCAGCTATTTTATGACCTAAACCCTTTCAAAAATCCAAAGTTCATCAATATTAGTATTTCGTTGACTTTGAGTCAAACGAAGTTACTATGTCAATTATTAATTAACAATCCATAACTTAACACCATGTAACATCAAATTATTCATCGTTTTTCGTTTTTTTTTCTTTCAAAGAAATCAAGTGTTGATGAAAGTGCTCTAGAATGTTTGATGAAATGACTCAATGAAGTATTTTTGTGATTTTAGAGTTTAAAGTTGTTAATTAAAATATAAATGTGTTAATAATTTGAGAAAATCTTCAATCTTTGATGAAAAAGTCAAAGTGTAGTGTTTTTAACAATAGTGAATAATGTTCAAAAATGTGATGAACAAAACTTAGAATGTGCAATTGTTCATCAAGGAATGTTCATAACGTAAGTTTTCATCACATGACATTCATCAATGTAAGTGTTAATCACAGAATAGTTATCAAAGAAAATTAAGTTTCAAGTTTATCTAGAGAATTACCAAATGGCTAAGTAGGAATTGAAGTGTTTGGTTGTGAATAACTGTAACATCCGTGATTTTTGTTTTAGATATGATTAGTGAATAACAAATTTTCATGTATCATAAGTGAAACGAGTATATATATCAAGTGATGTTGGTAGGATGTTCTGTTTCCCGTGTAGAACAGTAAAGACACCGAGATATTAGTGAGAATCAATGGTCGGGGTAACGCTCACATCAATCGTGTACCTTCGTCTCATCTCTATGAAGAGGATGACGAGCAGGGTTTTTGGTGTGATAGATGATAATGGATGTAGATCCATTATTGGTAGGTGAGAGAGCCAATGGAAGCTGCATATGTTAGTTGTTTGTGCTTCTCTCAGCCTACCCTAATATGGTTATCTTTATAGTATTTTTTTTTTCATAGTATATATAGGGAGGAAATTAAGGTAAGAGATGAGGAGATGGGGCCTTATGGGCATGTCCATTATTTAGGCCTTTATTTGACTAATGGTCTTGTCTAACAATATCCAAGCCCAGGGACCTAAAGTATATAGTATAATATACATACGTCATCAAGCCCCCCAATCTAGTATAGTATGATGCCTAAATCATAATGTGCTAGACATATACATAATCTAGGTTTTCCTCCTCCCTGACAATACACCTACCTATCCTTGTCATGTATGAATCACGTACTGCAAGTAAATCGAAATCAATACCATGAGTTGTTTTTTCCTCTTGGAGGTGACGTAGCTATTGATTTAATGTGAACGTCACGCCAAGACCTTACAGTAATGCCACCTTAAGACTTGGTTGTATGGAAGTATAAATGTACGTGGAAGGAGGGTTGTACCCTCTGTTTAATATGCCCTTGGAATGTTCTATTTTGTTGACGGCTTTAGTGTAGCCTAGCAATCACAGGATCGGACTAGGTCTTTTGGAGTGTGTGTCATTGGACCAAAGAATGACTGGGTTAATATATACACATGTGGTAAGTCCCCCAGTCTAGTGTAGCATAATGCCTGGATTATGGTATGTTAAACTAATGCTTATTGAACAAGTCATAGCCGATTGATGTACATGACTCGTTCATTCCAGGTATTGTGATAGCAATAGTTTCTTAATAGCCAATGTAGTTTTTTGAGCCTGTTATGTGTGAGGCTAACCCTTGACAATTTATGTAATAGATTAAGTAGGTAAGCCGGTATGTACCAAGGCGTTTTCTACTTAATTTTATGGACAAGTAAGATTAACCTTGGTATGTATCATTGTTTACTGATGAATGTGCCAGGTTCGTATTGGCCTAGGCTTTTGACGATCAGGGCATGTTGCCCTGATTGCTTAATTAAATTGACACTTAGTCAATTTATTGCATTTGTTTCTATTTCTTACACTTAGTGATTAGTTAAGTGTGAAAAATGTGTAGCTTGGCTTTATAGCTTGCGTATGTTAACTGATCTAGGTTTCAAACTTCTAATTAGTGCTTATGCTTGAAATCTCATTCCAAATTTTGTAAAGTGCTTGTGTTTTTTATATGCACATGTTATAGTCAATTTTCTAATCGTCTATCTTCCAGTTGCTTGCTACATAACAAGAGTGGGAATTGCTGCTTAGAATGAGATTTGCGCCTTTATTCTTAGTAAGACACGAAGCCTCATTTAAATCCTAATTGGATTAACTGTTTGTCAACCATGTTTGTTTGACATTTTAGGCACCTTCTATTTCTCATGTGCTAGTTCACAAAGGTAAATTTACGTATAGTAAATGTTCCTTTCAATGAATAGTTAAAATAGATTGTCACTTGTTAGAAAGCGTTGGAAATTTGCATGGCATATTTGTAGAAATATTACAGCTAGTTTCAATGTTTGTTGAAAGTTTCCCTTAGGAAAATAAGAAGTGACACTAAAATAAATTAGCCTTGCGATGCACCTAGAGATTGCATTTTTTCTGGTTGGATTTTGGTATGTGCTAAAACACATATCATTTCTTTATCAAATCAGACCCAAAATAACCAAAAAAGAGCCGTTTATTGCTAATATTTGATGGTTTCTTGAGTTTATGCATGTGCAGGTACGGATATGTCAAAACACACAAAAGATAGCCAAATCAGACAAAAACCCGAGCACGAGAGATAAAGAGTGCTAAAGCTGAGCCGGAAGGTCAGAATTGAGCATCCGTGAAGATTTTCTTGCTAAAAGGATGATTTATGAAATATTTGATCAAGATTTGAGAATTGGCAAAATCAGTCCCTCAACTTTGAGCAATTGGCAGAAAATACCCCTGAGTTTCAAGAATGACAAAAATGGCCCTTGGTTTATTGAAGATTAGCAAAATCAGCCCTTGGATTACATTCTCAAAATTACAGCTTTACTCCCTGAAGTTTCAGTTTGTACGAGTTTAGTCCTTAAGTTGTTAAATGGATTCAAGCCTAGTCTAAAGTCCAATGTTAACTACACCTAAGCCCAAAACATACACAAGCCCAAATCCATATCCGGATTCAACACCATACCCGGTTACCCACCCTTTTTCACCCAAGTCAACCCCACTTAATTTCGGTCAAACAACACTAAAATATTTTCACCACTTACCCGCCACTTTTTAGCCCCAAATTACCCAGACATAAGAACCCTAAAATGCCCCATGCTCAATTCGCTAAATTACTACAATAGTACATTTTCCTGACACATGACTGACACACGGATAACGGATGACACGCTGGCAATCCGTGTGTCATTCCCTTCTAATACTCGATTCTGATTGGCTGGAGGTGCGTGGCCAAGAGGATCCAATGGCTAAGATTGATGGGATTAGATGTTTAGATGATCCAAGGGTGTAGATTACTCCAAAGAAGCACAAGAAGCTTGTTTCCAGACCCTTCCATGAGCTGAGATTGGCTATAAATAGCCTTTCCTTCATCAGTTGTATTCACCTTATTTTTCAGTAGCTTAATTGTATTTTTCATTTCAGTTTTAATGTTTTAAGTTTTTGTAATTCCTTATTGTAATCTCAAGTGTTGAAGTTTAGTAAAATTCTGTTTTTACTTTTAAATCATTGTTTAAAATTACTTGTTTCTGATTTCAGCTTATTATAGTTATAAATTCCATTTTAGCTTATTTCAAAGTTCATTCCAGCTTGTTACTCAAATTTTATCAAAAATACAAAAAAAAAAAAATCAGAAAACCAAAAAAAAAATAAAAATAAAAAATAAATAAATAAAAATTATATGTTGATGTTTATTACAAACTTGTATTAGGCCAGCTATTGTTTGATTAAACCTACTTAAGCTCTACATAGCTTTTAGTAGGCTTATTTCTGTCTTTAAATCCAATTCACAATCTCAGTTCATATCAGTCAATATCAAGTCAAGTTTGAAGCTGCATAAGGGTTGAGAATCTGATCTGGATCAAAACAAGGATTGGTATAGGTTGAATAGTATTTGGTTAATGGTTTTTGGATCATGTATGGCAAGCCATAGTGGTTGGACCAATGTAAGTTCTTACAAACTGTTTTTATATTGCTTTTTATATCTGTTTTGCTGTCTAATAGGAGTAGCTATAATCTGTTAGTTTATATTGTTATTATTGCATTCATTAGCTCTTATTTAGTTATTAGATCATAGTATTAAGCTGTTATTGATTAGTACTAAGTATAGAATAGAATAGATTGCATTTTAGTCTTGATCAAGGGTGTTTGGCATAAGCATTAGATTTGTGTTAGAGGTTAGTAATTGGTTAAGTCTCATTAGTATAGTCTCAGTTAGGTTAGAAATAGTATAAATTGGCATTAGTTTTCATGTTAGTGTAGTAAAAAGTCAAAATCAATTTAATCTTGTCATAAGTTCAAATCAGTTAGAAATCAGTAGAGTAAAAGCTTGATTTAGGTTTAGAAGTTGGAGTAGTAGCTTAATTTAGCTTCATTACATCATAATTTAGCAATTTCAGTTAATTAGATTGAATCAAAATTCATTTTGGTCAAATTGCAAATCTGTCATAAAAAGTCAAAAGGTGCTAAAACAGTTTGTAGAAAACTAGAAGGGGGGTTGAATAGTTTACCGATTAAAATCTTTGTTTTGAAACTTATTGAAAGATCAATTGATATTGATCTTAAGTATGTTAATGAAATATGCAAGCAATATGTAATAAGTAAATAAGGAAAGAAATGATCAAACCACAACAAGTTGTTTATAGTGGTTCGGCCTACAAGGACTCTTTTTCCTTGCCCTACTCCACTCCCCGAGTCTCACACTCGAGAGTTTAACTTCACTAGTCAACAAGCTCCTTTCACCGGCGGAGAAAACCTTTACACTTCGCTTACACTATTTCCGACACTAAGCTAGATGTCGAGTTCTTTCCAAGGGTACAACTACTCCCACACACAATGTATTTTGAGGACTAAAATACTAACCACTCACACTCACAAGATTATGATGGTTTGATACAACAATGAAGTATGGATCAACACTAGATCATACAACACTAAACAAACAAGACTTCCAACTTCTCGTTGAAGCTTGAATATGACTTGATCTTCTTTGCTACAAAAGAGATCACTAATATGATATGAAACTGAGTTAGAAAGGTTAGAGAGAAGATATGTATGAGAGTATGTTAGAAAGGGATGAGAAACTACTTGGCTTGGCATTGCTATTTATAGCCAAATTGGACAGGAGCGTCCACGGACGGCGGACCCCTTAAAAGGGTTCCGCCGTGTACCAATTTGCTACCGCCAGTCTGACAGTCAAGATATCAAATCTTGCCTAAAGTCAACTCTATCTAAGTGAGATTGTGCAAGATATGAAGAGTACAAATCTTCACAAAATATCTAATGGAATCTTCCAATGATTTCCATGATGTAATACATGATGTCAAATGTTGTATTACTATTTATAGAAATATGCAAATGCTTAAGTAGTGTTTGGTTTTAAGAACCTAACACATTCTACAAACTACTATCATACATAATGATTAGAGTCATATCAAGATGTTACTAATCATAAATGTAAATGCTTGAATGATGAATATATTGTTTGAGAAAGCTTGTTTTAATATCTAATAAACTTGACAAGCTTTAAGCTTTTATAAATTAAATTTACTTTTGTCGTTAACAAAACTTAGGCAAAGATCAAAAATATAAATAACGTTTAATGACGATATTTGTATTAACAATCTCCCCCTTTTTGTTGAGGACAAAATATAAATTTTATTTTTATAAAAGAAACAAAGTTTGTACAAGAGTTATAAAAATATTAGTTTTAGAACTTGAAAAGGAAATGATAATGCAAGTGTATGAAATTTGACTTTTTATGAAAGTCAAAGAATTCACTAGTTGTCAAAGTATGCAGTTTGACTTTTTTAAGAAAAGTCAAGTATTATCAATGAGAGTTCCTGTTTGACTTTTAGAAAGTCAAATGTATGCAGTTTGACTTTTTCAGAAAAGTCAAATATAAATAATTTCAAAGTTCTATATTTCTCCCCCTTTTTTTCTCAACAAAAAGAAGAGGCTATGCGGAATGTAATGAGCCCGAGCTATTATCTCCCCCTTGTTCAAAGCTCCCCCTAAATTGGGTGCTTTAATGGGAAGATACATGGATTGTGAAAATAAAGCTACAAAAAAAAAAATGTTAGTAATAATGATCATTCACAAGCATTTCCAAACACTATGTAATGACACCAACAATATGATAAACAACATTCATTAGTTAAAATTTTTCATGAATCAAGATCATGAAAAGAGCACACAATGATGTGTTTTGAGTACAAGAAAAAATAATCCTAAGAAAGCAAATAAAAGAAAGACTATTCTAAAACCATCCTAAAGTGATGGTGGATGGGAAAGAGCGTTGAGACGCTCAAGAATGTGGTTGAGGATGAACCTCATTTCTTCGTGGAAGTCATGGACCATAACCCGGGTCCGTTCCACGGTTTGACCCGTTTGCTCACAAGTTGAGCAACCATGCCTTGGAGGGTAGAAAGTTTGGGGAGGTTGTGGTGGTGGAATGGTGGATGTGTTGGTGGTGTTGGGAATGTTTGGAGTGGTCATGATGGATGCAAGCAAAGCATTTTGCATTTGCATTGTCTCACTTAAGTGAGAATCCACCATGCCTTTGAATTGGTGGAGGTTGTGGAGTTCGGCTTGAATCTCCTCTCGAGTGGGATTGTCATCCCACATGCACTCCGGAATGTCCTCAATATGAGGGGACATTGATGATGGAAGTGGATGATCCCCGTATAAAGGACCATGAATGTCCTTGTGAATGGGGTGAAAAAGGAGAGGTTTTGGCCCTAATGGGGCGTTTGGGTCAATGGATGACCGGGGTGACTCATGAGCGATTCGCTCAATTGTGCCAAAAGATGGCAATGGTGGTGGATGACTTGGCCTAGGGGCAAGTCCTCCAAGTCCTCTAGGAAAGGATTTGGTGATGTTGGTGGAGTTGAAAATAACTCCATGGGAGTGAGAGTGGGAGACCTTGGTGAAGGTGGTGAGGGTGTTTTGGATGTTTGGATGGGTGCCGGTGGAGGTGAAGTAGGTGTTTTTGTTGGTGGTGGAGTGGTGATCACAATGTGTGATGAAGTGGGTGTAGCTAAGGTAAGATGTGTATCATCTCTAATGGGAGATGAGATTGTGAGTGGTGAAGATTCGGATGATGAGCTAAGATGAACAAAGCAACAAGGCCTTACGCTAATTCTAGCGGTTTTCTTGCAAGGTTTTGGTGATGATTTAGTCATTTTAACTTGGGTTTTGATTTGCTAGATAGTAGTGAGAATGAAGAAGGTGTGAGGATGATCATGGTAAAGCCTTTCAATTTATAGAGGTAAGAAATTGTTGAGAAATGGTTTGATTTGATGTTGAACCATTGAAGAGATGAGGTTCCTAATGATTTGGAAGTGGGTTGAATGCTAGTCATATCACCCAAGTCAATCCATACAAAGAAGATGGAGTGAAGAAGAAAAGATATGCAATAAATGTGTTCTAGTGAGTGGAATTTCCTAATATTCAGATTACCCACGGATTTGAAGGTACCAAAATTTTGGTTCCTTCCTTTATGCCAAAGGGCTCCTTGGGTGGATTTTTCAAATTTTTGAATTTTGGTGGGAAATGGATTTCTTATACACCTTAGTACATAATACTAGTTCTAATACCAGTATAAACTAGTTAAGATTGATTTATAAGTGATGGAAGATAATTTGGAATCACGAAAGAGTCGAAATTCAGAAAATTACCTGGAGGATCCACGGCACCAAAAACATACACGGACGGTACCCTAAAAAGGGTGCCGTCTGGTCCGCCTGTACAGGTATGGCGGTACCAAACTATATAAAGGACGGTACCAAAATTATGGTGCCGTCGGATCCGTGGAGTGCTGAAAATTGGACAGAGTTCGTTTTTAGGTGTCGGGCAAATTTCCGAAACCTGAAATTTTTCTCAAAAGCTGTTATACTAAACATTTCTAGTTAGGAAAAGTAAATAACACATATGTAAACATAGTGGAGCATAGATTTTGAGCAAGGCTTATTGATTTTCACAATATAGTGAAAATGGGTAAAATTTGATAGCATATTTGTGCTATCCCCCTGCATGAGATTGTTAGCATACACCATTGTTTCAAGTTATATTATCATCCTACATAATAAAAGCAACTAAATAGTATCAAACATTAACGATAATGCATTGTTCCAAACACTCCTTAAAGTACCCTTATTTGTCCAATTTCTTGTAAATCTTGTTCATCATCCTACCAAGGCACTTGAACATTCCCTTAGTTTGCTTGAATTCTGCTGATTCATTCTCAATCTCGGGAAGAGATGCGTAATACTCATGAGGTGGAAGATGAGAGCTTGGAAGACCATCCTCGGAGCTATTTGATGATGATGATGAAGGAGTTGGAGGTTTAGCTCTCTTGCCTTTAGTCTTAGCAACTCGAGCATCACTCAAAGGTACAAAGATGTGAGGGATGAGATCATAGTGAAGGTGCATCCCTTTTGGGGTTGGTGGAATTGGAGCGAAGTTTCTATAGAGACGGGTGAGAAGCATCCCGTATGGAAGAGCAACGGATCCTTGAGTTGGAATATCAATCATTCTCCTAGCTATGTAGTAAGCTAAGTTGAATGGTTGTCGGGTGGACAAGTTGTAGAGCATGTGGCAAAGACAAGCGTTTATGTGATCCCTATTCCCTATGGTGCTAATGACGTTTGCTCTAAGTAACTCCTCCCATTTCTTAAATTCGTGCTTAAGTTCATTTAGCTCCATTCCATATGGATCTCGGTCTACCTCTTTTCCCTTTCGGGTTACTCGGGTTGTATCCGTTTTTGGGTTAAAAAGGTGTTCACGGATGACATCCTTATCAGCCAAACGGGTTAGATAGGGAGAAGAGCGGTCATTGATTGCATCAAGGGCGGTGAGTGACCACTTATCCGTGTAGACACAAGTTCCCCGGTTGGGAATTCCTAGTACTCTAGCAAATTCACTTAAGGTGATGGTGTAGTCATTTTGGTTGATTCTAAAGCTAAGACAAAATTCATCATCATCTTCATCACTAAAACCGGTCACACTAGCATAGAATTCTAACACAAACCTAGGACAAATTGGTTCATCAATGTCGAGAAGACAATCGAATTGAATGGCGGCTAGTTCTTCACGAAGATTAGTATGCTCAAGGAAGGATGGGTGAATGGTTCTACCCTCATGGAAATACCTTGATTCTAGACCCCTAAATATTTCTACTTGTTCCTTGGTGAGTCCTTTGGTTTTGTGGTGTTTGGGAATGTAGTTAAGAGTGTCTTTGTGATCATAGAATCTTGCGGCTACCATGGTTATTCCTAAGGACAAGAATTAATATGTTAAAAAATGAAAATAAATTTTAACGTTTTTGATTCTAGTGTGTGCCTATATGAAAACAATTTGGAGTTGCGGTTATCTCGACTCATTTTATGCACAAAATGGTTTTAGTGGAGTGTTTGGCAAATACCATGAGATAACCCAAATGCTCCTAATTCAATGTGGCTACATTTGAATATACCCGGGAGTGCATATTAGTTATGCAATACCTTTAGTATTCAAGAGCATGCAAGTGATGAAAATTTTAACGTTTCTATTTGTATTAGCAATGAAAAAATGTTTTCCTACAAGTGAGAAGCTTTTCAAAACTTTTGACATGGGGTGTTTGGTTATTTGAATAAGGCCTTATATTTATTATCTATCAATTAGTGGGAAACATGATTTGTTTATGCAATATGATAATGTAGTACCTAATTTGAATGACTAGTTATGCAATTTGCCAATTGAATTCATATTTGGTATAAAAGCATACATAAAACCCCATGTAATGATTTGTGATAGTTTTGTGCATAAATAAGAATCCTAGACTCAGAATTAAGAGATGAAATGTAGTTAGGATACTTACAATGATGTTATCTTCAGTGATTAGTGAGTGGGAAGATGACAATAATGAGCTTGGTTTAAGTTTTACACGTTTTGGTAAAGTGGGTTGTGAGGAAGAGGATGTTATGTATATAGCAGTTTTGCTTCTGTAGACACCACGGACCAGACGGCACCAAATTTTTGGTTCCGTCCGTGTTGTCGTTTGGTGCCGTGGCTACAGTAGCAGATACAAGGCAAAATTGTTTTGGCTTGACTATTCTAATGTTTTGGGCTATGTTTATCCTACATGTTTGATTCCATTAACCCTAAACCAAGTCTAAGAAGATTAAAAGGTTCTCGTTTAAGAGGTTTAGTAAAGATGTCGGCAATGTTGTCTTCGGAGGATACTTTCTCGATTGAAATGTTTCCTTTTTGAACATTGTCGCGAAGAAAGTGATGACGGATTTCAATGTGCTTAGTACGAGCATGTTGAACGGGATTTTTGCTGAGATCGATGGCTCCCTTGTTGTCGCAAAGTATCACAATGTCGTTGAGATGAATTCCGTAGTCTACGAGAGCTTGCTTCATCCAAAGAGCTTGTTGACATGCTTTTCCGGCTGAGACGTATTCGGCTTCAGTAGTAGAGATGGCTAAAGCCGTTTGCTTCTTTGCAAACCATGAGGTGAGACAATGTCCAACAAAAGTGCAAATACCACTTGTACTTTTTCTATCGACATAATCACCGGTATGATCCGAGTCGGCATACACTATGGTTTCTATACCCGTTCCTTTGGGATACCATAATCCTAAACACGTTGTTCCCTTAATGTATCTAAAAATCCTTTTTAATGCTTCTAAGTGTGATGCCTTTGGGTTTTCTTGAAAGCGAGCACATAGACAAACACTAAACATAATGTCGGGTCTACTAGCCGTAAGATAGAGTAGGCTACCAATCATTCCTCTATATTTAGTGTTATCTACGGATTCACCTTCTTCGTCCTTGGTGAGTTTAGTGTCCGAGGACATGGGTGTTTTAGTTGGTTTGGAATCTTCAAGACCAAATTTCTTAAGCATGTCTTTTATATATTTAGATTGGTTAAAGAAAATACCATCTTCTAGTTGTTTAATTTGAAGTCCTAGAAAGAAGTTTAACTCACCCATCATACTCATTTCAAACTCGTCATGCATGATTTTAGAAAAATCATTACATAGTTCTTGACAAGTTGATCCGAATATAATGTCATCAACGTATATTTGAACAATAATAATTTGTGATTCCTTTTTCTTAGTAAAAAGAGTATTATCTACTAATCCCATAGTATATTTGTTATCAACAAGAAAAGTCTTAAGACGGTCGTACCAAGCTTTAGGTGCTTGTTTAAGGCCATATAATGCTTTCTTGAGTTTGAAGACATGATGTGGTTTCTCAAAGTCGGTAAAACCGGGAGGTTGAGCAACATACACTTCTTCGTTAATAAACCCATTAAGGAAAGCACTTTTAACATCCATTTGAAATAATTTAAAGTCATAAGCACATGCATAAGCAAGTAATATTCTAATAGATTCAAGTCTAGCTACCGTTGCATAAGTTTCATCATAGTCAATTCCTTCTTGTTGATTATAACCTTGTGCAACAAGCCTAGCTTTGTTTCTAGATACTACACCATTTTCGTCCATTTTGTTTCGAAAGACCCATTTTGTTCCAATTATAGTTTGATCTTTGGGTTTTGGAACTAGTTTCCAAACATCATTTCTAACGAATTGGTTTAATTCTTCTTGCATGGCAATTACCCATGATTCATCTTTTATTGCTTCATTTATGGTTTTTGGTTCAATGGTGGATACAAAACAAAAATGATTACTTTGATTTTGAGCTTGTGACCTTAAGGTTCTTTGATTAAGTTGTCCTATGACCTTTTCTAATGGATGACTTTTAGATTCTTTGATGTTGACAATTTCCTTATTTAATGGTTCATCTTCCTTGTTATTATTAATTTGACTTTCTATTATTTGACTTTCAACTAAGTCATCATCTACCAAAGGTGATGTCTTAGAGGGAGGTGGACTTTCGTCAAATGTTATGTTCAACGATTCCTCGACTATCATTGTTTCTTTATTAAGGACAATGTAAGCTTTACTAGTTTGAGAGTAACCAAGAAATACACCTTCATAAGACTTTGGGTCAAACTTGGTGAGATAATCCTTAGTATTAAGAATAAAACATTTACAACCAAAGACTTTAAAATATCCTAATGTTGGCTTTTTACCTTTATAAAGTTCATATGGTGTTTTGTTTAGGAAAGGACGTATTAGGACTCTATTTAAAATATATGTAGAAGTGTCAACGGCGTTACACCAAAACTTTTGAGGAATGTTTTGTTCATTAAGCATTGTTCTACTCATTTCTTGAATTGTTCTATTTTTACGTTCTACTACTCCATTTGATTGAGGTGTTCGTGGAGCGGAAAAGTTATGTGTTATACCATTTGTATCACAAAAGTTTCCAAATTGAGTTTCGTTGTCAAATTCACGACCATGATCCGTTCGGATCGACACAATTTTGACACCTAGAAGATTTTGAATTTTCTTGCTAAGTATTTCAAATTTATCAAAAGCTTCATTTTTGGTTTTCAAAAATAAC
Organism: Chrysanthemum makinoi; assembly: GCA_910596185.1. NCBI lineage: Eukaryota > Viridiplantae > Streptophyta > Magnoliopsida > Asterales > Asteraceae > Chrysanthemum > Chrysanthemum makinoi. The sequence goes on from OU343222.1 coordinate 278,910,253, forward strand.
GTCCAAGTAAACCTTGAGTAATCATCTACTATGACCAAAGTGTATAAGTTGCCTCCATAGCTTCTTATAGCGGATGGTCCAAACAAGTCCATATGTAATAATTCTAGACACTTTGATGTGGACACCATATTTTTAGATTTGTGACTACTATGTGTTTGTTTACCAATTTTGCAAGCGTCACAAAAGTGTTGGTCATATTTTAGTTTTGGTAAATTTCTAACCAACTCTTTTGAAGATAGGTTTTGTATAAGTCTCATATTAGCGTGACCTAAGCGTCTATGCCAAAGAGATGAGCTATCGTCTAATGTTGTTAGGCAAAGTTTGTCATTATATGTTTTATCTATTTTCATGACGTATATGTTATTTTTCCTAACTCCTTTAGCTATGGTGATACCATCTTTTAGTATTTTACTACCATTTTCATCAAATAGTACTTTATACTTTTTATCGCATAGTTGGCTAATACTAAGTAGATTAAATCCTAACCTATCCACATGAGCAACATTTTCAATAGTTAGAGAGTTATGAGCAATCGTACCTTTGCCAATGATTTTGCTTTTGAGATTGCTACCGAAAGTGACATTACCTCCGTCATACTCTTGGTATGATGAGAAGAGATTTTTGTTGCCCGTCATGTGTCGTGAGCATCCACTATCTTTAATCCATTCATCAGGTTCCAATCCAACTTTCAAGCATACCTAAGAAGCAAATAACTCAAACATTTGGTCCCCAATATCTCATGGGTCCGTTTGGGTTAAACATACCATTTATTTGATTCATGTATGGAAATGATGGGTAAGGGTTCCATGGCATGTAATCTGGAGTTTGATATGGTCTAGGAAAGTTTTGATTCCAACCGTTGTGTTGGTAGTTAGGTTGAACGTTGTGGTTGCTCTTAGGAAAGGGGCGTTTGGCAAAAGAAGTTTTATATCGTTGTTGAGTAGTTTTTGATCTAAATTCATTTTTAACAAGTCCTACTCCTGATATAATGGCTGGTTTTAGTTTAACATTATCATTGGTTTTCTTTGTTACTTTAACAAATTCAGTACGGTCCGTATTGCGAACATTCTGTTCTGCTGAAGTACCCGCGGTACCATTTTGCACAACGGACGGAACCCTTATTTTGGTTCCGTCTGGTCCGTGCTGTACTGCAGCAATTTTGACAGAATGTTCGTCCTTTTCGGCCGTTTTGTTTTGACTCTTTGGAATTAATACTTCATTAAAACCTAGCCCATTCATGTCTCCTGGTGTTTTATGGATTTTAACTATTTCATCGGCAAGAGCGATGTTTTTGTTAAACCTTTTAAACTTAGAATTATTTTCTATTAGAACTTCTTGTGTGAGCTTTAGTTTTTCTATTTCAAGATTAAGCTCTTGACATGATTTACAATCATCGTCATTTGCTTTTCCTTTTCTAGTCGTTTTGCTTTTTCTTTTAACTCATATACCTCATTTTCCAAAAACTCCTTTTTAGTTTTTAGAAATTTATTTTTAGTTATGATTTTTAGACTTAGCTCACACAATTGATTATATTGTTTTTGCAAGGTGTCATCATCTATAGAAGAATAAGAAGAGTCGGAAAGTACCTCATTTGACTCATGTGCCATTAGAGCGATCTCTTCCTTGCTTGATTCTTCATCGTCTTCACTATCACTCCAAGCACCACTTACAAAAGCTCGTTGAGTTTTGCTTTTAGGTGGCTTGGGACATTCTCCTATGAGATGACTTGCATCACCACATCTAAAACACTTTCTTTCACCTTTAATCTTCTTATCATCCCGATCTTTTCGAAATGGCTTCTTTTCTTCTCGAGGTTGTCTTACAAACTTTCCTCTTCTTCTAAAGAACTTCTTGAAATCTCTAACGGCCATGGCATACTCCTCATCTTCACTATCGGAACAAGATTCACCATCATCGCTTGATTCCGCCTTTGCTTTAAGAGCAACGGATTTGATCTTCTCCTTTCTTCCTTTGATGATCTCCGAATCTTTCTCCATTACCATTTCGTGAACTTTGAGGTTGCCAATTAGCTCGTCTAGTGACATTATTGAGAGATCTTTTGATTCTTCAATAGCGGTCACTTTAGCTCTCCATTTTGGATGGAGTGCTCTAAGAATTTTCCTGACAAAGTTCTTACTACGAAAAGATTCATCAAGTGCTTTAAGTGATGTAATGATAGTGTTAAAACGAGCAAAGCCACAATCAATGGTTTCATCTTCAGGGATAACAAATTGTTCATATTGTTGAACAAGAAGATCAATTTTGTTATCCTTGACTTGTGAATTACCTTGATGTGTAACAATTAAAGATTCCCAAATATCTTTGGCGGTTTCACACATAAAAATTCTTTCATATTCTTTTCTAGGTAAAGCATTATAAAGCATCATTTTAGCTTCATTATTTTTAGCAACTAATTTCTTTTGTTCATCAACGGAAATATCCTTTGTTGTAGAACTAAAATCTCCTTTAACAATAATAAACCAAAGATCTATATCTTTTGATTTTACATATGTTTCAAAACGGTTTTTCCAATAGATAAATCCATTGGTTTCAAAGAGTGGTGGTCTTTGCATAGATTGCCCTTCTTTAAAGTTTTCAGAATCCATGGATCGTTTCAAGTTTATAAAATACAAGTTATTTTAGAAATTCTTGAGCAACGAGGCTCGGGTACCAATTGTAGAAAACTAGAAGGGGGGTTGAATAGTTTACCGATTAAAATCTTTGTTTTGAAACTTATTGAAAGATCAATTGATATTGATCTTAAGTATGTTAATGAAATATGCAAGCAATATGTAATAAGTAAATAAGGAAAGAAATGATCAAACCACAACAAGTTGTTTATAGTGGTTCGGCCTACAAGGACTCTTTTTCCTTGCCCTACTCCACTCCCCGAGTCTCACACTCGAGAGTTTAACTTCACTAGTCAACAAGCTCCTTTCACCGGCGGAGAAAACCTTTACACTTCGCTTACACTATTTCCGACACTAAGCTAGATGTCGAGTTCTTTCCAAGGGTACAACTACTCCCACACACAATGTATTTTGAGGACTAAAATACTAACCACTCACACTCACAAGATTATGATGGTTTGATACAACAATGAAGTATGGATCAACACTAGATCATACAACACTAAACAAACAAGACTTCCAACTTCTCGTTGAAGCTTGAATATGACTTGATCTTCTTTGCTACAAAAGAGATCACTAATATGATATGAAACTAAGTTAGAAAGGTTAGAGAGAAGATATGTATGAGAGTATGTTAGAAAGGGATGAGAAACTACTTGGCTTGGCATTGCTATTTATAGCCAAATTGGACAGGCGCGTCCACGGACGGCGGACCCCTTAAAAGGGTTCCGCCCGTGTACCAATTTGGTACCGCCAGTCTGACAGTCAAGATATCAAATCTTGCCTAAAGTCAACTCTATCTAAGTGAGATTGTGCAAGATATGAAGAGTACAAATCTTCACAAAATATCTAATGGAATCTACTAATGATTTCCATGATGTAATACATGATGTCAAATGTTGTATTACTATTTATAGAAATATGCAAATGCTTAAGTAGTGTTTGGTTTTAAGAACCTAACACATTCTACAAACTACTATCATACATAATGATTAGAGTCATATCAAGATGTTACTAATCATAAATGTAAATGCTTGAATGATGAATATATTGTTTGAGAAAGCTTGTTTTAATATCTAATAAACTTGACAAGCTTTAAGCTTTTATAAATTAAATTTACTTTTGTCGTTAACAAAACTTAGGCAAAGATCAAAAATATAAATAACGTTTAATGACGATATTTGTATTAACACAGTTTTTACAAAACTTTGTTGAATTTTCATGAGTGCATTTCTGGTTCAAATCTATTGAGATTTTGGGATTTGCAAATTCAGTTGGTCAAGTTTTCAAAACAGATTTTTGTGGAATTTTTGGGAGCTTCTATAAGCTCTTAATTAGTTGTTCAATAAGCCTGATTTGTCCTGTGCACACTCAGCCTATATTGAGTTGTGCACAGGCCACTTGCAGAAACTCTCTAGGCTTCATATTAGCTTGTTAGGACATGAAATTTGGTCTAGTTGATCATTGCTTGGTGATCTTGAGTTCTAGAAATCTGGTTTTCAGTTTAGCTTGTTAGACAAGTAGTTGCATAAGCTTCAAGTTGATAGGTTGAGGCTGTTTGGTTTTCATAAATCAATCAAGTCGGATCAGTTTAATTGGCACTCTAGAGGTTTAGCTTAATTGAAATAGGTTAGTTTTAAGTAATTTTAGCATACTCTAGCTGCTGTGATCATTTGGTGTACTTTTGAGGCCATTAGCTTATTTTAAGTGCTTATTTATAAGCACTTTTCACTACAACTCTCATTTCTTGCATACTAGCATAGGTTTTCTGATTTTTCCTAGGTTTAGAATATTAATTTAGATCTTTCCTGATTTTTTCATGATTTTCTGGTTCTGTTTACTATTTTTCTCATTTAATCTTAGTTTTTAATACTTTTTAATTACTTTTTAATACAAATAATTCATAAAAGCTTCAAAAAAGTAAGTTTTCATTTTTCCTAGATTAATAAAAATATAAAAATCAAAAAAATATTTTTCCATAATTTTCTTAGTTCAAATAGTAATTTTTAGACATTTAATTAGTTTAAAATAGTTTTTAATTCATATAAATTAGAAAAAAGTTCTGAAAAATACAAAATCAGTTTTGAAAATTATTTTTAGTTAATTTGAATTTTTAAAATATAGTTTCATAATTTTCTCACTAGTTTTCATAATTTTTAGTATTTTAGATCTGTTTTTAAAATTAGAAATTAGTTTTTAAATTCAAAAAAAATTCAAGAAAAATCCTAAAAATTAGTTTTAATTCTTAAATAATTTACAAATATCATTTTTAGTATAAAAATAATTTTAGATCATTTTTAGGACTTAATTTAAACGTAATTCGCGTTGCATTTTAGAGTAGATTTGCGTAATTAGCCATTATTCCTTGTTTTCCCCGTAGATTTAGTTCCCGTAATTGCTTCCCATTTATTTCCCTTGCCCCGTAGTTTTAGAAAAACATCAAATTATCCCATTTTCCCATTCAAATCCCGATAATCGCGACGTGAGTTGAAAAATCCATTCAACCCTCATTCGGAACGGTCTCGGTGCTCAAACCTAATACGTTTGAGTTACCCATATACTACACACTTCTATAATTGGTTTCCCGTGCGAATCATTGGATGCATGCCAGGGCAGGAGTATGTCATCTTCGTGTCTTTAGACCTTATGATATGTATAAAGAGTTGACTTATCCACCATGGATGCAAGACATATTTGTTGTTTGGAATTATCTCCCAATTTGAAAGTGTATACACCATTTCTCTTATTACTTTAGCAAGTTTGTTTCCATTTTTACTAATAGTGCAATATACTTTAGTAAACTTAACGACGCAATCATCATCACATAATTGTCCTACAATAATCAAATTAAAAGCTAAACCACTAACATGCTCAACATTAGTTATTTCTATGGAGTCATGAAAAGCAGTACCTCGACCGATGACTTTTCCTCTTAGGTTTCTCCCAATTACGACATGTCCACCATCATACCCCTTATATGAACTAAATAATCTTCTTTTCCAGGTCACGTGTTTAGTGCAACCACAATCCATAATACAATCATCCGGTCGTAGATCATATTTGAGACATACCTATAGGAAAAAATTCAATTCAAGATCTTGGTACCCTTTGTTTCTTGGGTGCATCATGGTTAGCATAAGATGTGACCAAGTTAAACATCCTTGGCTATTGAAGTAAGATACATAGTGTCCCAAGACTGTACCTTGAAAACATAGACCTTTGGTTGTTTTGAAAATTACTTTGGTTTTGAAATCTTGGTCCAAAGTTTTGATGTATGTTTGATCTAAAGAATATTTAGTTTGGGTAGGAGTTGTCTCTCCTTTGGGAATGTTATATGTGTAGTATCGTAGAGGGGGTGAATACGGTCTTCTCGACTAACTTGAAGTTTAGAAACTTCTAGTCTCAAAGATCACCAAGTGGTTATACAAAAATAATAACAATCATCCACAATCACAACTGCAATATAAAGCGAGTAAATAACACCATGATTTATACTGGTTTCGGATATGGGTTTAGACCATCCGTAAGTCAAGTTGTAAATCCACGACTACGATACTATTACTAAGTATAATCCTTTCGGTGGATTACAAACCGTTACAACTTCACTTCACCGATATGCACAAATATCGACGCTCACTAACAAGAGCTACTCCAATGGTATTCCACCCTCGGAAACCACCCTCAACAATATCATGATTCGACTTACCACTTAGACCAAAAAGACTTCCCCACCAGAAGTATCAAACCCCAACTAGGCTTGACCACCAAGGTACAAGAATTCCCTTACAATCAAATTGAATGATAGATTAATTGTTCAAATCAAGCCCTAACCTAACCTAGTGACCCGATTCTAATAGAAAGGGTATAAGAAAGAAGACCCTCGACACAATTCACAAGAGTGGATTAGGTTCTTGTGAATCTTCTCTTGCGGATAATAAGTGTTCTTTCAATTAATGATAGATTAAGAAGCTTAGAACACAATAAGATCGTAGACTTAGAAGGTTGAAAGAAAAGAAAATAGAGAGAAAGAAAGAATTGGAAATAGGTAAGTAACAAATGACAAAGTGGGGTATTTATAGCCAAACTCACAAAATTCCCAGACGCGACTTGCGCATTGGGGAGGCACTGGCGCGTCACCTAATACATTGGGTCCCATCCCAGGAATTTTTGGGTTTTGGCTATTTTGTTCACGACTCTTGCTAAACCCCAAATTATACTTCACATTTTACCTTTCCAATAACAATCCAACACTCAAAGTGTGATAAGGTCAACCAACTCATTTTACCCAAGGTTTTGTATTTAAAACATTTGGTGAAGCGAAAACTAGATAGTTAGGGGTTTAGTTCAATTTCAACTAGAAAGAGAATAACCATTAGACATTGGGTAATAACCTTTGAGTGTTCTTCAAGGGTTGGTAATAACCTTTGTTGTAAGCATACTTTACATTTTGATCAACCAAGAAAAGCTTGGAGATCTAGCCATCCTCATTCACCACAAGCATACACACATGAAGATCTATCACATCAAGCTTGGGGAACTTGTGATCTTCATCATTTGAAGACTTCCTATCAATGGAAGTTCATTTAGAAGTATTTATTCATATCCATTAGACATTTGTGTCATGGATCATCATTGTAAACATTATTGCATCATCACAACACTTTCACAAAACTAGATTAGATGGTTTATGTGTTTGTGCCATAAAACACAAGGTTTGTTATGTTGGGCCTTAAAACATAACGGGAGTGGTTGTACCCGGAAAGAACTCGACATCTAGCTTAGTGTCGGAAATATTGTATAGGCGACGTAAGGTTGGTTCTACCTCGAACTAGAACCCGTATTTAGCTTGTACCAAAGTGTGTAACGACAAGGTTTTTTTCACGAGAAGGGAGCTTGTTGATTTAGTGAAATAACTCGAAAGGTACTCGGGAGTGGAGTAGGGCTAGAGTAGTTCCGCGGACCCAACCACTATAAATCCTCGTGTTCGGTTTGAACTTTCCTTTCTTTATCTCTTTACTTTTATAATTGCACTATATTATTGCTTGTGATGTGGTTTAATGTTCATGCTTGTGTGACAACTTGGTTTACTATGCTTTATATTAGTCACAAACGATAATTGACACTTTCATATTATAACAAACTTCATAAGCTATTTGATACTAACGATTCAAAGTTTTTAAACGGTAACGTATTCACCCCTCTACGCTACAAAGGATAAACTAATGTGTTACTTAAAAATTTATTCATCTCTTTATTTATCGAACTATGTCTCTTGATATTTTCTTTACCAAACTCAATAACTTGTTTATAGTCTTTTATTATACAGAATATTCAAAATGTTGCATCCAGTCGTGATTCTTGCTCTTGTGGTTGTAGTGGTGTTTTTGGTTAGCTTGGCGGATCAACCGCTCAACTTCCATCCTTACTTGGTGATCTTTGTATCATTAGCTCTACCGCTGAATTGTATCGTTATGTATTAATATTCGTGGATTCTAATGTAATAACAATTTGCGTTGCTTATGTTTCCTTTTCTATAATATTATATTTATAGTGCTTTATCTAAAAGATTTAAGGCATGAATATTCTAAATTGTCATACTCAAAGGTTTCCGACACAACACTTATACTTAACCTGTGAGTTACAAGGAAATGTAGACGTCCCGAGAGTATGGAAGGAAATATTCACATTTTCGGAGATGAGGGGTAAGATAATTAGGGGAGATCGCCATAGTGTTTCAAATAGTTGGTGAGTATACGGGTTAATGTAAATAGGATGAAACTCTTTATAGGCGAGGTAATCATAGAAATTTTCGTATCAATCTTCCTATTACAAGTCCTGCCCATACAGAGCTTGTAATACTTAGATTCATGCATAATTTTCATGTAAATAAAAACCGTGACGGTTTTCGGGGGAGAACTTGATGAATGTAAAGAAAGTTGCTGAACTTCAGATTTTGTAAAGAAGAAATTGTTAAATAATTTTAAGCTTAATAACACGTAATCGTAAACACCCCTAAAATGGTTTGTTAGAAGTAAATGTTACCGGGGTACCACTCGATTGATATCACAACACAAAATATAGAATAACATATTTACTTAAAAGATTTCATTTATTGAGATAAAACAGAGTTTACAACATTGTTTTTGTGTGGAAATATAAGCCCATAAAGGAATTTAAGTGGGCCCAAATGTATATCAAAGTCATCTATGACCATGCCATGTCAATGCCCAAGCGCCTCCAAAGCTAAGCTATCGCCTTTTTATCCTGAAAATACATGCTAAAAAGTCAACACAATGGTTGAGTGAATTCATAGGTTTATCAATAAATCAGTTGATCACAAGATTCCAAGTTTAAGTAAAACAGTGGGCTAAGAAGGTTACACCCGTAATCATAAGTATTTATCATTGCATTAAGCTCATGACACCAAGACTCAACTATGAACACAACCGGCTAAGGGTGGTGAGTTTTGCCCCCAAATAGAGGTAATTGCCAGTTACCTATTGTTCTCAAATATAGTGCTATTTCCGAGCAACCAAGGACGGATCGTTAATTCCCATAGTACTATCCAAAATATTTGGCGCCACCGCAAGTGACTAATGGTTCATGATAGAAGGGGTCTTTCGGCAAGATTAACTTAGGCAATAATAATATCAGGAAAACAACATACAATTTTCAAGCAATTCATAAAAGTAGTAGCAGCATGTATCCTCCCCCAAGGAGTTTATAAAACAGTTAAAAGAGTAAAAGTGGGGCTATGAACTCACCTTGGTGATTCAGTAAGCAATGCACGACAATATCAAGTACGCAATAGTAAAGGCTTCAACACGAAACCTAGATATAATATGCCAAGTATTAGATTATAATATATTTCGATTACGACCTCAAATTGTTATGTTTGGAAAATGGTTTAGTTGGGGAGACACTCGTATCGTTCCTACTTGCATGGTAATGCTTAAAGTTCAGAAGAAAAAAATGTTTTCAAATATTTGAGTTATTGTACCTTATGCGGAGTTTGAAAGTTAATTCGATTCTCGATAATGATCATTCATTATTGTTGTGAAAATACTTACAAGTATTGGCTCTTGGAATAAATATTAGAATATATACAATATATTCTCATAAGAGTTGACTCAAACATTGGCTTAAGTATGATTGAAGTGTGATTAAATACAAGTCGAATTTTATTTATTAGATTCGTTTGGTTTCGAAGTTTTACAATCTATATACAATATATATTTATCGGAGTTGTGGGAAAATAATATATTTGGAAAGTATAATATTTATAGTTTACACGGATGTGATCGTCAAATAGAAATATATCCTAAACATGTTTACTTAACAAAAAGTGGTAGAAATATTTATTATCTTACAAAAGTTTTTTAGGATGAAAAGCGTTAAGTGTACGACTTGGAGGGATTAAAGTTGTAAAGATTTATATAAGTTTCATACTTTATAAAGGTTTTAAGAAATGTGTCAAGTAGTTCAAAGTTGAGAGTTGAAATTGTAAATATGAATATAAATTTACAAAACTTATAAAACTTTTTAAGAAAAGTGTTAAGTGTTACCATTTAGGGGGGGCTAAATCAGTCATTTATATAAGTTCGTAACGTATAATAGTTTTAAGAAAAGTAGCAAGTGATTCACAGTTGAGGGATTGTGAATTGCCAATTCGCGAAACTTGGCCAAAAATAAAAAAAAGGGCAAAAACTGCCACTAGTGAACACAGGATCCCTCGCTCAGAAGCCAAACGAGTTAACCAACTGAGATAGGGTGTTTTTTGTTTCTCCTTTGTAGTTTAAATGTATTTAACTAATATGTAGCTGTTTTATTTTGTAACACTTTACTCGGTAAGGGTACATGTTCGAGAGTTTTTGCATGCTAACTTTTAAGTTGTACTTCTTCTTTTTCTCCAAAATAAAAACTAAGTTTCATTTAGACCAAAAATGTAACGCCCCAACCCGACAAGGGTAAAGGAATCACAAATAATGGTGTCATATCAAAGCAAACATAAATATCCAAAAGAAGTCTTAACATAAATGCGGAAATAATTCAAGTCAAAACGACTTCAATACATAGGTCCCAAATGAAAAAATAACTCCAACAAAATATCTCAAATAATAGTCTTAAATGGCATCATCAGATCAAAGCTAAATAAATCTCTAAGGTAAGTCCACTCATGCACTCATCCCAAAGCAAAACCCAAATTTCCAATGCTTAAATACCGCTGAAGAAAAGAAAATGCTACCGAAGCTCAAAAGCCCAAAGGAACGTGATATGAAAGCAAAGTTTAATACTAAACGATATCGAATATGAAATATAATAAACGAAAGATAGCAAAATCATAATCATTCTCAAAGTATAAATCAGAATTTTCAAATAAAGTTTATAGTTAACTACCACGAGCCCGTAAACAAATATCGTGATCATAATCATATTCTCATAAGGCAACATTCTGAAGGCAACATTTCTCGTAAGGCAACATTTGTAGGGGAGACCTACCGAAGTTATGAAGGACGGCATGCACGCAAAGATCAATCATCGATAACATATAAATGTACAATGTGACATAACAGATAATGATAATGTATCTAGATGCATCCATACTTCCTTCCTACATATACAAAATATGCTCCACCATCCAGAACATGGCGTATCACTTCATCAGCTCTAGAGTCATATCGAGGTGCATCAATGATACGACATGGAACCCCATGACTAGTGAAATATTTAGCTCGTGGTGTCAAACTATCTTATGTCAAATCGTAATGTCATAACCGACACGCATCATATTTTATCAAGGTTATTCATATTTTCAAAATCGGAGTTTTCATATCATATAGTTCAAAATCAGATGTTTCATAATTCAGAAATCAGAGTTCAGATAAGCAAATGTACCAAACAAAACGGAATGAGGTTCATAGCAAAGGCTTAGGAAACCCTAATAGAAAAGCTAACGAAAGAAAACGGACCGATGAATCGAGGACTGAGATTGCCCTTGATTCCAAAACTTTTCACACCTCTAAACGGCGAGACTTTTAGAAATACACGATCTCCAACCCAAATTTAAATCACGACGATGCTTGTCGGCATAACTTTCTCTGACGAGACCTAGCCTCCTTCAAATTTCTCTAGCAACGCTACTTTCTCATTAGTGATCTCAATCATTTCCGGACCTTCATTAAACGTTCACCTACTTCATCCCAACAAGTAGGTGCTCTACATTTTCTCCCATAAAGAAGTTCAAAAGGTGCTGCCTTAATGCTAACATGCCAACTGTTGTTATATGCAAACTCTACTAAACACAAATATTCATCCCATGCCCGCCCATTCTAAAGCACAAGCCCTTAGCATGTCCTCTAAGGTCTGAATAGTCCTCTCGACCGACCATCCTGCTTGAGGATGAAATGCCGTACTAAAATTAAGTCGAGTACCCCAAGCTTTTTGCAAACCTTTCCAGAAACGAGAAGTAAAACGCGGATCCCTATCGGACACAATAGATGCCGGAGTACCATGAAGTCTAACTATCTCTTGCTGAAAAATTTCCGCCAATCTACCAATACCATAATCCTTTCGATTGGTAAGAATGAGCAGATTTGGTTAGTCGATCAACAACTACCCAAATCGCATCATGCTTCTTCCGAGTAAGAGGTAGTCCAGTCACAAAATCCATAGATATCTTATCCCACTTCCATGTCGGAATATCCAATGGTTGCAAAAGTCCACTAGCCCTTTGATGTTCAATCTTAACTTGCTGACAAATCATACACTTCGACACAAACGTCGCCACATCTTGCTTCATACCATTCCACCAGAAGTACTGTTTCAAATCCCTATACATCTTGGTAGAACCAGAATGGATAGTGAAAGGAGAACTATGAGCTTCAGTCATAACTTTCTCGCGGTACCAATCATTGGGAACACAGAGCCTATCTTCATACCATACAATTCCGTCATTATCAACTTTAAACTCCGTCCTACCTTCTTCAACATTTTGCGCTACGGCCCACAGCTGGCCATCTTTCTGAGCTTCCTTAATTTGTGTATAAGGTTTGACTCCACCTTCATACTAGCCCAAGATCCCTCAAAACCTCAGACACTCAACATCCAAACGTTCCAAGTCACGAATAATCCTAGGTTCAATCTCAATACTTGCAAGAATGCCTGATTCTAACTAAGTGCAAGAACTACATTAGCCTTACCATGATGGTACTGAATGTTGGTGTCATAATCCTTAAGAAGTTCTAACCATCTTCTTTGTCTCATGTTAAGTTCTTTATGAGTGAAAATATACTTGAGACTCTTATGGTCGGTGAAAATATCACACGCCTCTCCATACAAGTAATGTCTCCAGATCTTCAATGCGACACATGCAGCCTAACTCAAGGTCATGAGTTGGGTAATTCTCATACGTTTCTCAAATGCCTTGAAGCGTAAGCTATCACCTTCCATGTTGCATCAAAACACAGCCTAATCCTTTCTTAGATGCATCACTATAAATTTGAAATCCTCCAGATCCAGATGGAAGAGTCAAAATAGGAGCGGACACCAATCTCCGTTTCAACTCCTCAAAACTCTTTTCTCGCTCATCCGGCCCATACTAACTTTTCCTTTTCTCATGGGTTGGGTTAGGGGCAAAGCTAATCGAGAGAAACCTTCTACAAAACGCCGGTAGTAACCAGAAGTCCTAGAAAACTCCTAACCTCAGCCATGTCGTAGGTCTTGGCCATTTAGTGATAGCCTCAACCTTAGACGGATCCATGGTGATACCATCAACAGATACAATATGACCAAGGAAAGCGACTTGTTTTAATCCGTAACTCACACTTCAAAATTTACATAACTTTTCTTCCTCGTAATCTCCAAAACTATCCTGAGATGTTGTTCATGCTCTTTCTTGACTTAGAGTAAAACCAAAATGTCGTCGATGAAACAATAACAAACTTGTCGAGAAACTCATGGAAAACACGATTCATTAGGTCCATAAATACCGCAGGCGCATTTGTCAAACCGAAAGGCATAACGAGAAATTCATAATGACCATATCTAGTACGAAACGCGGTCTTAGGAACATCTTGCTCCCTCACACGTAGCTGATGATAACCGATCTCGATCAATCTTAGAAAAGAACTTAGCTCCTTGCAGTTGATCAAACAAATCATCAATACGCGGCAGGATAACGATTTCAATAGTAATACGGTTGAGTTCACGGTAGTCGATACATAGACGCATACTTCCATCCTTCTTCTTCTTCACAAACAAGACAGTGCACCCCATGGAGAAACACTCGTCGAATAAATCCATTCTCTATCATCTCTTGCAGCTGCTCCTTCAACTCCTTCAGTTCTACAGTGCCATACGTACGGAGCCTTCAAATCGTTCAAAGACCGTGAATTAACTCAATGCTAAACTCAACTTCTCTAGTCGGGGAAGACCAGAAGTTCATCGTGAAAACGCCGGTGAATTCACAAACAAATGTAAAAGGTTTTCAATGTAAGGACTCTCCAAAGATGTGTCCTTAACAGATGCCAGAAAACCTTGGCACCCATGAGCAAGCATGGTCCGCGGGCTTTCATAGCGTAAATAAACTTAACAGATTTGAGAGGTTGAGAACCATAATAAACAAATTCAGTATGTTTTATGTCTCCAAAGATCACAGCCTAGCATAGCCAATGGAAGCTCTATGATAAGCCAACCAATCCATGCCTAGAATGATATCAAAGTTCAACCATATCGAGAGGATACAGATTTGTGAGTTTAATACGATCATCAAATCGAAGAGGGCACTTAACGTATTTATGATCAATGATCATGTGGTTTTTCATAGGCGTAGATATCGATAAGTGATTTGTTAGTGGAGTTTGAACCATCTGAACGATATTCAAACGATTAGCAAAATGAACAAAGGTGAGATAATGTAAAATGGAAGTTCTGCAAGGAAACCTAAAGTCTACCCAATCCTCACAAGTCAAAGCCTAAGCTCTAAGGGTCTCAAAACCTAGGGTTCTTATGTCACAAGTTCCGACTACAAGTCGTAAACCCTGGCTCGATGCCATAAATTGTAACGCCCAACCGACACAAGGGTAAAGGAATCACATATAATGGTGTCATATCAAAGCAAACATAAATATCCAAAAGAAGTCTTAACATAAATGCGAAATAATTCAAGTCAAAACGACTTCAATACATAGGTCCCAGCGGAAAAATAACTCCAACAAAATATCTAAAATAATAAGTCTTAAATGGCATCATAAGATCAAAGCTAAATAAATCTCTAAGGTAAGTCCACTCATGCACTCATCCCAAAGCAAAACTCCAGCCTTCCAATGCTTAAATACCCGCCGCTGAAGAAAAGAAAATGCGGCTGAGCTCAAAAGCCCAAGGAACGTGATAAGCAAAGAATACTAAACGACATCGAATATGAAATATAATAAACTAAAGATAGCAAAATCATAATAATTTCAAAGTATAAATCCTAATTTTCAAATAAAGTTTATAGTTAACTACCACGGAGCCCAAAACAAATATCGATCATAATCATATTCACGTAAGGCAACATTTCTCGTAAGGCAACATTTCTCGTAAGGCAACATTTGTAGGGGAGACCTACCAGAGTTATGAAGGACGTATGCACGCAAGATCAATCATCGATAACATATAAATGTATAAAGATAACAGATAACAGATAAATGATCTAGGATGCATCCATACGTCCTTCCTACATATACAAAATATGCTCCACCATCCAGAACATGGCGTAACATCACTCTACCTCTAGAGTCATATCGAGGTGCATCATCGATACTTTATTATGGAACCCCATGACTAGTGAAATATTTGTCGGTGTCAAACTATCTTATGTCAAATCGAATGTCATAACCGATTACTGCATCATATTTTATCGGTTATTCATTTTCAAAACGGAGTTTTCATATCATATAGTTCAAAATCGATGTTTCATAATTCGTAAATCAGAGTTCGGATAAGCAACAAATTAAACAAAACGGAATGGGGTTCATAGCAAAGGCTTAGGAAACCCTAATAGAAAAGCTAACGAAAGAAAACGTTAAAGGAACCTATCAAAAGGTCGTAATATCTCGACCTTATTCCAAAGCAAATGATCAAAGCGTAAATACGGAAAGCAAAGGATTACTCCTTCTTCTCATAACCTATACACATTAACGGTCGTCCATGTTATTTATGATTCCATAATCGTCAAAATGATCTTTTAACATTTGGTGTTTATACTTAGTGTATTCAATGATCTTCATACTTTAGGGTTTTATGATTAAATGAGACTTAAGTGTTTTATAATTAATATCGTAGATTAGGTTCATTATGTCATTTATTAAAGTTTAGGGTTAAATGTGAAAATAGTTTAAACGCCATAACTCACACATGAAATAACGAATTAACACTCTTAGCTTCAAACCCTAATCGACTCTCATTATGTTCTAGGGTTTTCTCCTTCTTTTAATATCACATTAAAATGCATTTACTTTTCATGTTACGCCTTTTAATGACTTGCTACTTAACCTAACACCTTCATGTCTTAACCATACGTTACTTATATACATGTTATACTTCAACTTTTATTCCCATGCACGTTATGATTTTATGTGACACACAAGTTACTTATTACTCGGATTAATTACACATCTACACACATATGCATAATAGTTTAGACTAGATACGACCACGCATCACGCTACATATCCACAAACTCACTTGACTTATAAAACGCATGCATATGAGACACGGTTCACAAAACCAATTAGGTTCGCATGCATGGTTCGGTTCACATCTCAATCTAGGGTTTAGGTTTACATGATCCCTTACTGCTTAATACACATTCAAAACTCTCACATGGTTCGGTTATATATATATATGTGTTTCGCTTATATGGCTCGACCTAACTATGATCCATTCAAATAATACGATCAAATAACATGCTCTTTAATAATTATAAGGCTCAAGTCATTATGGTTTGTTCTTGTTGGTTTCATACGTTCGCCACAAAAGAAAAACACAATTCGACTAAACAAACAAGTTACAACATATTATATACTAGGTGTTATCAAAATAAGACGAGGAAACACGTTATACCTTAGCTCGTTGAACAAGAACTCGCGACACCAAGGGTGTTTGTTACTTCGCCGAATGGAACAAAAGAAAAGAAGAGGCAACCAAAACTAGGGTTCCAAATTAGAGTTAATGAGTTATATTTATAGGTGGTAACATTTGGTTTAGGGCTTGAGGGGGGTATGGCTTCGCTTGGGTCCAACCAAAACAAAACAAAACCCACGGCCCAAGTGGCCTTCGCTCTTGATCCACACTAACAAAACAAATCGCCCAACATGGTTCATTAATCAGAATGACAAGGCCCAACTAATCGCCCAACACTTTAGCGAAACGCTTAAATCTTCGTCGTGTAAACTTCGATCAACATACACATAGTAGTTAAGTTTTAATTATTGATAAGTTAAGTTTTAATTTCAAAATGAATATATAAAATGTTTTACGTATTTTTATAAATTTTGATTTCAGGGGTATTTTAGTCTTTATTCATGTTTTAGATTTTCAGGTTTTACAAAAAACATACTAAGTTAAGTTCATTATGTTTTAAACCATGTTAGATGAGTTGATAAGTGAAGTAAGCAATGTTCCAAGAAGTGAGCCAACACTTTATACGTTTTAATTATCCGTTTCTTACTTTTGTAGGATCGTAATATTATTGTGTTTGATGATTCGGGTGGTCTTGGATGAGGGAAATACATGTTAGCCATTTAGAGAGAGAAAGTATAAGAGAGGGGTGTTCTTGGTAGAGACTTGATGTACAAAAATATGAAAGGTTAGATTAGAAGCACCACCCCTTCCAAGGATGGAAGGGGTATTTATAGTTATAGACTACACGACCTCCTGACGGGCTCGGATCAGTATACAGTGGGTAAAGACCCGTCCTTCCTCCATTACACTAAACTAAACTACGCTACAAACTAACTAATTGACTACTAAATAACATAAATAACTACAAGTCTACGAGCTAAAATATGCTAGACCATAATTGGGGTGACCGACACTTTAACATGGAATTTCCAATTCCTAACATTCTCCCCTAAGGGAGGTCACCCCATGAAATACATTTTGCATCCTAGCATTCTATCTTTGTCTTTAGTTCCAAGCTCGTAGACTTCAATTCTTCAAATTCGCAGACTTTTGTGCTGTGTAGCTTATTCTTCAAAGTCCGCATAGATTTGTACTTTAGTGGAGGCCTTTAACTGATCCACATCTTTGATGATCTTCGAGCTTTCTTTGAGATCATCGACCACAAAGAAATCTCTCGGATCACCCTTTATTTTGTTGCCATCATGTGAAGTTGTGACTTTTGGACCGACATGCTCACCCTTCGATCATGACATCTTTCATCGAGTAGGAAGCTTTATCGCCCATGATATTTGCAAAGAATGCAGAAACATAGTATGAAAAATATCGAGCAGTGTTATGTAGATATGCACAAGTCATGATTTCTTCAATTAAGTGTGGATGCCGTGGAGCATGCGCTTTGATTGACCTCAATTTCATCACCGCAACCGTCCAAATGTACCCGCAAACAACGCTAGCAATAAACACACGAAAGTGTCTTTGATCACTTTCGTTGAATTGAGGTACACGCCCACGGTTCCCTCGCTGATCAAGCATAAAGTACTTCCTCGTGATCGTATGATTCAAGAATCTCCCTTGATGGTTTACCGCCTAGCCGTTGTCAAACCGAACGCCTCAAAGAAGACAACACGGAGTGAGTGAACCAAAGAAATTGAGATTTACCGATTGATTAAAAATGATTTGAAAACAATCGCGTATTGCTTGAAGAAAGAGTTTTGCAATAATCAAGGTTTTATAAGAAAAATCAATTTTCAATCATAAATACCCTTTAATTTGAAAAACTTAATACACACGATGTGCAATAGAAAAGAGTTTGAGCATTACCAAACCGTTTTTCAAAGGTATTCGTCAATCCATTTCCTGGACCAAGGTTGATTCAAGAATGAATCGCCCCATCGTTTCTATCCAGCTGTCACAAGCTTGATCTTATGAAAGATCTCACATGTCACCCACCAAGAGCTTGTTTGATGTTGGCTCTAGAAGGATTTCCATCTTTATTGTGAATATTTTACATATCACTGATGTTCCGCAATACCACAAGGATAATGCATAGGACTCTTAGAATATATTCTTACTTTCCACATTGTGTGAAACAGCAAGTCTTCATTAATTATGCGTCCTAATGAGATATTGTGGATGATCTCTTGGCTCTAGACTCAATTGTGCACATTTGGTTTCCTATGCTCGAGACTAGGAGAGAGGGTCCTTCTTCAATATCAACAATCTCTAAGAGAAAGTCGATAGATAATGTAGGTTCCTTGTGAGAATGAAACAAGCCCTTTTAAGAGGAACTTGAGTAGCTTGGGAAGTTGTAGTGCAAGGCGCCACTGGGTCCATGACGCCTTGTCTTCAATACCGTGTTACCTTAGTAACCACCAAGTAGCATATGTATTGAACCCTGTACGCCTCTAAGGTTGAATTGTTAGAGGGCTATTTCTTTTCACCCTTTTCACATTCATTTCTTTTTCATTCTTCAACCCCTTCAGCGCTTACCGAGACTTCATAACTAGAACCTTGTTGGGTTTATTCCAAGACTAGCTCGTCTCAATCAAGACTCTTCCCATATTCTCATTTACTCCTTTTTTCATCATACCTAAGGACTCTACACTATCTAGTGGATTGTCCTCGGTAGATCCCTCCGCTCTCAAGGGATCGTGGGAACAACTACCTAACCTAACCATCCTTATAACACCATGCATAAAGTAAATTGGTCGGTCTTTTGGTATTGTTCTTTTCTTCTTGAAACCAATTGAAAAATCATTTGGAAAAACAATCAATGTGATACGAGATCAAAGCATTTTGTACTTTAATAGTTTTGATCATTTAGAAATGCTCCCCCTCAACATGTGCATATGATTTGAAATTGTTTAGCACATGGAGGCAAGAGTTCTTTGAAATATTTCTTTGATCACAATTTCCTTAGAAAAGCCATTTGATTTTCTTTGGTAATTCTCCCTCAATATGTGCATGGATATTTCAAAATCATTTTATCACATAGAGGAAAGAGTTCTTTAAAAGTACATCCACGCATCACACAGCCATTAAGAAACCATTAGAAAATCAATCAAGGTATTTATGTTGAAACATAGAAATCTTTGTACCTTGAAAGTTTATTTTGAAATTCTCCCCAATATGTGCTTCGAGATTGAAAAGTTTAGCACATATGGGAGAGCAAGATGCACACATGAATCAAAACGATCACCTTTTATCAAATTTCATTATTAAATCACAAATTCTCCCGCAATCAAAAATATCAAACCCTTTGAGATTTTGGATCCCAAGTGATTTAATAAGGTTTAGAAAACATGGGAGAATATGTGGCTGGTTTAAAACTCATCTTTGGATAAATGCTCACCTTCAACATGTGCATTATGTATATTGAAATCGTTTGGCACATGGAGGCAGGAGTGCCTATAAAGGACTAAAACCCATTTGAGATTTAAATCACCATCTCCCCTCGATAAAAATTTCAAACCATTTGAGATTTGTGATCCCAATTGATTTAAATCATTTAGAAAATTTGGGGAAAGACGTGGCAAGATTTAATTTTGAAAAATGATAGATGAGGACCAATAATAAGACATTAAAGATTGTTAGTGTCAAGTATGATAGTTTTAAGAGATCTTTAAGTAAAATAAAACAATTTCACAATCAAACAAGAATAGAAAAAATTTCATTTTGAAAGATCTTGATTTTAAAGAAAATCATACCATGACATAACATTAAATCTTTAGATCACCACTTATTTTGTACAATCCGACTTTTATGAAGAAATTGTTTGAAAATATTTATTTTAAATCACTCTCCCCTCAATCGATGACCGTGAATCGATGATTGAGTGACTTAAGTTTTGATAAAATGAAGTCCCGTGATTTTCAAAATTTAGTCCAATATATTTTCAAAACAATATTTTTCCATTTTCAAAACAATATTATTTGAAAATTGTTTAAAAATGGTATCCCGCACAAAGATACGTTCGTGGTTGAGAAGCTTATGTTGTTGTTGTAGGGCTTTGAAGAAAAACGTCGCCGATGCAAAGGAGACTTTACGTTGCATTTTTCATGCCAACCGAGGTCATTAATTCGCTTCTTCATTTGATGATGAAGAAAACCATCTGCCGATGCGTGAGACCTCTTACGCTGCATTTTTCACAACTCCATAGAAGTCCAATTAAGCTCCCTTTCTTCATTTGTCAACCCAAGATATAGTTACCCTTTCCTTTCGGCATCCAATCATCTTCATTTGTGGGATCCGGATCGGGAACATTCTTATATACCAATATACCTCGCATATGCTAGTGAACACACATACAAATATATGGTGGTCGACATCACCCAAACAAGAATCGACTAATAAAAGTCAATCCAACATATCAATCAGATCATATAAGGTATGGGATTTATGTGTTTATCAAACTCAATCATCTAATCCTAACAATCATATCCTAAATTCCTAGTCCTTCGACATAGGCAAATATCATTTTAATTAAGCACGTAGGATAATTAAGAAAGCCCGTTAGATGATATAAATTTGAAAACATTCTCCCCTCAATCAATGACTCATTTTATGAAAAGTTTAAAAGCTATTGTCTCCTAAACTCCATTGATTTTCAAGCAACTCATTTACCACCATTTTTTGAAAACAAAAATATTTTTCTCAAGAATTTTAGACGGAAAACATTTGTGTAGGAACAAAGAGTCCTTCTCACATACTTTCCTCAAATTGTTTTAGGATAAGTGCACTAAATATTTGAAAATTGGTTTAGCAAGACTTTCCTTTCTTGAAGAGCGGTTGCTATATCCAAATAATAGCAAGCCATAGTTTAAGCACGTTACAAATAACTATATAAGCCATAGTTTGTGACATGTTTTGGAAAAGAATATTTACACCTCCTCGCCAACTTCATCTATGGTTCCATGCCATTATTGAATGACATTTCTAAGACCGCAGATGTTATCGATACCAGAAGACATGTCTTGAGAAAACAATATTTTTGGTATTTTTCAAATTTTCTAATTTTTATAGGTTTTTTATGATTTTATATTTTTCTATTTTGTTTTTTCAGATAAATATATACAAAGATAGAGTAGATGATATAGTTTAAGAAAATGATGATACGAGTACCGAGATAAGGATATCGGCGTTCGCTGTAGAAGATAGAAGTTATCATCTCTTAAACATTCACCACCAAAGCTTCCAAGGCTCTTGAATCGAAGAAAGAAATTGAGCCATTTGAAAGTGAGACTTTGGTAGCTTCCCCCCAAACCGTAAATCTTTCTCATTGAGCGATTCTAAGCTTATCAAGCTTTGCCTTAGCGTGTGCACAAAGAAGCACACCATTATCATCGATCTTGTCGCTCCATTTAAGAATGATCATTGTAATTCTCCGTTGGGGTTATATCATCAACAGGAACAGCAACGTATCATCCCACTCATAAATAATCTTCTCAAATTTCATAACCATCAAGTCCGAACAATCCATTCCAAAAGGTGTCAAGAGACCACTTCAAGTAGTTGAATTGATGCAACCAATCTCTTAGACTAGAGCTCAAGAACCCAATACACATATACCCAAGACAAAGAAACTTATACCATCGCGCAGCGATAAGTCCAATAGCCAAAGAATAACCCCATGTATACTTTTCTTCCCCTAAAGAAAGTGTATGAAGCTCAAGAACCCGGCACCAATGCCCAAAGAGAGAAAACCGATAACATTGAAGAAGCAGGCCGTGACACGATTATCTCTAATGATGACTATCTCATGATGTCAACTCCGAATAAGTGATTATATCTCAATCACCGATTAAGCTCTCAAGTGATACCGAGCCCCCAATGTACACACAATTTTTCTCCCCTGATGATTGTGATAACATCAAAATCATCACACACTTGTGTACCTCTTTATCTTTTAGAAACTTTCTTACATCACTTCCCCACAAGTTGGAATAATAACACTAAAAGCCATGAGATAAACCTTGAGTTTCTCTGGTAATGACCTTCGTCTTCCCGGGATATTTTCAATCACTTAGAAGTATTAAGTTCATCAAGTTTACTCATGCTAGATGCTTGTCTCCTTCCCCTTGCCGGTTTTGACACTCGTAATCAAAGAACATCTTATCGACCCAAATACTTGAAATCTTTTTGAGAAGACCACTTTTAATCTTTGTGAGAATCAACTTGCTAAGAATATGAGCAAGTCTAATTGGGGATTAAATTTACTTTCACTCCCCCAATTAGTGCTCTCCCTAAACCGACAACTGCTTGATAAATGCTCGATTAAGAAGAAGTCTTTAGATAATCAAATGCAACTCGCCTTTAGTCTTCTAACATGTAGCGAAAAATGTAGAACTGACCGTAGACTCGACCTTCTTAAGATTTTCCAGCTTGGGGAATAGATAGTTAACATCTTCATCACACCAGAAAGCATCCCAATTAACTTACATCTTGCAAATCCCATTAATTAAGATCCCTCCCAATCAAACAAGAACATAAAGATGTTCATCAAGGAAATCGAATCACCTCAAGAACGAACACACCAAAATGGTAACACCAAGCAAACAATCACATCAAACAAGAATGTATTGTTCGAATCGTTGATGTGTACGTGAAGCATTAACCGAAGCACTTTGTCATAATCAACTCATTTCATGTGAAGATGTCAACCAACGACTCTTAGAAGAAAACTCCATGTGAAGATGACCCGATAAGAAGAAGCTCGGTTCTACATGAGTTTGAGCCGCTTGACCATTTATTCTCGATAACAATCAACCATGAAATTCACACTTATCCCCCCTCAAGAATTGCATAATGCCATTCTTGATTGAACAAGTGAATATCTTCAACAAATGCATTCAATTCACACTCTCCAAAATTAGCACATGATGTCGCCATCGCCATTATATAGTTGAGCAAGTGGAATAAGAAAATCAACGGTAGTAATGGTTCACTTGATGACCGGAAGCATGGAAAAAGCATGAAGCATGTGGATGAGAATGGTCATAATAAGAAGATTTCTCTTCTTCCTAAGATATGCGCGATCAAGCGCATACATTTCTTTTCTTTAGAGAACGAGGCATGAACCGTTGTGTTCATACGTCATAAATCTCTCTCTTTTCATCATCTCTTGGCAAAACATGTAATCACCCCATTATCATTCAATAGGCTCTTTGTTGTGACAACCGATGGAGAAACCCAATATGATGAATTTGACCTCAAGTAAACTAACCCGAACTCGTGACTTAAACTTTCACATATGTAACAAAGAGCTGTGTCGAGACTTCATCCTCCATTGAATCTCTAAGTACTCTATACTCTTCAACCAACCAACCATCAAGTATAAGACGTACATCACCTCTTGAAAATCCACAATTGAATGTGACACCGAGCACTACAACGTAACTCCTTAAAGTGATAGTTATTTTGAGGTGATAAGAGCCCACTTCCCCCAAGTGGTAAAAGAAAAGGAAAAAGTCACCCAACAATAACTAGATTTCCAAGTCTGCGTTTTTGATAATAAGCTCGAACAAGGATCATGAAGAATCTTCATCCAACCATCCCCGATACCTTGAGATACTAAGTACACTCGCCCGTGATATTTCACTTCAACCTCAAATAAATAATACTGAATTGACGTCGTTGTCACATCTTCTTGATAAAAGCTCAAATCTAGCCTCCTTTGACATTTTAAATGAACTATGATAATGGTTTACATCCCGACCATGGTTAAAAGCACATAACCCCGTAAAACCATGTAATAACCAAATCGCCATGACGTAATATCCAAACACACATCCAATTCATGAAGAACACCCTTTTATCCTTTCTTTGAAGTAGAAACCGTAGTACCAAAGATCGATAAGATCCGAAATACACCTTTTCTCCGTGATGGTTCCATCAATACGGGATTTTACAACTCTATGGTTTAAACCGAGAAATAGTTTCTTTCAAGGGATTTTACAAAACCAAGAATAAACCGTAAGATAGATCCTAAAATGCACATTACTTTACCGATGTTTCCATTGTCATGGGATTTTACAAGTCTATGATTTAAACCGAGAAATAGGTTCTTTCAAGGGATTTTACAAAATCAAGACAAAACCGTAAACAATGTCAGCTTGAATGTGTTATGACAACTTTGGTTTCGTGAATATCCTGCTTTTAGGGAATATGCAAGTTCATCAACGATTCATTTTACAACATCAACACATTGGTAAACACATCTTCCACATATTCTGACGGCTATTGCTGTGACCACTTAGTGAAGTAAACCCGATATACCAAACTTGATCATGAAGTAGAATTCCCCAGATATGTTATTTAAGCTTGTACTAATCCTCGTGAAAAATAAACGGTGTACCCAATGTACAAAACCTCTTGACGATTCTCAATCAAGGAGACAATCAAGTGATAACACGCTAGGTAAAGCGAGAAAGAATCACAACCGTAATTGAATAGCCAAGTCTTTATCACACCTCATAAACGCCCAAACAAGTCATCTTCGCGGAAGGGTATAAAGAAAGAAGACGAAATAAGTAAACGTGCCCGGAAAACCTCACTTCAAATCCAAGTATGAAATACCGTACAAACATCCCGTAGTCAACGTTGTATAATCATCAATTCAAGCCATGACACAATATACTACGTGAGAATGTGTAGCCCAAAGAATCAAACCACATAACTCATCGAATCATATCATCCAATATCATATCATCAATTCTCATTATCACAAATCTTTTAATCACATAAAATTTCAAGCCCGGTCCAAATAAATGTTCAACCCGATCCGGTCAATAATGTAATTTCGCATTATCATCTCATGCATTCATATATTCTTGTCATATAACAAATTGCAAAGAATTTGACCCGCCTCAGTCCAATTAAAACCGCTTGAACCAAAACTTGAATACCAAATCCATAATAATCGACAAGAGCCTTTAACATATTCCAGGATCAACTAAAAACTCAAGTCATGAACAAATACCTCGTGGAATTATTTATACCAAAATACCACTCCATTAAAAAATTTGTATCCTCAAATTTAAGAAGAAAAATCGATAACAACCATTTTAATTAGTATACCAACTGACCCAAGTCCAATGACAAGTTTAAATAACTTCAAGCCCATGATCCAAATATGTGAAGGTCAAATCCAACATAGTAGTACCGATCGAGTCCATGTAAATCCAATGACGGCCCAAGTTTCGTCAAGTATTGTGAAGCCCGATTTATCCAACGTTACCCAACAGTAGCAATGTTCACCCCGTATCACATACCCAAACATAAAGGGAATATATAAGCCGTACATACTCATACTATTACCCTAAAAATCAGTAATACCTCAACCCTAATCATAAACACATCCGCCCCCAAACTTCTCACATACAATACGCCACACACACTTAATCACCAGACCCTAATATAACCCTTCAATATCATCCGTCCCCATCTTCAATATCAGCTTCATAAACCCTAATCTCATATCCTTCTTTATACCTTATTGCTTAGTTGCTCAGATTGGTCTCGCCACAGGGTTGGCTTGAGACAACATCTTGGCCACAGGGATGGCAACGATTATACCACAGGGATGGTTTAGGTTCATGAAGATGGCAAGGCTTCGTGTTCTAATCAAAGAACTCGTGTAGGTAAACTTTGTTCCCATTTAATCCATTAAGAAAAGGTTTTAACAAAATTGTTACAACCATTTCTATGAATCGTATACAAAACCACAGATTTGTTTTTGTTTTCATCGAACAAAGGACCGACTACAACATATATTGTTGTTGTTCTTTCTGAAAAGTCAGATATAAATAAGAAGTATATTCTTCGAACAAGATCGGTGATGAATATCCCTTTGTGTATGACCGTATGGTTTATCGAACAAACACACAATTAAAAAAATTAGGGATGGAACTGAGATCGATTGTTGGTATTGGTATAAGTCTTGTGGTCTTTGGTCATTTGTTGTCATTCTTCTTCTTCATTTATGTCCATGTCAAGTGACTAGACCTTATATAGACAAGTCGCCACAGCTTTGACAAGTAGCTAGATTAGACAAGTCGCTAGGCTTATGACAAGTCGCTAGCCTTATTACAAGTTGCTAACATTTCAGTTTGACTCAAAAGTCAAACCGTCACCAAGTCGCTTCATTTTGGGATCACAAGTCGCTAAACAAATTTTATTAAGTTGCTGTACTTAATTTTGTAAATACAAGTCGCTAGGCGATTTTTGACTCAACTCGCCACACCAAGTCGCTTATAAATAAGGTACAATGAATCTGGACACTTAGACAAATCGCTAACTTGAAATTTGACTTTTTCCGATGAGTTTTCCCACCAAATTCAATTATATTCATATATTAACCCGTAAAACTTGCATGTAAATGTAACCTTTTGACCCATTTGACCAACATAAAATAGATGGTTTGACCACATAAAGTGACGAGATGACCACAAAAGAGTATCTTTTTAATTGGTACCAAGTCAAAAAGATACGCTATTTGACACAATGGATGACACAAAAACGCATATAAACCTAGATAGACATGTAATTTGTGACCAATAAGAGAATACAAACATGTAAAAAATGTTATACCACATAAATAAACGGAAACAAAATTTTCCGACCATAAAAGTTGAACAAAAAACAGCTTTTAATCATGATTCAAAAACCACAACAAATCAACACAACACAACAACCTTGGCTCTGGTACCATTTGTAGGATCATAATATTATTGTGTTTTGATGATTTGGTGGTCTTGGATGATGGAAATACATGTTAGCCATTTGTAGAGAGAAAGTATAAGAGAGGGGGTGTTCTGGTAGAGACTTGATGTAAAAAATATGAAAGGTTAGATTAGAGCACCACCCTTCCAAGGATGGAAGGGTATTTATAGTTACAGACATACACGACCTCCTCGACGCCTGTGGATCGTGCATACAAGTGGGTAAAGACCCGTACTTCCTCCACGGTGTTACACTAAACTAAACTACGCTACAAACTAACTAATTGACTATTAAATAACATAAATAACTACAAGTCTACGAGCTAAAATATGCTAGACCATAATTGGGGTGACCAACACTTTAACATGGAATTTCAAATTCCTAACAATGATTATACTTGATCGTATGTCACTGAAAAAGCTCAAAAGTTCATTTGAAAACGGAATAAGCACGAAGTGTTTATTCACTTGATTTACGTTCATACGTCCATGTTTTACGTTCAATATTGCTACATTACCACTGCAACTCAAACTAAGGGGTCGCTTGGATAAATGTTATGATTTAGCGCTGAGTGAATCAAAGTTGCTGAATGATTTAAAGATCCTGAATGAACTTAGTTCTGAATCATAAAGAACGTTGAGAATTATTATGAATCAACGTTCTGAATGATTTAAATTACTATTTTATCCTTTATACGCACTTATATTAAAGTATTTTTTTTAACTCATTAATAATTGTCTCACATTGATTAAATGATTATAGTTAACTTATTATGTCAAAGAAAATGTATTTCATGAAATAATCTTACTATCTTATAAATGTCACTAAGTAATAAAGCTAGGAGTACAAATGTTAGATTCAACTTTTTCTTTGCACATAACTTTTTATTAAATGTCACTAATTAAATACACCCTCTCAATGAAAATTACAATTAAAAAAACTCATTTTACAAAACAAGCAAGCTACTAGAAAAAAAGAAAAAAGAAGACAAACTAAGCAAAACTCCAAAAC
This sequence comes from Chrysanthemum makinoi, assembly GCA_910596185.1. NCBI lineage: Eukaryota > Viridiplantae > Streptophyta > Magnoliopsida > Asterales > Asteraceae > Chrysanthemum > Chrysanthemum makinoi. The sequence continues at coordinate 278,938,776 of OU343222.1, forward strand.
TAACTAATCGCTAAAAAGATTGTCAAAAAATATACAAATGAAATAAATTATTGTTTAAAATAAAATTAAAAGTACCCGCCACAGTCAGCATCAAGCAAGGAATCATGCTAGTAAAAAAATGACATTCCATCAATTTCAAAATAACAATTTTATATTCAGCTACTAAAATTAAACCTTTTAATATATATGAAATAATGCAAAGTACTAGTTCTCTTTTTCTAGTAAAGTTAAAATGAAAAAAGTCATTGACTAAAAATAGAAAAGGATAAAATATGAAAAGGTAGGCGATGTATCATTTTCCAGTCTTTTGGCCATGCATGATTCAGAAGCTATCCTATTTGTTCAGTGTTATATATTCTTTTATCAAACAACAGTTGCTCTGACCGATTCATGTAATATCCTCTTAATTGCCTAATTCAAAGGCTATCAAACAGGACCTAAATGTGTCTAGTTCAAAAATAGTCGAGTTAACATGTTTTACGTGTGATATGTTTTATAAACCATATAACATGCATGCAAAACGTATAGAAAAGGAGTTAGGACGAGCTTACAACACCTCTATGGTGGTGAAGAGTTCGCGAGAAAGAATGTCGAAGTGAGAACTAATAAAACAACCCGAACCCTTTCTTAAACAAGTCGAATACCTGATGTAATCACCTTAGCTTAAACCAAAACCCCTTTAGAACTTGTTTAATCCTTAGAAAACTTCCTTTACCCTCCTTGGAGCCTACTGAGAGCGAATGAAGTATGAAAGTGGAAATGCTTTTGTATTAAGTGTGTGTTAAAGTGGATATGGGAGTGCATGAAACTTGAGAGGCTCGTATATATGCATGGAGGTCAAGATATTTCAGATTTTTAAGTCACTTGTGTTGGGATTTTAGAACTACGTTAGCCAAGTAACGCATACGAGTACGCAGTGGAATTAGGATCTAGTAATTGCAATTAGATTAACACGTATTTAATAAACAATATTGAATAAAAGGTAAATATGAAAACTAACCTTTGTCGGCAATTGAATGCAAGTGAACGAACAAAGAAAACCAATAGAAACCAAAGTATCTGAATTAGATACATCTACTTAGTATCACTAATACAACACGAAGTAAAACCAGCACGCTCTCGGATATGAGCTTACGAGAACGAAACAATCAACCCCTTGATTAAACACTTGAATATCACGAACAAGAAAACCCCAAAGAACATGTCTTTTCTTTTCATGTTCGAGCATCGCCTCATCCTATAAGCTAGCAAAGACATCCGATATCGGATAGAGTTATCCGACTTCTTTTCCTTCTTTGTCCGAGAACCACAAAGACAGAAAATCATACCCTCTTGTTATACATTACTGTTCGACCAAGAACCAATGAACAAGAACACCAATAAACATCTAACACTTCTTGAATCAAATGAAAGATGCAAGTTTAGAATAAACAAACAAACCAAATAAACCTAATTGACTTTGTTCAAGTCGAATTAGAATATTGGCAGAATATTGGAATTGGTTAAGGTATTTAGTATAGTTGATAATGCATGATTACTGATTTTGTATATCTAATAATCGTACATGTGGATGTATGATATTACGCATGGTATAAAGTGGGATAATACATGCATGTGAATGGATTGTGTAATTCACTTGCTGAAGTGGGAATGTATTTTACTTATATAGCAAAATCAACCAACCCTTTACTTGGGTTAATACTTGGTCAACAAGCCAAGACCCAAACAAACCCATAATCCTTTTCTTTACTCGATCAGTTGGATCCAAGGCCCAAGGCATTTGAACATAACCTAATCTAAGTTCATCAAAATGTACCCATGGTCGCATAAAAGATCGGGTCAAGTTCATGCATGCATATAGTGTATATTATTCAAGGTATTTATATACGTTCGACACGTACTCTAGTGTTTATCGTGTGTGCCCCCATAGGCTCACACACCTTTAGTCATTTACGCGTGTTTTAACTCCCACAAACCAACAACATGTGCATTCTAAGTGGTCAGTGGGTAGTCTTGATCATTGAGTCTAGTGTAAGCAAGTTTTTAGGAGTTGAGGCATGGCAATACCACTCATTGTCTTACACATAATAAAACTACAAGTAGTATATGTCCAAAGTTAAGCAATTGGGATGATTTCAGTGAATATTCTTGCATTTGTGTACTAAAGAAGTGAAAATGGTTGGTTTGGGTTTTTGTAATATGTGTAAGAAATGGTAGTTGATTATATATATATATATATATATATATATCAGAGACCAGATAATGATTAAAATAGATATTAAGGGCTCAGAAATAAGAAAATGTATCCACAAACATTTATGGGTATTTGGTTACAGTGAAACCGGGCAAGGCCCAAATATAATATAGGGTGCGCTTGGTTAGTAAAAAATCGCCCAAAAGAAAGAAAAGAAAAAAATTAGAGAAAAGGATAGAAATTTCTAGGAAATATTTTAGATAAAAATTTAAATGAGGTTGTTAATACAAATAAGTCAGTAAAAACGCTTATTTATATTTCTTACGATTCTAATGTTTTGTCGATAACAAACGAAAATCATTTTAACTAAAACAAATAAAATACGTAAATGTTTTGAGCCAATAGTTTACTAACACACTTAGGTTTTCACATAAAACACTAAACAAGTAATAGTGATTTTATGATTTAGTAATACATATGTACAACAACTAGTGTTTACATATTGGGTAGATATATACATAATTAGTATGTATTATAATGGGTAATATAATGGGTAGAAGTTTAAGTATTTGACCCATTAACCCAAAGTCCATGACCCATACCCATGGAGCATAACCCATAACCCATTGCATGACATCATGCATAAGTCATGAATGGTATTATCCATGACCCGTGGATTTAACCCATGACCCATGGACTAGATGCATTGCACATACTAGATACATTGTATCTACTTGGATACCCATGGTTCAAAGGCTAGGACCCATGACCCAAAACCCATAACCCATGACCCATGACCCAAAACCCATGGGAAAAGAGGAGTTTCCCATGGTTCCCCCAGTTTACACTGGACGGATCCCTCAAGTAAGGGATCCGTGGGATCCGTGGAACAAGAGTTTATTTTTCCCTATAAATAGTGAGCCATTTCTTCATTTTGGGTGGTCACCCACGCATACTTTCTCTTAGTAATTGTAACCTTTCTAACCTCGTGATCCTAAGGATCTCTCTCTATGTAGTTTTGTATTTTTGTGATTCTCTAGGTTCCTTTTAAAGGCGAGATCACCACCTCTTGAAGTCGAGCATGCTCAAGTCCATGAGTTGCCATGCTTCGTCATCTTCAAGACTACTAAGGTTCTCTTGTTGATAGTTCTTTGTTCCTCCCAAGAGGTGTTGTGTCAAAGGCATTAGTGAAGGATGCCGAAAGAGTCAAGACGAAAGCATTATTGAAAGGTGCTTTACGTTCGTGTCAAAGGCATTAGTGAAGGATGCCAAAAGAGTCAAGACGAAGGCCTTAGTGAAAGGTTCCGAACGTCCGTGTCAAAGGCATTAGTGAAGTATGCCAAAAAGGGTCAAGTCAATGGCATTAGTGAAAGGTGTCGAACGTCCGTGTCAAAGGCATTAGTGAAGAATGCCAAAAAGGGTCAAGTCAATGGCATTAGTGAAGAATGCCAAGGGTGTACAATCGATAAGGTGTATCGATGTACAAATAGAGATAGGTTGTATCCAAGGACTTTGATATCCTTGATGATGTTGTAATAAGGAGTGGGTCTCCTTTTGGGATAGATGTTGTGTAGTGTTGGGTATTGTAATGGAACTCGATATCTAGCCTTGTACTGGATAAAGTGTAGGCGACGCTAGGATAGGTGTGGTTCTACCTTGTGGAAGAACCCTGTTCAGCCTAGTACCGAAAAAGAGTAGGCTTAATGCTAGAAGGCTTCTCGCCATAAGGAGTTGTGTCGTGTAGTGATTACTTAACTCTTGAGTAGGTGATTCGGGGAGTAGAGTAGGGCAAGGAAGGTGTCCTTGTAGCCGAACCACTATAAACACTCGTGTTGTGGTTTTGTGTTTCTTACTCTTTACCTTTGCATTACATATTTACATATCTATCTATCAATATCCAACATACACATTTGAATAGATTGATATAAGTCGATCTAAATATTTTAAAACAAAGTTTTAATCGATAAAACTATTCAACCCACCCTTCTAGTTTTCCACAATTGGCATCAGAGCTTCGTTACCAAGTCTCTTAGAGTATGTTGTACTTTAAAAACTTGATACGATCCGTGTATGTTTGAAAACTACAAAGAAGGAAATCTTTTAAAACAAATTGTTTCTTTTATGTTGGATAATGATAGATTATTCTAACATATTCTTTCAAGAAATCTTCATGCTAGGATCTCTCCAAAGTCTTCATTTCTATTCAAAGAATAATGAAGTCAACTTTCAAGGAAGAACCTAAAAGTAATCGCAACGTACATATTCTAAGTACAACAGATTACTTTAAAAGCTCATGAAGTATTTCGGTTTTATGGTCTCCATAAACCATATCAAGAGCGTAGAGGTATGTTCACTTATCCTTAGCTAGTTTACGTCTACATGAACATGTTGATATTATTTTTTCATTAATTTAGACGTTATTAATTGCTAGTCTCTAAAAAGTCTCTTTTCGCCACTTTCCAGACTTACTCATCATCAGGAATAGTATTCCTCCTTGATTTTCTAAAAGATCACAAACTAACGCCGCCATCACAAATAGATCCTTGATAATTAACTTATCAAATCCCGTTGACCAACCATCTATTCATTTAGGAACCTCAAAGCTATTTTTGTTTCATAAGCTAGTGTATAACTTATTAAAAAAATAACACCAAACACCCTCTTCGTCACAAGAGTCGGATCCCCTGTTAGTACTAGCCGATCCCAATTTCAAGGGATCCGGGGACCGTGTGACGTAAAACCAACTATAATGCTTTTCAAAACCAATTCTGCTCTTTTCCCTCTCCTCACAAAACATAAAAACGACCCAATTGCTGCTTTCATCTCCATAGGGCTTCATATCCTCAAGCATCTTCCTCTAGAACATCATTGTAAGTAATTAAACTCATGTGTTCTAATCTTCATCATCCTCATCCTAGGGTTTATGGTTTTAAATTCTACTTAATCAATTGATGAAATTAGGTTTTGCAAAATTAATCACTAGAAAATGTTTTCACATAACTAAGATTCCATTTTGCTTATAACATTGTTAATACAAATCAAAACCATAAACCCATCTCAACAAATTTCACCTAATTGGAATATTTGTTTTTCTAGGACCAACCATGCCTAAAGCTACCCAACAAGACCACCATGATACCGCTCAACTACCTCACCAAATACTATCTAAAAAGAGGGCTTTCAAAAACCGATCGAAAATCTTCAAAAGACTTGAAAATGACTTATCCACGAAGGTCGTGGTGGTCAGGAATGTTTCCTAAAAATACCAACATTCGTCAAGTCTCTCGCAATCAACTTTGATTGTCTCTTTGATATTGATGAACAAATTTGTCCCGTTTTCATCTTTGAATTTACAAAGCTGTTAGGATCATTTAGAAATAATGATGATAGCATCTCAATCGCTTTATCATCAATAAACAAAACTTTACTCTTCCCTCAACACATTGCACAAATCCTCCGTGATTCCTTGTGAAGGAATTTGTTGTACTTCTAAGATTGGCATATCCACTCAATCCTTTGCACTAGATTCAAACCACCTACCGCACTCGCCTTAATGACCCCGCAGCTTGTTCACATAAAATTAGAGCCAACCAATCTCGCTTCAACCACAACAAAGAGCTTATTCACCGTGATCCCTTTCAAATGGAACTCTTCGAAATGCATCCCATCTATAGAAAGTGGGAAGAAATTCTTAGGAAAATGTCCTTAGTTTGGTCGGAACAAAGACCATCCAAATGCATGTCTTGTCCAAATGATATATTGCCTCATCCACCAAAGGCCATTTAATCTTGCCTATTACATGGTGAAGAGAATGGCCGGTGTATTCAAAGTTGCCAACATGGTACTTCCCTATGGTATGCTTCTAACACACCGTGAGTATGTTAGTGCAATGCAACCTTCTCTAATCAACGATGATCATTTCCTTTTTGATCACGTCATGGTACCACTCACCAAACAACCCTCTAAATGGTTCATGGTCAATGGAAGAAGACCTCGGACTCTCCCGGACTCCTCGGACGAAGAAGAAGTAAATGTCAACCCCGTCGCCAACATTAACTTAGACCCCCTAACCTACTGTGAACAACTTCCAACTCTTACAAACAAGACCAAAGAATTCAAACAATTGAAGGGCATGATCCAATGCCTAACTAATTACGTCGTGAAGTTGGGAAAGAAGAAGAGAAAATATTGACAAAAGAGACATTAGGATTATGGTTGCTTTTAGACATTTTGTTTATCATTTGCCAAATGGCTTAGTTTGTGAAATGCTTTATTTTAGGCGTTTGGATATTATCATTACTACTCTTATTTATGATATGGTTTATGAGATATTTTGCTTGTTTTGGTGTTATTTTATAATAGAGACCAATAACAATTGGTATACATAGTATAGTGCAAAATCTGCATTCTTTTCTGTGATGCTTCTGATCTGCAGTTGCCGGATCCCTAATGATATACTAGACGAATCCCTCCTTTTAGGGAACCGTGGGATCCGGGGTGACAAACTCACAATGCAGAACCCCACACATTCAAACAGATCAATAGATCACTTCACATTAGCTAAACATAAGGCCTTAGGACCAATTAAGTCTTCTTCAAGCTTAGTAAGCTTCACACTCACTCATAGCTCATTTAGGATCACACTCAAAGTGTTTTTTTTTTGTTTTTTTATTTGTCTTATCACCAAAACTCATCATCTTTCCGCTCTTATACTCACACATCATCCATCACATGTCAACACATATAGTTTTGTAAATCTCTCAATTTTAGCAAATTGATTTTAGTCATCTCTACCTCAAAATGGGTCAGAAACTAGTTTTTCAATTCTTATAATTTTTAAGGAATTTTCAAATTTTATCCCAAGTTGCCATATGATCTCTAGGATCATTTAACATCACTTGACACTATCAAAATTCCTAATGTCATCTTTGATCACCCATTGGTGGTCATAAAGTCCCATTTTCTTTCCATAAAAGTCAATCATTAGCGCACCACTCATTACCCTTGATCATTTAAGTCACACCTCATTTAAACACTATGAAGACTAGACACTTAAGATGTATAGGTATTAGCCTCTACCAACATCATTTTCCATTCTGATCAGCGAGGCCGATCCCTAGGATTAGCCTAGACAGATCCCTCATTGGAGGGAACCGTAGGAACCGGGTGTGCATTCAAAGAAATCCTACCTAAAACAATATTTCAAGCTCTCCTTGCTAACTTGAATACTCCATCTTAATTCAACCATAGATCTGCAAACTGTATTGACTCTTGTACATGCAAATCATCACATTTCTAAGGATCTAGTGCTTAAGTCTTTAATGCACTTCCCAAATCCTCCCCTTTATAAGTCATCTTGTTAGAACTTCTTAGTCATCAACCACAACTTAATTCTCAGCTTTTAGAAACATTTTTCTTAGTCATTTCATCATGAGGAAAGCTCCTAGTGCTAACTCATCCACCAAAGGACCACCCAATAAACTTGCTCGTGTTGTACACGAAATTTCCTCAACCGAATCATCTCCCGTTAAATCCACAAATGCTAGGATTTCTCCTTCACCAACTCAACCAATCAAACCAATCCCCAAAAGGATTTTTCCCACAAAAATATCATCACCGAACACCACAATTCCTACTAACCAAACACACCCATTTCCACCCAACCATCATCTTTGGTGCCTAGAGCCATATCATTTATCACCTCACAATCATCTCCACATCTCTACAACTTAGAGGACTTACCTCCTAGGCCATCTCATCCTCCACCATTGCCGACACACTCTTCAATAGAGAGAAGATTGTGCACAAAACCAAGGTGTTGAATCAACACTTGCACCAGTATCCTTTTCTCCATTTCCCTCAAATGGTCCATTTTGGATTATGAGGAATCATCAAAGTCCACCACCCGATTTCATGGAAGTTGACACTTCTATCTCCACCATCATCCTTTGTTGAGCCATCATTGAATGTGCCTCCACCAATCCCTCCTTCTTTTGAGGATCCTCAACCTTCTTCACTTGATCCTCCACATCAAGCAGCCCATCTTTACTTCACCACTTTTTCCAAGCCATGACAAGGATTGTTATCATTGTCAACACGTTGAAGGCTTGATACATGAACTACGCCGAAGAGCAACGCTTTCATGTTTTATCACCTCTAACGCTTCGATGAGGTCAACAAGCCTAAACAACCGTGAGCTTAAGGATTCAAGTGGTGTCCTAGTCTTAAGCTTAACTTAGATCGCTTAGGAATCACATTTCATGTTTAAATCATTCTCTTTTTGAGATTTGTAGATCATTTCTCATACGTTTTATTGAATGAGATTACATATTATGTGCCATATTGTCTTGAGGGTATGTGTGTTACCTTAATACATATCTCATTTTGATGTTAACATCATTTGTTACATCACCATTGCTGTATTTTGTTTACAAAATGACGGATCCCCTATCTGCCTAGACGATCCTCTAAGGAGGGAACCGCGGCAAATGTAAGACATGTTTACTACTAACTTGAGTCTTATTTGCAGGAAATTATGCATTATATACTTGTTTTCTAACCTTGTTTTGCAGAGATTTTCAATATAGACATGAAGACTTTGACACCCTAAGATAGGGGAGTTTCAGGTTGTGCAAATACATTGCAAAATCATTTGCAATATATATTTCACATTAGATTACGCTACATGACGCCCCTTATAAGTTGCAATCATCAGGGAGCATATTCGTCACAAAGACGAAACCATTTGCAAGCATAATTGCAATGCACTAGTTTAGTATTTTCTTACTTGACGCCTCACAAAGGGATGGACTCAAGAGAGAGCAAAGACGAGAACACTTCCGCCACTTGCTCTTATATTCTCTATTTTTCTTTCTTTACATATGTTTTTCTTAAAACAAGGTGTTAGTTTCTTATCGACGTTTTTTGTTTCGACAAAAAGGGGGAGAAGAGAGTAAACACTCCAATTCAAACTTTTACGAATTTTAGTTTTTTCCTTAAAATAATCTTATGTTTTGTCATCAACAAAAATGGGGAGATTGTTAATACAAATAAGCCGTAAAAATGTTTATTAATATTTTACTTATCTTCTAATTTTTTGTCGATAACAAAAGTAAAATCATTTTAACCAAAAAATAAAATACGAAATGTTTTGAGCCAATAGTTTACTAACACACTTACGCTACATAAAAAAAAACACTAAACAAGTAATAGTGATTTAATGATTTAGTAATACATATGTACAACAACTAGTGTTTACATATTGGATAGATATATACATAATTAGTATGTATTATAATGGGTAATATAATGGGTAGAAGTTTAAGTATTTGACCCATTAACCCAAAGTCCATGACCCATAACTATGGAGCATAACCCATAACCCATTGCATGACATCATGCATAAGTCATGAATGGGTATTATCCATGACCCATTGATTTAACCCATGGCCCATGGACTAGATACATTGCACATACTAGATACATTGTATCTACTTGGATACCCATGGTCCAAAGTCTAGGACCTATGACCCATAACCCATGACCCATGACCCAAAACCCATAAGAGGGAGCGCCCCACGGTTCCCGGGCTAATGGACGATCCTCAAGTAAGGGATCCGTGGGATCCGTGGAACAGTAGCTTATTTTCCTCTATAAATACTGATCTATTTCTTCATTTTGGGTGGTCACTCCTACACATACTTTCTCCTAGTAATCAGAACCTTTCTAACCTCGATCCTAAGGATCTCTATGTAGTTTGCGCTTTGTTTTGTGTGATTCTCTAGGTTCCTCTTAAAGGCTAGATCAACACCTCTTGAAGTCGAGCAAGCTCAAGTCCATGAGTTGCCATGCTTCGTCATCATCAAGACTACTAAGGTTATCTTGTTGATAGTTCTTTCTTCCTCCCTAGAGGTGTTGTGTCAAAGGCATTAGTGAAGGATGCCGAAAGAGTCAAGACGAAGGCATTAGTGAAAGGTGCTTTACGCCCTGGGTCAAAGGCATTAGTAGGATGCCAAAGAGTCAAGACGAAGGCATTAGTGAAAGGTGCTTTACGTCCGTGTCAAAGGCATTAGTGAAGGATGCCAAAAGAGTCAAGACTTAAGGCATTAGTGAAAGGAAGAACATCCTGCACAAAGGCATTAGTGAAGAATGCCGCAAATAAGTCAATGGCATTAGTGAAGGATGCCAAGGGTGTACAATCGATGAGGTGTATCGATGTACAAATAGAGATAGGTTATATCCAAGGACTTTGATATCCTTGATGATGTTGTAATAAGGAGTTGGTCTCCTTTTGGGATAGATGTTGTGTAGTGTTGGGTATTGTAATGGAACTTGATATCTAGCCTTGCAATCGGATAAAGTGTATGACAAGTAGGATAGGTGGTCTATGGAAGAACCCGTGTCTAGCCTAGTACCGGAAAAAGAGTAGGCTTATCGCTAGAAGGCTTCTCCCATATGTTGAGTTGTGTCATGTAGTGATTACTTAACTCTCTAGTAGGTGACTCTGGGAGTGGAGTAGGGCAAGAAGGTGTCCTTAGCCTAAACCACTATAAACACTCGCGTTGTGGTTTTGTGTTTCTTACTCTTTACCTTTGCATTACATATTTACATATCTATCTATCAACATCCAACATACACATTTGTATAGATTGATGTGACAACTCGTAAATTCCTCCATGCGTCGAAATTGGAGAAACATCGACGGAGCTGACGGCTTAACTAATTTTGAGATACGAGTCGATATATCATTTTTATTGGAAATAATATTCTAAGAGTGTTAAGAATTCCCGTGTCAATCATTCGCTACTAGGCTAATCGGAGTCCCTAACCTAATATATCAAAAAGATTGTGAAAAATGCAAAACTAGTCCCTTTGGAAATTACATGACCAATTTCTATAGTTTACTTTGTACAAGATTAGTCCCTTGTGGTAATATAAATACCCCATCTTCCCACTTCCCTCTCATTTTCACTCTTTTTTCATTCTCTCTACAAAACACATATCCTCTCTCTCACTAACAACCGCCACCACCCTCCCTTCTAGAGTTCCTGGCTACCACAAATTTTCTCCGGCCGTTAGGACCTAAGATATATCAACCTTATCACTTTTACCAAGCAAACCAAACACAGTATCACCACGCTTACCACGCCACGTAGAAAACGCTCAACCCAACACAAACGTAAAGCATATAAAGAAAGAAAAGATAAGAAAGATGGTGACTTGATGTTTTAAACAAAACCGTGTATATGTGGATAAGATGAAAACAAGAGAGATGTTTTATTGCAAAGGAAAAAACACACACACACAACACACTTCTCACACACCCTCAAATGACCATTGGAGGGGTATTTATAGTCCAAGGGACTTGATGCCCTAAAGGCTTTCTTATGGGCTTCGTGGGCTTGGACATGGGTTGATTGGATAAAAGGCAAGCTTAACATAACTAGTACCCATTTAGCTTAGTCCAATCCACGAGCCCGCTGACTATTCTATCACGATATCTAACACACGTTACAAAGTTCCTAAATGTGAATGACCATCACTTCTAATATAAACTATTAAGGCTAACAATCTCCCCTAAGGGGTGGTCATTCAAATGATGCTCCACTTGATTAGGTCTTTACTTTTCTCGAGCTTGAACTTTGTGTGTAGATATAGAATAGTCTTGATTCTTTGTTCCTTCATGCTTTGTGATCGATAATGTGGTTGTTCTGCCATTGTCAACTTCGTTGGTTAGGTGTCTCCACGCCTTTCTCCACCATGCTCACACTTCTATTTGTCTTTTGGTTACCAATGATGTAGTTCTCGAGTCTTTAAACTTTGTAGATTCTTTGACATTGACGAAGAATCAATTTTAACTTTGTGTTGCCATTGATTTTGCTGAGAACTTTCATGTGTTGTTGGTATGAGCATGTAGAGAATCTGCACGATCCATCCGCTCCCGAGCTTCCATAAGAAGAAAACATAAAAACAGTTAGTAATAAGCGGATTCCGCACTTACAAGTTTGAATTTCGAGGGTGTTAACAAGATAGTGTGAAAACACATCTCTAATTCTCACAAAGGCCGTTCTCGAATGGAGTCCCACAAGTGAGATAACGCGATATACCAGTACATCTACAGTTCGATGAGTCACCGAGGTACACCGGCATCACCCCACGATCAGACCGCTTGAGACACACTAAGCGTAATCCACGGAGTTACCGGTGACTGCTGTCGTGGCTGCTTGATGTTGACCCCGGGAGTTTCCATTCAATCACTGAAGATCACAATGTGAAACTTCTCATAAATGTTCTCTGGTGATTGCTAAGATCCGCGTAGGACTCTAGAATATATCACTTGTGTCCTTATTGATGAACAACAAGCGATGTCATGTCATGTGTTCCTATGAGATCTTTTGATGAATCTCGTGGCTCTAGACTCAATTAGTGCATTTTGGTTTTCCTGAGCGGAGACTAGGGAGAGGGTCTCCTTCAATATCAGCAATCTCTAAGAGAAAGTCGATATGTTATGTAGGGTTCCCAGTGAGAATGAAACAAATCCTTTTAAGAGGAATTGAGTGGCTAGAAGGTTAGGTGCAGTGCGTCACTGGGTCCATGACGCCTTTGTCTTCAATGTCATCTAGTGACAACCAAGTAGCATATGTATTGAACCCGTTTCTCTAAGGTTGAATATGGAGGGCTATTTCTTTTCACCCTTTTTCATTACATTTCTTTTAATTCTTCAACCCCTTCTTTCTCCTTTCTCACATTACTCCTTTTTCAATCATTCCTAAGGACTTCTAATACTAACTATTTGTGATGTCCTTGGGTAGATCCCTCCGCCTCTGGCGGATCATAGGACGAATTTCCTATCCTTAGTCACCTTATAACTCCATGACTGTCCCATGTTGCCATAAAACCATTTTTCTTGAAAATCTCTCAAAGTGTTTATGATAGAAAACATGTTTGAGACACCTGAGTTTTATATTTTCATAAACACCCCTTCACATGTGCTTATGAGTTTTAAGTAAATCAGCATAGAGGGTAGAGTTCGCACTATTTGAATTGATCGGCTTATGATAGACAATTCCCCACGAGACACGTTACGCTGCTAGTTAAAGAGTTCCATTTTCAGCTTTTAGGTGACAACTAGCTCTAATAACTAACTTGAAGTTGTAAACACTCCTTGAAAAGGAGGTTAGACCCATGAAAGTGCATATCTATCACAAGTTTCTCGAGATGGTACATTTACTAATTTAGATTCTCAATTCATTGGTTTCAATTGAGTCGAGCTCATTTTGAGATTCAAACAACGATCATTAAACTTTTTGATCACATTTTAATCACGCCTCCCTCAAAAATAGCATATTCGTGATAATTTTGATATCAACGGATTAAACAACATTTTAGAATCTTTTGGGAGACAAACGGATTTGATTTAAGCATGAATTTGGAACATTTTAGTTTTATACTCCCCTTTAATAAAGCATAATCAATTAAAGGGTTTTAGAGGGAGTTATCTTGAGCACAAAATATTTTGAAAGATTTTGAAAATCTTTTGAACAATCTTGAAAAGGTGCTCAAGATGATGATGATTTCTCACCATTTTAAATGTAGTGCACTAAGCGCACACTTTGATTTTTCTATAAAAGCATGAGTTTTGATTTGAAAATAATCAAAAGTCATCATTTTAGTCCGGGTTTCGTATCAAGTATACGAAAGCCATATTATCAAGAAATTTTGAGAAACGACATGTTTTAGAAAACAATAAAGAACTCGCCAAGCATCCGTATACCGTATCATTGTTGAATGACATTTCTAGAAACGCATGAATATCGATTATACGAAAGACATGTCGTGAGAAGAATATTTTTGGATTTTTGATTTTATATTGTTTTTGTATTTTTTGAAAGTTTTATATTTTTATATTTTGCTTTTGTTGGTTTTTCAAATTTTGTATTTTGTTTTTCAAAAATATTTACAAATGAAGCTTTTGGAAAATCATTTTCAAGAAGATTCGAGAAGACGTTCTAACTCCTCAGGTGTTAGGCTTCGCATTCCAATTCATCGAACTAAATAGTCAAACCTTTCTTTTGGAAGGGCTTTAGTTAATAGATCGGCGAAGTTGGTAATTGCCTTCACGAAGAATAATTCAACAGCACCATTTTCGACGCATTTCTTTGATGAAGTGATAGCGGACTCTGATATGCTTAGTCTTTGAGTGATGATCAGGATTGCATGATATGGCTATGGCACTTTTCGAGTCACAATACATAGGTATTTTATCGAAAGTAAAGCCATAATCTGTGAGTTGTGTTCTCATCCATAGAACTTGAGCACAACACGCAGATAGAGACACATACTCGGCTCCAGCGGTTGAAAGTGCAAAGGCAATCTTGTTTCTTTGAAGACCAGCTTACTAACTTTTCACCCAAAATTGTGCTCCTCCGGATGTACTTTTTGCTGTAACTTGATCACCTGCGTGGTCCGATCCAAAAGGCAATTAGATCAAATCCGATTCCTTCGATACCAAAGTCCCATGTGAATGGATGTCTTCGAAACCGAAAGATCCTTTTAACCTCTTTGAGGTGTTCGGTAGGCTTTGCCTGAAACCGCTAATAAGCAAACAAGAAATGAATATCCGGTCGACTAGCAAGAAGATACATGAGAGAAATAATCATGCTCCGATATTTCTTCGGATCAATAGGTTTCCCAAACAAATCGGCTCCAATTTTTGGTGAAGTTACCATTGGTGTTCCGACAGAGTCACAATTATCCATACCATGATTTTTCAAAATCTCAGTTGTGTATTTAGCTTGATTTATAAAAATTCCACGTGGGGATTGATGTATTTGTAAACCAAGAAAGAATTTTAGTTCCCCCATCATGGACATTTCAAATTTACTTTTCATGAGATTTTCAAAATGTTTTGAAAGATTCGGATTAGTGGACCCAAAGATGATGTCGCCCACATAAATCCAACAATCAAAATGTCGCTTTTGCATTTTTGTGTAAACAAGGTAGGATCAAATGTTCCTTTGGTGAAATTGTTTTGGATAAGGAAAGAGGACAGTCGTCATACCACGCCGGAGCTTGTTTCAAACCATAGATTGCCTTTTGAGTTTGTAGACGTAGTCCTGATGTTCCATGTCTATGAAGCCTTCTCGGGTCGAACTCATTACTTCTTCTTTCAGAGTTCCATTCAAGAACGCGGTCTTAATGTCCATCCGATAAACCGTGATGTTTTTGTGAGGCGAGGCTAAGAAAATCCTGACTGCTTCTAGTCTAGCTACCGGCGCGAATGACTCTTCAAAGTCTATCCCTTCCTCTTGTCTATATCCTTTGGCCACAAGACGAGCTTTGTTGCTAATGACAGTCATTTCTTCATCCCGTTTGTTCTTCCATAACCATTTAAGATCAATGACGCGAATGTCAATTGGTCTTGGAACCATTTCCCAAGAGTCATGTAGACGGTATTGGAGAAGTTCCTCCCGCATTGCTTCTATCCATGCGGATTCTGCCATTGCCTCGCGAATGTTCTTTGGCTCTATATTGCTAATTGAGCAAAGGTAAATGCATAAGTCGCAATCGGTGGCAAGTTGACGTCTCGTCTGAATTGGCCTTGAAGGTTCACCAATAACTTGTTCAATTGGGTGGTCTTTTGTCCACTTCAGAGTAGAAGGATACCGCTGGTTAAACGTATGCGAGTTAGATGGTTCTCGTAAGCTTGAAGAAGATTCAGCTAATTCCGTAGCAAACGGGTTTTCAAATAAGTCTTCATCTAACGTTGCATCGCTATGGTTTTGGTTTTGCTCATCAACCGCCTGGTAGAACGGGTGTAAGAACTGGAGTAGATGTAGATGATGTTGATGGAGTTGGTGCATTGGTTTTGACCGCTGTAGATGCATCTTCGTTGGTGGTGGAGGATGATTTTGAGCAGGTGCAGCGGAATGATGGTTTGATGCATTTGTCAAAGCTCCACCATAGTATTCATCGAACATTAACTCGAAGAAATTCTCCCATTCTTGTTCTTAGGATTGTCAACGAAGTTGATTGAGCTCTTTGAGGTACGAGTCCTGAATGATGTGTCCGTAAGTCTGTCGGTTTAGTGCGGGTTCTAGAGCGAAGTCTCTCGTAGCCATATGTGAAAGTTCATCAAACTTCACATTCATCGCCTCCATGATCCTCCTAGTTCTCCTTATACACCCCTAATGCCCTCGAAGTTATCCTAATATCCAATGAAGATTCCAATATCACCTTTGCTTTCGCCCAAGATCTTCTTTGTCATTCGTAGGATAGCACAAAGTGCCAAACACGTGAAAGTAAGAGATATCCGGTTTTCTGTTGTTCACAAGCTCATATGGGGTTTTATTGAATCTTGGATGGATGAGGGATCGGTTCTGAGTGAAACAAGCAAAGGGCAACACCATAGAAATAACGGTGCACTAGAATAGATTAGCATTGTGCGCAGCGCTTCCACAAGAGTTCTATTTCTTCTTTCAACTACCCCATTCTCATTGTGGAGTTCTAACAACCGATGTCCTGATGAGTAATTCCAACATCTTCAAAATAAGCTTAACTCCTCGATTAGTGAATTTCGTGTCGTCGTTCTTACAACCTTACCGGAGTTTGAAGAAGTACTTGAATACGCTTCATAAAGGTGATGATGATGCCTGGTGCTTCGTCTTTTGATCTCAGAAACTTAACCCACGTATATCTTGAATAATCATCGACAATAACAAGAATATACTTTTTCTCATTAATGCTTTCAACTATCATTGGGCCACATAAGTCCATGTGCATCATATGCAACTTTGCTTTCGAACTAGGTACGGAGTTGGGTTTATATGATGCTCTTTTGCTTTTTCCTTGTTCGCATGATGGACATAAGTGATCCTTGGTGTATTTGAATTTTGGAAGTCCATTGACGATCTTGTCTTTGGCCATTTTGTTGATGGTGTCAAAATTGAGATGGGATAACCGCCCGTGCCACAACCGGACTGTGTTCCCGATGCTCGTGTCATAAGACATATTGGTGATGAAGAGGCCATTTGATTGATGTCGATAGCATACAAGTTTGTATCACGATTCCCGCTAAGAGATCGTGCCATCCAAGTTTCTAACGGCAAGCATTTTTCCTAAAAGCAACCTCTAAATCGCATCACGTAACTGCCCGACCAAAACAAATTGTGTCCCAATCCTTCTACATAGTAAACCCGAGTGATCAAATAATTTCCAAAAGGTAGATCTCCATAACCCATGATAGCCGCTACATGATCATTTCCAAACGCACGGTTCCCATGAATTTCCGCATGAAATTGATCAGCCTTCAGATTCCCCATGTGCTTGGAGCAACCCGAGTCGACGATCCAAAGACAAATTTCGATAACCTCGCCAAGAATGTAAAAAAGAATATTGTGGAAACCATTTGGATTTTGGTTCCTTTGGGTTAGAGGTAAAATCCTTATCACACTGCAGAGGTTTTCAAGGGAATTCTGGTTTATCACTCATTGTACCATTCTGGAGTGTGAAATTTCTACCTGTAGGTTTCCAAATATCATCCCTAAAGTATACACTATAGTTCCTGTCAATAGTGTAAAGCCTAAGTTTTGCAACTAGTCTTCCTACTTGTTTAGCGTAAGATCTTTTAGGGACGTTCTTCTTAACAGGCTTATCATTCACATTCTTAGAAACACAATCATCTTGAACATTAGATAAAGATTTCTTGCAAGTTAAACAAAGAGATTCAACACATTCATTAGACTTAGCAAGTTTCATAGGTTCAAGACATTCAGATGAAATGTATTTCTTATTCAAAAGCTGTAAATTCCTAGGGTGTTCTTCTACTTTCTTCTCTTTATTCAAGCTACTACTCCTAGAGGCACGCGAGACTCTATTGTTCCTTGTATTGCTCTTAGGCTTTAGTCTGCTGCTCCTAGAGGTGCTTTAGTCCCAGAAGGTAAGGCACACGATTAGGATTCACATTTTTATGAAGGGAGGTGGTTTCAAATTTTCCTAGTCTCTTTAGAGTGCATTTCTAAACTTATGTCCTTTGTTCCATATGTTTTAGATGTGGAGGCAGACGCATTAGTGGTACTCATCTTAAAAAGGCCGGTGCTAAACTTTGGTTTCTCGAAAACCGCTTTTCCCTTATCAACATTTTGTTTAGGTAGGGCAGTGAGTGATGGTTTTGATGAAACATTTTTCTCATTGACTTTTGGAGGAGGCATAGAAATGCATATTTTGGTTTGGAAACCGTTTGGGAACATTTGCTTTCTCCTCAGCCAATGGTTTTTTAATCAC
This sequence comes from Chrysanthemum makinoi, assembly GCA_910596185.1. NCBI lineage: Eukaryota > Viridiplantae > Streptophyta > Magnoliopsida > Asterales > Asteraceae > Chrysanthemum > Chrysanthemum makinoi. The sequence goes on from OU343222.1 coordinate 278,957,251, forward strand.
AGCTTCCACTCTTCCTTTTTGACTTTCCAGTCAGCCCTCAAAAGATCATCATTTTTAGAATTAGAAAATTCCAAGATTGGAAGAGTCAGTCACCCCGACTATTATCTAGCATAAGTTAGCTCGTAGACTTGTCGTTATTTATGTTTTTATGTAGTTAACTAGTTATCAAGAAGCGAAATAGTTAGAAAACACCGTGGAGTAGCTGACGGTCTTTACCCATTGTATCCCCGATCCAAAAGATCGTCGAGGTCGCTTAGTTTGTAACTTATAAATACCCTCTACCTTGCAAGGTAGAGGGTTCGATGTTCTTTGGTAATCTAATATTCTACAAGTTTCTCTTACTAGAATATCCCACTTTCTCTCTCTCAAAATCATCTATAGGTCCATTGTGATTAATGTTATGATATGTAAGTGAAATCCAATATCCAACAATTGGTATCAAGAGCCATGGTTAGATCATATCTTGCACATCTTTGGATTTCTAGTGGTTTTAGGTGGTTTTGAGTTTGAAAAAGTTTAGTGGTTTTTGCATCATTTGGGTGATTTCTAGTGTTAAAGTTTGAATTTTGATAGTACTTTTATGTTTAGAATCATCACAAGTATTTAGGTTTTGATTTGGTAAGCTTGAATCATCGTGGTTGGGTAGTTTTGGATTGAAAAGTGATGTTTTTGTGGTTTTCTTTGCTAGCTTACCTTGACATTCAGACTTCATTCTTCGTAGCTTAACTGTTTTGCAATTTCGTATGAGTTACAGCTTTGGAGCTAGGCGACTTAGATCTAGCGATTAAAGTACAAGTAGTGGACTCTCCACTATGGGTAGCGATTTGGTGGTAGCGACTTGGTCTCAGCGTAGTTGCTCTTTAGCGACTTGTATCTTTAGCTTACTTGAGTAGCAATTGTCGCCAAAATTTTGCTAGCTTAATTTAATGCTTAGCGAGTTACTACTTAGCTTAATTTGCAACCTTAGCTTAATTTGGTGGTATAGCTAATTAGGTGTTAGCTACTAGAGGATTAGCTTAATTTACTTAGCTTAATGTTGATTTAACGACTTGGGATTATTGCTATTTAGTTGCTAGCGAGTTGGTTCAAAATCTCTAGAGACTTGGGGAGTAATTCATAATAACACAATGTCACCATCATGGATACTTTAATCACCAAAGTACTTGCTCTCTATGACACAAAGACAGTAATAGTGAAACAATGCTTACCGAATGCCATATATTTAATGATTCAAAGATCGATTAATCGTAACAACTCAAATAAGTCACTCTTAATGTCTGCAAATGATGCTAAGAATATGGAATGCACTGTGAGCCGCTTCAACATCTCGCCTTCTCAAACTACTCTTATCTACAACCATGGATCGAATTGTGCCATCCTTCGCCGATTTTCCCACTTTGACAAGAACTCGCTTACTTAACTTAGAACGACTGAGGTCTCAAATTACCAAAGAAAAGTTCTCAACTGATGATTCTCATGCCGCCTCCAAACCATCTTCAATCAATTTCAACACTTATCCTGAAGAATACTCCTCGATTTTGATGATATCTTGACCGGAATATCTTTCAAGAAACACACGGAATGGAAATTCATGAGTTCGTAAACTCATTTATTCAACTTATGAGTAATATGGAAACATACATCAAGGAAGTTGCTAAAGAGAATAACAAGCTGAATGAATTGAATGAGTGCCAAGAGATTCCATGGAGCAATGGTGACGTGTCATGCTACATTCCGTGAACCAGAAATGACACTAATTGCAGTAATCTTGTAATGAAAAGGATGAAGAGAACAGACTGATCTCAAATTCTCGAAATAAAAGGTGTCAATCAATAAGGTACACCTATCCGATCACACAAATTCTCAAAAAAGGTACATGACTCTTACTCAACATAACATTGTGGAATCAATCTTTGTTTTAACTCAATCTAATGCAAGTAACGTGATTGAAAAAAGGGTATATGATGAGCTTTCAAACAAATTTTCAATTCTTGAAAACATGTATCTCATTGCAAATTGAAATACAACAAAAGGATGAAATCTTTTATGCAAAAAAACCGTGTACTAATCAGAACTTCTGAATTTAGAGAATTTTTGAAATTAATCAGCTAAAATCCCGATTCGGACACAAAGATTCGACCATTGGCATCCAAATTACTTCTTTCGAAGCCCTAAATATGATCCATGAGATGAGTGATGCTCTAGAATCCGTAAATTCTGAACTAGCTTTATGTGTGTCCAACCTTCTAAGAGAAAATGAGCATTTAAGAAAGAACCTTGAGGAAACAAACTCTAAGTTAGTCAATCAATCTAACCTCTTGATGAAAGACATTGATGACCTCAAAGCACAAATTCATGATAAGAGCTTCAATATTGTTGCCCTAAAAAATGAGCTCAGGAAGTCTGTTGGAAATAGGATGAACACTAAGTCTGCAAAACCTTCAACTTTGGGAAAGTCAAATTTTCAACCACTTGAAACTAAAAGTTATTAAACAACCTAATGCCTTTAGGGTCCGAAAGAGCTAAACCATTGAAGTCTAAGCTTACATCCCAAGTTGATAATATGTCTGTTTTGTCAAAACCAGTCACTTCATTGCCCAGTTCAGATATGATGAATCTCAAACCCAGGACTTATGGTCAATTCTCACAGATCAGAAATGCAATAAGTATAACTAGCTCTCATGCAAAACATCATTGGACTGATCAATCCCCTAAGAAATTCTCTGATCACAAAAGGACAAATAGTCAAAACAAGGTTGTGCACTCATTTAGTTCAACTAACGGGTTTCAAATGGATTCCCACTGGTAGATTTTTTAAGTTTACAGGACTTAAACGAACTTACATTCCTAGATCATGCCTCAAGGGATTCCCCAGGTAAACTCTTCAAGAATGTAGAACCTAATAGGATCCCCATTAATGATAACGCCTGTGTTATATCTGTGATGCATCCAAATGTAAGATTAAACATGTCACTAACCCTTCTATGTACAAGTCTACATGTGCTTCCAGACAATGTGCTCTCGCCTTTTTTTCAGGTACAATGCTCAACTCAATCAGGAACTTCATGACTTGGTTCCCATCAGAAATGAACATAGCTCATTCAGTGAGCTATAGCGGCCGAGTTGATGTACTTCTTACTTTGACTCCTATTCATCTTGAATCAGACTCGCTTCTTCTATATCTGTGTATAAATCATGTTTCTTAAAAAAAAAAATTATATATGTCATTCTTTTAAATTTACAATTTTATCATTTTTTTCCCAATCTAATAAAGAATACATTCATTGTTATCGATAACATCTACGGTCCTAGAAATGTCATTCAATAATGGCACGGGATCATAGATGAAGTTCGAACAATTGAAATATTCTTGTTTTATAACGGGGTTGATTAATGTCATTCAATGTTCTTTGATGACATTGATTGAGGGGGAGATTGTGTATATGTTTTTCTTGACTATCTATGCCATTGGCTTCTCGTGTGGGTTATAATGTTTGCTCGTTGTAAGTTGAGGTCGTGGTTTTGCCTTGTAACTATCCGGGTTATGGTGTTTCTCTCAGTTGTAGGTTGTGGTCGTATATTGCTCATGGGATTATCATTGTGTACCTATGTATTAAGTGCCTAGCATTAAATGCTTATTTGATTAAATGTTTAATTGATTCATGGTGATCATTGTGATAATCTATGCTAGAGACTTAGTCTATAATCCGTGTTAGCGACTTACCACTGCTCATCAAAACCATAGGAACCAAACTTGTCATATATTTGAAAGTTGTGTTGCACTAGTTTACTTATCTCACTTCATTCGAAAACCACAGGGACCAAAGTGTCATATTGCCAATGTCCCTCTACCCCCTAGCTTAACTTACCAAGTTTTATTTCTTATTTCTAAGTAATTTTTTTTCTCTCTCTCGTTTTTGTTTCTCCTTCTTCTCGTCAAAACATATTACTCATCCTAGCTTAATTTAACAAGTGGTATGTCGAATCTCTCCTATTTTCGCTCTCTATTACCCGCTTGTGTTTAATTTCTAACCCGTCAATTTAACCAGATCCGCACGAGCTCGTGGTATTGTGACTATTTGATTCCCTCCTAGTTTCATGTTTCATTAAATCATGGAGTTGTTGTTTATTATGTTGCAAGTGTACAAAGTGTTGGTATATGTTATCGTGATTGATGTGTAATGTGTTTCCATGTAATGATGATGAATGATTGGTGGTTTGGGTGGTTTGTTTGTAGAAATTATGAACGTTCTTGGTAGCAACTTTGGTAATGTTCTTGGTAGCGACTTAACTGTGTTCTTGATAGCGACTTAGCCTATATGTTCTTAATGGCGAGTTAGCACTCAACTTAGCTTAATTTAGTTGCTGTATGCATTAGTCTATTATATTCTAGCGATTTGGGTAGCGAGTTAGTTGTCACGAACTTGTCTTTACAAGTTAGCTAATTAGTAACCTTAGCTTACTTAGTTAACAGATTTGTAGCGACTTGTTGTGTTATCAATCATGGCTTAATTTGTCTTTACAAGTTAGCTAATTAGTAAATATTAGCTTAACTTAGGTAACAAATTTGTAGCTTAATTTTTGGTTGTGTTATCGCTCATGCATTATCTTCATAAGTTAGCTTAATGAGTAACCTTAGCGACTTAGTTAATGTGATTTGTAGCTAATTTGGTAGTGCTACTGCTCATGGCTTAATTTGTTCTTACAAGTTAGCTTAATTAGCATAGCGATTTAAAGAGCTAAACTATTAGCAACTTGTCCTGTGGTACTAGTGATGGCACTTGTCTTTACAAGTTAGCTACATTGTTCACTTTCATGTTGCTTAATTAGTCTTAGGGTCGAGGGTTATTAAAATGTTCAAAGGTGTATTGCTAAAGTTGATCTCATTCTCACAATACTTTTGATCTCCTCGATTCAACTTGTTGAGTCAACATACTCTATGTAATCCGCTATGACATTTCTCATAGGGCAAACAACATTTGGTTTCTCCTTACCTAACAACCAAATGTTACTTTTACCTCATGCATATTTGTTATAATTTCTACATTTGTATCTTGGCTCATGACATGATCCCTTGGCTATGCACTATTTTGCCTTTTAATCCCTTTATCACTGTCGTGGTGAAAATACCCTATCTATAGGTTTCTCATTGCTTTCTATGTATCTATGTCATAAGAGTGCTATCAATGTTGTCTCACTTATCAGCTTATTATCTAACTCGCTCCCAACCATTATCGTTGATTGTATGTTTGCTCGATCATCAATGGCAAGTCAACCCCAAAAGAGCGCTACTCTTCGATCATCCAAAGTTCTCTGCATAAAGAAATCCTTCCCGTGAGTCAATGGGCGATATTGGAAAAAGTAACAAGTTATGTGGACCTACAAAAGCTTCAACAAAATCCGATACTCAAAGTTTCTATTGACGTCCTCAAAAACACAAACTTCTTTGGAGCTATTACCAAGCAATGCTCAATTCCCACCATTTACATTCAACACCTCGAACACCATTCAATGGGACAAAATCACGTACCGATACTCGCAGAACCGATGATAGGGAGTTCACGATTGATTCTCGATATTC
>OU343222.1:278962931-279010484 GCA_910596185.1 Chrysanthemum makinoi
TGAACTTAAAAAACCCATGTATATCTTGAATAATCATTGACAATACAAGAATATACTTTTTCCCATTAAAGCTTTCAACTCTCATTGGGCCACATAAGTCCATGTGCAACATATGCAACTTTGCTTTCGAACTAGGCACGGTTTTGGGTTTATATGATGCTCTTTTGCTTTTTCCCTGTTCGCATGATGGACATAAGTGATCCTTGGTGTATTTGAATTTTGGAAGTCCATTGACGATCTTGTCTTTGGCCATTTTGTTGATGGTGTCAAAATTGAGACGGGATAACGTCTGTGCCACAACCAGGACTTTGTTCCAGATGCTCATGTCATAAGACATATTGGTGATGAAGAGAGCATTGGATGAGTCGATAGCATACAAGTTTTGTATCACGATCCCTTAAGAGATCAGTGCCATCCAAGTTTCTAACGAAGCAAGCATTTTTCCTAAAAGCAACCTCTAAATCTGCATCACAGAACTGCCCGACTGAAAACAAATTGTGTCCCAACCCTTCGACATAGTAAACCCGAGTAATCAAATAATTTCCAAAAGGTAGATCTCCATAACCCATGATAGCTGCTACATGATCATTTCCAAAACGTACATTTCCCATGAATTTCCAGATGAAATTGATCAGCAGCTTCAGATTCCCGGTCATGTGCTTGGAGCAACCCGAGTTGACGATCCAAAGACAAATTTCGATAACCTACCTGCCAGTAACAGAAAAAGAATATTGTGGAAACCGTTTTGATTTTGGTTCCTTTGGGTTAGAGATAAAATCCTTATCACACGCAGAGAGTTTCTACGGGAATACTGGTTTGTATCACTCATATTGTACCATTCTGGGTGTGAAATTTCTACCTGTGGGTTTCCAAATATCATCCCTATAGTATACACTTTAGTTCCTGTCAGTATGGTAAGCCTAAGTTTTGCAAACTATCTTCCTACTCTTTTAGCGTAAGATCTTTTTGGGACGTTCTTCTTAACCGTGCATCAATCTCATTCTTAGAACACCAATCATCATGAACATGAGATAAAGATTTCTTGCAAGTTAACAGAGATTCACACATTCATTAGACTTAGCAATTTCACAGTTCAGTACATCAGATGAAATGTCTTTCTTATTCAAGCGGTAAATTCCTAGGGTTTTCTTCTACTTTCTTTCTCTTTATTCAAGCTACTACTCCTAGAGGCAGTCGAGACTCTATTGTTCCTTGTATTGCTCTTAGGCTTTAGTCTTCTGCTCCTAGAGGTGCTTTCTAGTCCTGTAGAAGTAGGGCACACGCATTAGGATTCCATTTTTTTAAGGAGGTGGTTTAAGCTTTCCTGTCCTTTAGAGTGCATTTCTAAACTTATGTCGTTTGTTCCATATGTTTTAGATGTGGATGCAGACGCATTAGTGGTACTCATCTTAAAAAGGCCGGGTGCTAAAATTTGGTTCTCGAAAACCGCTTTTTTCCCTTTCACATTTTGTTTAGGTAGGGCAGGTGGCGGACTGGTTTTGATGACATTTTTCTCATTGACTTTTGGAGGAGCTTAGAAACAGACATTTTTGGTTTGGAACCGTTTTGGGACATTGCCTCTCCGCAGTCAATGGTTTTTTAATCACAGTTTCCACTGCCTTTCCTTTTTGACTTTCCAGCTGAGCCCTCAAAAGATCATTTTTTGTTAGGAATTAGAAAATTCCAGTATTGAAGAGTCAGTCACCCCAACTATTATCTAGCATAAGTTAGCTCGTAGACTTGTCGTTATTTATGTTTTTATGTAGTTAACTAGTTAGTCAGTAGCGTAAAATAGTTTAGTGCAACACCGTGGAGGAAGGACGGGTCTTTACCCATTGTATCCCTGATCCACAGACCGTCAGGAGGTCGTTTAGTTTGTAACCTATAAATACCCTCTACCTTGCAAGGTAGAGGGTTGGATGTTCTTTGGTAATCTAATATTCTACAAGTTTCTCTTACTAGAATATCCCACTTTCTCTCTCTCTAAAATCATCTATAGGTCCATTGTGATTAATGTTATGATATGTAAGTGAAATCCAATATCCAACAATTGGTATCAAGAGCCATGGTTAGATCATATCTTGCACATCTTTGGATTTCTAGTGGTTTTTAGGTGGTTTTTGAGTTTGAAAAAGTTTAGTGGTTTTTGCATCATTTGGGTGATTTCTAGTGTTAAAGTTTGGATTTTGATAGTACTTTTATGTTTAGAATCATCACAAGTATTTAGGTTTTGATTTGGTAAGCTTGAATCATCGTGGTTGGGTAGTTTTTGGATTGAAAAGTGATGTTTTTGTGGTTTTCTTGCTAGCGACTTGACATTCAGACTTCATTCTTCGTAGCGACTTGCTTTGCAATTTCTGGCGAGTTACAGTTTGGAGCTAGCGACTTAGACCTAGCGATTAACAGTACAAGTAGTGGACTCTCCACTATGGTAGCGACTTGTGGGTAGCGACTTGGTCTGTAGCGCGTTGCTCTTTAGCGACTTGTATCTTTAGCGACTTGAGTAGCGAATTGCTGCCAAAATTTTGCTAGCGACTTAATGCTTAGCGAGTTACTACTTAGCGACTTGCAACTGTTTAGCGACTTGGTGGTATAGCGAATTAGGTGTTAGCGACTAGAGGATTAGCGACTTGTACTTAGCGACTTGGATGTTGATTTAACGACTTGGGATTATTGCTATTTAGTTGCTAGCGAGTTGGTTCAAAATCTCTAGAGACTTGGGGAGTAATTCATAATAACACAATGTCAGTCATCATGGATACTTTAATCACCAAAGTACTTGCTCTCTATGACACAACACAGAATAGTGAAACAGAATGCTTACCTGAATGCCATATATTTAATGATTCAGCATCGATTAATCAGAACAACTCAAATAAGTCACTCTTAATGTCTGCAAATGATGCTAAGAATATGGAATGCACCAGTGAGCCGTTTCAACATCTCAGTCAGCTTCTCAAACTACTCTTATCTACAACCATGGATCGAACAAGTTGTGCCATCCTTCGTCAGGTTTTTCCCACTTTGACAAGACTGTTTTTACTTAACTTAGAACGACTGAGGTTTCAAATTACCAAAGAAAAGTTCTCAACTGATGATTCTCATGCTGCTCTCCAAACCATCTTCAATCAATTTCAGCCACTTATCCGGGAAGAATACTCCTCAGATTTTGATGATATCTTGACTGGAATATCTTTCAAGAACACACGGAATGGAAATTCATGAGTTCAGAAACTCATTTATTCAACTTATGAGTAATATGGAAACATACATCAAGGATGCTGCTAAAGAGAATAACAAGCTGAATGAATTGAATGAGTGCCAAGATTCCATGCCAATGGTGACGTGTCATGCTACATTCCAGGTGAACCAGCAAATGACACTAATTGCAGAATCTCAGTTGTAATGAAAAAGGATGAAGAGAACAGCACTGATCTCAAATTCCCAGAGTCAGAAAAGGTGTCATCATAGGTACACCTCATCTGATCACACAAATTCTCATAAAAAGGTACATGACTCTTACTCTGAACATAACATTGTGGAATCAATCTTTGTTTTACCTGAATCTAATGCAAGTAACATGATTGAAAAAAGGGTATATGATGAGCTTTCAATCAAATTTTCAATTCTTGAAAACACTGTATTATCTCATTGCAAATGAAATACAACAAAGGATGAATGTTTTATGCAAAAAAACCGTGTACTAATCAGGAACTTCCAGAATTTAGAGAATTTTTTGAAATTAATCAGTTAAAATCCCAGATTCAGGACAAAGATTCGACCATTGGCAATCTGAAATTACTTCTTTCAGAAGCCCAGAAATATGACTGTCATGAGATGAGTGATGCTCTAGAATCCAGAAATTCTGAACTAGCTCTATGTGTGTCCAACCTTCTAAGAGAAAATGAGCATTTAAGAAAGAACCTTGAGGAAACAAACTCTAAGTTAGTCAATCAATCTAACCTCTTGATGAAAGACATTGATGACCTCAAAGCACAAATTCAGGATAAGAGCTTCAATATTGTTGCCCTAAAAAATGAGCTCAGGAAGTCTGTTGGAAATAGGATGAACACTAAGTTTGCAAAACCTTCAACTTTGGGAAAGTCAAATTTTCAGAACCACTTGAAACGAAAAGTTATTAAACAACCTAATGCCTTTAGGTCTGAAAGAGCTAAACCATTGAAATCTAAGCTTACATCCCAAGTTGATAATATGTCTGTTTTGTCAAAACCAGTCACTTCATTGCCCAGTTCAGATATGATGAATCTCAAACCCAGGACTTATGGTCAATTCTCACAGATCAGAAATGCAATAAGTATAACTAGCTCTCATGCAAAACATCATTGGACTGATCAATCCCCTAAGAAATTCTCTGATCACAAAAGGACAAATAGTCAAAACAAGGTTGTGCACTCATTTAGTTCAACTAACTGTGGTTTCAAATGGATTCCCACTGGTAGATTTTTTAAGTTTACAGGACTTAAACGAACTTACATTCCTAGATCATGCCTCAAGTGGATTCCCACAGGTAAACTCTTCAAGAATGTAGAACCTAATAGGATCCCCACTAATGATACGTCTGTGTTATACTGTGATGCATCCAAATGTGAGACTAATGTCACTAACCCTTCTATGTACAAGTCTACATGTGCTTCCAGTACAATGTGCTCTCAGTCATTTTCAGGTACAATGCTCACTCAATCAGAACTTCATGACTTGGTTCCCATCAGAAATGAACATAGCTCATTCAGGAGCTATAGCGTGCCAGAGTTGATGTACTTCTTACTTTGACTCCTATTCATCTTGAATCAGGACTCGCTATTCTATATCTGTGTAAATAAAATCAAGTTTCTAAAAAAAAAATTTATATATGTCATTCTTTTAAATTTACAATTTTATCATTTTTTTCCCAATCTAATAAAGAATACATTCATTGTTATCGATAACATCTACGGTCCTAGAAATGTCATTCAATAATGGCACGGGATCATAGATGAAGTTCGAACAAATGAAATATTCTTGTTTTAAATACGGGGTTGATTAATGTCATTCAATGTTCTTTGATGACATTGATTGAGGGGGAGATTGTGTATATGTTTTTCTTGACTATCTATGCCATTGGCTTCTGTGCTGGTTATAATGTTTGCTCGTTTGTAAGTTGAGGTCGTGTTTTGCCTTTGTAACTATCTGGTTATGGTGTTTCTCTCAGTTGTAGGTTGTGGTCGTATCTTGCTCATGGGATTATCATTGTGTACCTATGTATTAAGTGCCTAGCATTAAATGCTTATTTGATTAAATGTTTAATTGATTCATGGTGATCATTGTGATAATCTATGCTAGAGACTTAGTCTATAATCAGTGTTAGCGACTTACCACTCGTTCATCAAAACCATAGAACCAACTTGTCATATATTTGAAAGTTGTGTTGCACTAGCGACTTATCTCACTTCATTCGAAAACCACAGGGACCGAAAATGTCATATTGCCAATGTCCCGCCCTACTCCCCTAGCGACTTACCAAGTTTTATTTCTTATTTCTAAGTAATTTTTTTCTCTCTCTCGTTTTGTTTCTCCTTCTTCTCGTCAAAACATATTACTCATCCTAGCGACTTAACAAGTGGTATGTCGAATCTCTCCTATTTTCGTTCTCTATTACCCGTTTGTGTTTAATTTCTAACCTGTCAATTTAACCAGATCCGTACGAGCTCGTGTATTGTGACTGCTTGATTCCCTCCTAGGTTCGATGTTTCATTAAATCGTGGAGTTTTTGTTGTTTATTATGTTGCAAGTGTACAAAGTGTTGGTATATGTTATCGTGATTGATGTGTAATGTGTTTCCATGTAATGATGATGAATGATTGGTGGTTTGGGTGGTTTGTTTGTAGAAATTATGAACGTTCTTGGTAGCGACTTTGGTAATGTTCTTGGTAGCGACTTAACTGTGTTCTTGATAGCGACTTAGCCTATATGTTCTTAATGGCGAGTTAGCACTCAACTTAGCGACTTAGTTGCTGTGGCGTATTAGTCTATTATATTCTAGCGATTTGGGTAGCGAGTTAGTTGTCAGCGACTTGTCTTTACAAGTTAGCGAATTAGTAACCTTAGCGACTTAGTTAACAGATTTGTAGCGACTTGGTTGTGTTACTGTTCATGGCGACTTGTCTTTACAAGTTAGCGAATTAGTAACATTAGCGACTTAGGTAACAAATTTGTAGCGACTTGGTTGTGTTACTGTTCATGGCGACTTATCTTCATAAGTTAGCGAATGAGTAACCTTAGCGACTTAGTTAACAGATTTGTAGCGACTTGGTAGTGCTACTGTTCATGGCGACTTGTCTTTACAAGTTAGCGAATTAGCATAGCGACTTAAAGAGCTAAACTATTAGCAACTTGTCTGTGGTACTAGTGATGGCGACTTGTCTTTACAAGTTAGCTACATTGTTCACTTTCATGTTGCGAACTAGTCTTAGGGTCGAGGGTTATTAAAATGTTCAAAGGTGTATTGCTAAAGTTGATCTCATTCTCACAATACTTTGGATCTCCTGATTCAACTTGTTGAGTCAACATACTCTATGTAATCTGCTATGACATTTCTGTTTAGGCAAACAGTACTTGGTTTCTCTCACGACAACCAAATGTTACTTTTTGCCTCATGCATATTTGTTATATCACTTCTACATTTGTATCTTGGCTCATGACATGATCCCTTTGCTATGCACTATTTTGCCTTTTAATCCCTTATCAGCTCGTCGTGTGAAAATTTATCTATAGGTTTCTGCTGTTTCTATGTATCTATGTCATAAAAGTGCTATCAATGTTGTCTCACTTATCAGTTATTATCTAACTCGTTCCCAACCATTACCGTTGATTGTATGTTTGCTCAGATCATCAATGGCAAGCTCAAACCCTGAAAAGAGCGTTACCCCTTCGGCATCATCCAAAGTTCTCTCAGACAAGAAATCCTTCCAGGTCAATGGGCTGATATTGGAAAAAGTAACTGTTATGTGGACCTACAAAAGCTTCAACAAAATCCGATACTCAAAGTTTCTATTGACGTCCTCAAAAACACAAACTTCTTTGGAGCTATTACCAAGCAATGCTCAATTCCCACCATTTACATTCAACAATTCTGGAACACCGTTCAATGGGACAAAATCACAGCTCGATACTCTTGCAAACTGGATGATAGGGAGTTCACGATTGATTCTGATATTCTGAGCAAGGCTCTTGGAATCACCCCATGTAACCCTAACCTTCGTTCTGAATCTCCACCTGGTGCTGACGATCTGATTGTCTTTCTAATTGGGTTGGGTTATCAGAACAGTATTTCAAGAGCATCCGACATCATCACTGGACACATGTATCAACCCTGGAGGGCTATTACAACTATTCTTAACTTGTGCTTATCTGGCAAAACATCAGGGTTCGATAAAGTGAGAATTCCTATCCTGCAAATCCTATGGGGAATTGTTAATAGGGTTGATGTGAATGTCTCAGATCGTATTTGGGAAGAATTTTCTCTATCAATACACACATTCATATCTGATAGAACTAATTTCCAGAACAAAGCTCAAGGACGAAAGAAACAGAACAAGCTTGTGATTCCCAGCATCAGATTTTCTAAGCTTGTTATCCAGTATTTGCAACAAACTCACAACTTCAATCTGAGGAGTGAATCAACTCTGCATAATGCAGAAGATGATTGTTTTAGGAACCTGAAATATGTTCCTAGAGGTATGGATAAAGAAATATTTGGATTGCCAATTCCTGATTGTCTTCTCACAGAAGATATCAAGAAGAAGGACTACTTCAAACAATACAAGAAAAGAGCTACCAGTTCCTCTGCTGATGTCACACCTTCTCCTCCACAACCCAATGCTCCCAAGTCCACGTCAGCCTCACAAGCATCCTCTGCCTCTCTTCCTAAAAAGAGACTTGAAAGGTCACAACATTCTGACACCGCATCCAAGAAGCTGAAAGTAAAAAAGAAGAAAGTGGAAAAGGAAAGTGGTGAAAATACTGAGGTATCAAGGAATATTACAAGGTTGACTGATGAAGATGATGCTGATCTACAACTTGGAATCCAGCAAAGCCTTGAAAGTCTAAATGTGAAAGCACCAGTAGGTGGAGTTGTGTTAAGAGAACCTGTTCAACTACCACGACAAACAACCCGAATAACACATGACAAAGGAAAAGGGGTTGCGAGTGTTGAAACTGAGCAAGCCGCTCACATGCTTTTAACGATCTCATCATCTCCATCAAGCACCACCAATCAATATGAGCTGAGGAGAAGAACAGAATCATCTCATGCTAAAGAACAATCTGGAGTGGACAAAGTGCCTGAATCATTTAGAGAAACTCTTACACTTAGTGAGACTCAATCGGGCTTGAATGTTGACGCTCTGTTGCAAAAAGGCTCGCAGGAGAACCTTGAGACAAGATCTGACGAGACCTTGAAGATGGATGAGCCAAATATGTCTACTAATTCTCTATCCTCACTTAAGGTTCTCGATACAGATTTCTCTTTTGGAGATCAATACTTAAATGACAAATCCTTAGATACTGCACAATCCATGTATACTGTCAACATTCAGCAAGATACATCAACCATTCCTCCAATGTCAGCATCTTCACTATCAACTGCACTTCCACCTCCCATACCCACTCAATCAACTGTACAAACACCACCAACATCGTCACCAACCTCTGAACCTGTCATTACAGTTGCTGATGTGGATGCTCCACCAGCTTCACCACCACAGATCCTTACCTCTGATCAACTACTGGACAAAGCTGTAAAAAGGATAGAAGCTCTTGAAAGGCAACTTCCTAAATCTGTTGATTCCCTGGTGGATCGTGTCTATAGATTGGAGCATCTCAACTTCAATGAAGGGGTTGCTGCCGCCATTGAAGGGGAAGTCAAGGATGCTGTGGAATGGGCTATGGAGGCTCCACTTCTTAGACGATTCAAGGACCTTCCTATCACCGATATGAGGGCTGCGCTGCTTGAAAAGATGTATGATGCTGAAGAGGACAAGCATGAGGTTCACAAGAAACTCTATGAGGCACTTGAAGAATCCATTAAGTTCGACAATTATGAGCAGTATATGATTGACATCAGGGAAAAAGAGGCTAAAAAGAAAAGGAGAACAATTGTGTTGGAAACATTGATGAAGGACCGTAAAGATCCTCCTCCACCTCCACCACCAACGGGGGGCGCTGGAACTTCTGGAGCTGGTGAACCTTCTACGACAACCAACACACCTCCACCACAACCACCATCATCACCGCCAAAACCTTCCAATCAATCAGGTCCTACAAAAGAACAGAGTACTAAGAAGAAATCTGCTACTTGGACGACGGTTGATTCAAGGTTCACATCCACATCCACCTCTATTCCTGATGATCAAATGGTTCACGAAGAGTCGCATGTCATGGCTAATTCAGAACCAGATGAAGATGATGCATCAACAAAGCATATTCCTAAGCCATCAGAAGATTGGTTTGATACTTACATGGCTGGGAATCGAACTAGCACATCCAGAGTAGCACTTTCAAGAGACACAATTCATAGCTGCATTGTTGAAGATAGACCTCCTTCTCCAGAACCCACATGGACAATCCCAGAGTCTGACTCTATGATCCCTGACAACAATTGGGCATCAATTATCACCAATAATTATGAAGTTCCAGCTGAAGACTCTCTTCTGCACTACACTGGTGATATGGGAAGTTTTATTAGATGGTTTTGTGAACGGAAGAGTATCTCATCCATAACTCCAAGAGATCTTGAAGGACAAGCTTATGAAATTGTCAAAGTCTTCCACTCAGATGCTAATCATCTTCAATATCAGATGGAAGAATGCCATAAGATGCTGAATGACCAAGTCAGTGAGCAAATCAGTCGCTTCAATGTCAACAAATCTCTCCCTCTTGGTGGTGAACCTGGTCAGATGACCATTCAGGCTGAATTCTTCTTCAATCATGACTTGGACTATCTGTGTGCCCGCTCTGCTGAAAGAAGACCAGCTCTATCAATATCGAAAATGAAAGCTGCAACCTACTCTGATCAGGGGCTTGAACAGATGGTTCCTGATCAATTCTGGGCTGATGAAGAACAAAAGTATGATATTGCCGCGTCATATGGTATTTCTCACTGGTGGTTCAAAAAGAAGAAGTTCTACATCGAAAGACATGGTGCTGATAAAAGACGCAATGATGTCAGATCAAAGCTGCAAATCTTAAGTGTTGTTCGAGTAGAGATCTTCCCTATCTATGGATATGAGTATTTGAAGAAGATAGTCCTTAAAAGAGCAGACCTCAAAGAGTATACTATTGAAGAAAATGACTTCAAGCATCTTCTGCCAAATGATTTCGAAGATCTCTATCTCTTGAATCTTCAAGGACACCTTGAGCATTTACCTGTCCGTGAGAAAAAGGCCCTCTCTGCAGCTGTCACTCTTTGGATCAGGGGCTTAGTCATTAGAAAACGAGTTGAGGACTTTCAGCTTGGCATAGAAAGCTACCAAACCAGGATCAACCTTACAAGTCCACAATGGAATGCAACTGGGCATGAATTTCATCGAGAATACAAAGTCCTTGATACCCCTAGAGCCGTCATCTTCACCGACAGATATGGATCTCGTATGCTTATGCGTCTATGTGAGCTCTACAAGTTTAGTGATGGTACTCTCAAATTGGTCGAAGAAGAACTTGACACCAGAGTGAAAGAAGTCAAAATTGATATGAAATCTTGGGTTAAGACTACTTTTTGGACTGATGATGACTTGAAGAGGTGTGAACACTTCATTGCTGCAATCAGACGAAGACTCAAGACACGAAGGATCTTCCGCAGCCTTGAAAGTTTTGTTGGTGGAAGGCTTCGGGATGGTCACTACAAACTTCTTCAGCTGACTGAATGAAGACATCTTCGGGAAGCAGTTTATGTTGTGTTTTTAAATATGTGTAATATGTGGTGTACTAAATGTGAACAACTGTAATACATGTAATAGTCCTAGGATTTGTACTGTGGTTTCCCCTTGTAAAAAGGGAAACATCTGTGTTGTCCACTTCTGATCATATAAAACCGGACACATTTTTCTCCTACAAATATTTTACCTCATACATATTTAAATCACTTGAGATCCAAAATCTCAAAGGATTTAAGATTTTTTGATCGGGGGAGAAAATGTGATATAAATATGAAAGATGTTAAAAGATAAGATGACCAATTTTTGTGCATACTTCTCTCTAATATGTGCTAAACAATTTTCGAATCTCGAAGCATATATTAAGGGGGAGAATTCTCTTTGCAAATTCAAGTCATCAGGGTTCACAACTTTCAATCTTTCTAAGGTACCTTGATTGTATGGCTTCTAATCCTTTGGTGATCATGTATGCACTTCTTAAAGGGTTCCCTCCAGTATGTGCAAAACACTCTTTTCAAATCTCGAGGCACATATTGAGGGGGAGCAAACTTATGAAAACCTCATCCTTCCCGGAAATGCTTTATCTACTTGATTTGATCAAGGAAGTGATGTTGATATCTTTTAGAAAATGGTAATCAAAGAAGTTAATTCTTTCTCTTGCCTCAGTGTGCAAAACATTTTCTAATACTTGATGCACATGTTGAGAGGGAGTTCTCGTTCTAAAAAATATCAAAAAAAAATGTCAGGTACAAAATGCTTTGATAATATATCATAAGTATCTGAATTGATTTTTCAAATGGTTTTCAATTGGTTCCAATGGCAGATGAACAATACCAAATAGACCGACCAACTTTAATTTATGTACGGTGATATAAGGAAGATAAGGTTAGGTATTGGTTCCCATGATCCGCCAGAACCGGAGGGATCTACCCAGGGACAATCCACTAGTTACTATAGATGTCCTTAGGTATGATGATAAAAGGAGAAAAGTGAGATATGGGAAGTGTGCGGACTGAGACAGAGCAAGTACTGGAACAAACCCAACAAGGTTCTTGCTATGAAGTCTCGGTAAGCACTGAAGGGGTTGAAGAATTAAAAAGAATTGAATGAGAAAAGGGTGAAAACAAATAGCCCTCCATGTATTCAACCTTAGGGCAGAAACCGGGTTCAATTCATATGCTACTGATGGTAACATCGGTATTGAAGACAAGACGTCATGGACCCAGTGACGCACTGCACTTCAACTTTCCAAACCACTCAAGTTCCTCTTAAAAGGACTTGTTTCATTCTCACGGGGAACCGACATTATCTATCGACTTTCTCTTAGAGAGTGTTGATATTGAAGAAGGAGACCCTCTCCCTAGTCTCCGGCACAGGATCCAAATATGCACAAAATTGAGTCTAGAGCCACGAGATCATCAATAAATCTCATTAGGACACTTTCAATGAAGACTCTCTGTTTCACACAATGTGGAAAGAGAGATTATATCTTGAGTCCTACGCATTATCCTTGTGGTATTGCCAGAACATCTGAGTAATGTGTATACATATTCACAATGAAGATGGAAAGCCTTCTGGAGCCAACATCAAACAAGCTCCTGGTAGGTGGCATGTGAGATCTATTATACAGATCAACCATGTGACAACTGAACAGAAACAATGGGGCGATTCAATCTCTTGAATCAATCCTGGTTCAGGTTATGGATTGACGGATACCTTTGAAAAACCGGTCTTTGTGCTTAACAACTCTTTTCTTCAGCACATCGACCGTGTACTCATTTTTCAAACCAAAAGGTGTTTTTATGATTGATAATTGATTTTCAATAAAACCTTCGTTGTATTGCAAAAACAATTTCTATTGAGCAATACACGATTGTTTCTCAAATATCTTTTCATCAATCAGTGGACTTAAAATTCGCTGGTTCACTCACTCCGTGTTATCTTCTTTGAGATGTTCCGGTTTGAAAACAGCTAGAGCAGCTGCGAAACCCTGTCAAGGAAATTCTTCGGAATTATACCTGATCACAGGCAGTACTTGTACTGATCAACGGGGAACCGTGGGCCGTGTACCTCAATTCAACGAAAGTGATCAAAGACACTTTCGTGCGATTTATTGCTAACTGTTGTATGCAGGTACGCCCGACGTTTGCAGCTGATCAGAATGAAGCGGTCAATCCATAGCCGCATGCTCACACTACACATTCATCTCAAAAGAAATCATGATAAGTGCATCAATGACTCTGATATTTACACTCCATGCTCCTGCTACGCTGCTGCCAATATCATGAATCAACAAAAGCTTCCGCTACTCTGATGAGAAGATATCATGATCCAGAATGTGAGCATGTCGGTCCGAAAGTCACAACATCACATAATACCAACACCACAAAGTATATCTCAGAGATGTTTTTCATAGCTGAAGATCTCAAAAGATGGCTCATAATTATTATCTCATGAATCATGAATGACCTCCACTTTAAAGTACTGATCTATGCAGACTATGAAGTTGCACTACTTATGCACAAAGCTTGCAAAGTTGAAGTATTAAAGTCTACGAGCTCAAGAACAAAGTCAAGAATAGAATGCTAGGATTCGAAATGTAAAACATGGGTGACCTCCCTTAGGGGGAGATTGTTAGGAATTAGAAAATTCCAGTATTGAAGAGTCAGTCACCCCAACTATTATCTAGCATAAGTTAGCTCGTAGACTTGTCGTTATTTATGTTTTTATGTAGTTAACTAGTTAGTCAGTAGCGTAAAATAGTTTAGTGCAACACCGTGGAGGAAGGACGGGTCTTTACCCATTGTATCCCTGATCCACAGACCGTCAGGAGGTCGTTTAGTTTGTAACCTATAAATACCCTCTACCTTGCAAGGTAGAGGGTTGGATGTTCTTTGGTAATCTAATATTCTACAAGTTTCTCTTACTAGAATATCCCACTTTCTCTCTCTCTAAAATCATCTATAGGTCCATTGTGATTAATGTTATGATATGTAAGTGAAATCCAATATCCAACATTTTTCTCTTTCATGTCATTGTAGGCACGCTCATACGACAATTTGTCATATTTGCATTCCTCAGTTTTTCGATCAAGTTGTTTAAAATATGACACATTTTCTTTTTCAAGTTTTTCAAGGGCTTTTTCATATTTTGAAACAATTGCGGAGGTCTCATACTGGAGTCTTTCATGATCTTCAACAGAATATGTTTGCAAAATGATGGACATAATATCAGTAGTCAGAACATCTTCGAAGAGTGAATCATTTAGATTTTCCAAAACTTTGATGTGTTCAACACTTTCATTAGCTTGCTTTACCAGGGATTTATGGTCCTTGACAAAGTCAGCTGTTTCTTCAAAAAGGCTTGTTCAAACGAATACCCTTGAGTTGATGTTAGTCAGCTGAGGGGCAATTTAAGTTTCAAAAAACTTTTTCTGTTCAATATCAAAACTATTAAACCAGATGTTTGTTGTAATATTGGTTTAGTTTTAACGTCTCTTGAAGATCTGCAATTCTCATTTTCACATTTTCCAAAATACTTCTGGCATCACTTGTGTTAAAAGTATTGTTTGAAGACATTTGTTCAATGTCAAAGAGATTTGGAGACAACAACTGTTTTGAAACTGATTTTGAACAGGTGTTGACACTTTGTTTGAACACTGTTTTTGGTGGAAAACGTTGATTGAGAAACAAACGAAATACCATTAATTTTGTTCCATGTGTTATAATCAATTGGTTTGATTTCCGGATGTTTTTGTTTCATTTTTGATCTACTCTCCTCAGATAGTTCCAACGTTTCAAGAGAATCATGCACAATTATGGGTTCATGCAAAGGTTTTCCCATGTACAAAACATTCTGAGATTTCTGAGCTTTCTTGAGAAACGAAGAAGGGTCGTTACCAAGTACCATCTTATGTGAAGTATGAAAACGTGGATTTACTTGGTTAGAAAGCATCTTGTTTGATTTAGCTGAATGACCCGTTGTAAGAAGCAAATTGTCCAATGTTTTGAGTTTTTCCGTTTTATCAATAATTTCATCAAGAAGAGAACTTCTCGTTTGAAAAATCAGTGATCAACTTCTTCTTCTCTTTTTCAAGATCAGAATACGTTGCTTTTTGTTTAGAAAGTTGGTCATTTAGATCAGAAATTTCCTTGTTTAAAGATTTTATTTTCAAATTCAGATTCACATCAAGTGTATCGTATTTGAGTTGCAATTGTTTTTCTCTTAAAACAGAATCTCGATAACCAATTTCTAATTCGGACATTTTGTTAGTATGAAATTCAAAAGCTTTGGCGTGCTCCTTGTAACTCTCAAGCTCAGTGGTCAATTTAACATTCGCGGTCTTAACTTCGCGATTGACCTTACTCACTTTTTCAATTTCAATGCCACATTGATTGATTAATGATTCAAAATAAGCACGTGTTTCCTCATCAGTCTCAGTATTTTGTGCCACACAGCCTCCACTAGGATCCACATCTGGAGTTTCAGAGTTAGTATTGCTACAACTCGGATTGTCCAGGTATGTATCATAAGTAGGTGCTGATGTCACAGAATGCTGTTTATCATGAGTAAACACATCAAATATGACATTGTTATAGCATGGTTCAATGATTGGTACCTCTCGATAGGCGTTGGCGTCATAGACAGGAGGTGCTTCCGAGTCAGAGTCGTACTTAGTCTCCTGAAGATTTGCCATGAATATGCAGTTCGTATTGATTTCCTCGAGGTCTTCCAAATCATCCACGATAGCGAAAAAATCATTTTCCTCAGCAGTCAACTGCATCCCTGCTTCTTGCTTCTGTGCTAACAGCATAGCTTTTCGAAGAAACTCAGCATTCTTCTTGTGCGGCTTAGTGGGACAGTTTCGTGCCATGTGACCCATTCCTTGACAGTTATAACACTTAACCTGATTCCCCTGATTCACATTTCCATAATTCCCAACGACTGGAGCTGCAACATTCCCATTCTGATTACCCACTGCTCTATTCCCAACATTCTGTCCCATCTGATTTCCAAAATTCTGACCCAACTGATTTCCCTGATACGGAACCGCCTGATTACCCATGCGATATCTAGTAGCATATCCCTGCTGATTCCCAATAACTCCAACCATTTGACCTTGATTACCCATATTCACAACCGGCTGAGCAATTTGCCTGTTGCGAGTGTTTGACGAAATCCTTTGGTTGTTGTTAGTTGGTGTGGAATAGCGACTTTTTAGTGCGTTACCCAATAAAGAGTATATCTGATGCAAGGTCGCTTTTGGGTCAGTTTCAGGATCAGTGATTCCTTGTTCCTGGTATTGTTGATCTGGATAGAATTGTTGTTGTGGTTGTGGAATGTATTGCTACAAGTTGTTGTTGTTGGAAGATGATGAAGCTTGTTGTTGTGTATTCATTGAAGGTTGAGTCTTTGCCATAAGTGCCAATGGATCATGATTCTTTGCCAATCTTTCTTTCCTGACTTCATTGACTTCAGCTTGGTTTTGTTTTCAGAAAATCATTCAGTTGATCAAAGTTCACCTGATGAAGGTCTTTTGTTTGGTTGACAATAGTGACATATCGTCCCCATTCTCCTGGAAGATTGTTCAGGAACTTGATGTTTTGAACGATAGTTCTGGGTGTCAGCTTGTTTCTGATAAGCTCATTCATCAAAGTGCAAAACCTTCCATAGTAGGATTCAATGGATTCTCCTGGAGTTGAAGTAAACTTTTCCCATTCAGTTAGCAGCTTGTTCTCCATGTCTTGTTGACCAATTTCTGTTCCATGACAAAGCCGTCTAACACGTTCCCACATATCGAAAGCAGTTTCACAACTGTCTACCGCAGCAAAGATGTCTATTGGTAAACCCAGTTGGATAATATGAATTGCCATGTCATCTGCTTCGACTTGTTTCTGATCCTCTGCAGTATATTCAGATTCGTATTGAAGACGAGAAGATGGTGGGACGGGAGTTGTTGCATCTGCATTTCCAGGTACATGAACTTGTCGAGGCTTGAAGGGTCCATCCTGAATGGATTTAAATCATGTGTTTCCATTAGGTTTGGTCTTGATGTAACGAAGCATACGACTTGTCCATTGAAGATAACCACCTTTTGCCAACATAGGATGACGGTTTTCGGCACCGGCTGCATGAATATCTTGTTGAGTTGCCATTGATGAAGGTATGATCTGATAAAGTTGATGTAGGATCGATTCAACGATAAAGGAGTTGTGGTTGATGAAGATTAAGCTCAGTTGAGGTTTTCTGAAAGTCGTACTCGTAACCTTGGTTCTAAAAAATTTCGCCCAAAATTTGAATTCACTATAAAAATCAATTCTAAGGTCGTATGAAAATTTTGAGTTATGACAATTTTGACGCCAAATTTGACCCGAAAAATTTGAATTTAGGCCCAAAAATTTGAATTTTTGACCAAAATTTTCACAGTTAAACCAAAATTTGAATTTCGCGTAAAAATTGAATGTTTAGTCTCCTCAAAAATTTAATTTTTTTTTTTTTTTTTTAAAACCTTTATGCGTAGAAAGAGCTTAGGCGTAGAAACAGAAAGTTACGAGTAGGAAATGGTTACGAGTAGGATGGCTTAGGCGTAGGATATTATGCGTAGGAAGCTTAGGCGTAGGATCTTATGCGTAGGATCTTAGGCGTAGGATTCCTTAGGCGTAGGATCTTATGCGTAGAAAGTATCTTACGCGTAACCTTAGGCTTATGCGTAGACAAAAAACTTAGTCGTAAAACCTTACGCGTAAGTGTGATCTTATGCGTAGAGTTCTACTCGTAAGAGTTTATGCTTATGCGTAAACTTATGTTAAAAACCAAAAATCCTTTACACTGTCACAGCGTAAGGAATATCCACAAGTCGAAGTGTTCCACACACTTATCCAAGTGAGGGAAGCACTGACTAACCTTTGAAGCTCGAAGAATCTGCACCAAAAAGTTATGAGTAGAAAACTAGGGTTTTGACTTTTTGACTTCTACTCGTAAGAAATTTCCAATGATTCAAACGATGTCTCTTGCACAGATATCCTTAAAAACACTCGAATAACCCAAAAATGTTGACCTTTTTCACCCAAAGTGCTTAGAAAAATTACGAGTAGAAATGACCACCTTCAAAAACACGAGTTCAAACTTGAAGAAAAACACGTAAAGCTTCGAACTTTTTGCAAAAAACTTAAACTTTAGCACCAAATAAACCTTAAACCACAAGAATCTTGAATTTTTAAGTGCAAAAATTAAAGATTTATGCGTGACACTTTTTGAAACGAAACTACGTGTAACTCTACACAAACAAACTTCAACCAAAACACTCCTAAACCATTGTTAGGCGATTGATACCAATTGTTAGGACCTAAGATATATCAACCTTATCACTTTACCAAGCAAACCAAACACAAGTATCACCACGTTTACCACGCTACGCGTAGAAAACGTTCAACCCAACACAAACGTAAAGCATATAAAGAAAGAAAAGATAAGAAAGATGGTGACTTGATGTTTTAAACAAAACCGTGTATATGTGGATAAGATGAAAACAAGAGAGATGTTTTATTGCAAAGGAAAAACACACACACACACACACACACACTTTCAAGCACACCCCTCAAATGACCATTTGAGGGGTATTTATAGTCCAAGGGAATTGATGCCCTAAAGGCTTTCTTATGGGCTTCGTGGGCTTGGACATGGGTTGTATTGGATAAAAGGCAAGCCTTACATAACTAGTACCCATTTAGCTTAGTCCAATCCACGAGCCCGTTGACTATTCTATCACGATATCTAACACACGTTACAAAGTTCCTAAATGTGAATGACCATCACTTCTAATATAAACTATTAAGGCTAACACCGGCCAAAATTCCGGAGACCTCCTCTAATTACACCACCCCTCCTAGATTATAGATCGGGTCCTTGTGACCCCATATATGTCTCGTATGCGCCTCCTTACCCTATAACGCGCTCCAAATCTTGATTTTAAGATTTGGTTAACTAGGGTTTTGATGTAAAACTAGTTGCAAAGATCTCTAGCTTGGCTTGGTCACGAGTTGTACTCGTGAAAGGCACCACAACCCTTGTTTTCTTCCTTCTCTCTCGGTACACCCTAAACGCCCCATTACCTCTTTTTATTTTCTATTTCTAAACGATTTCCTATATCATTTGTGTTGTTTTTCGTGGAAGCAAATTAATAAAAATGAGTTAACAAACTTATGGACATGGTACGAATTTACAAAATAAATTGGTTAACAGATTCGTATGGTGTTGGGGTTAAGAGTAATTGTTTTCTGTTTTTGTTTGGTAACCGAATCATGTCTGACCCGTTTGGGTCTCAATCGGGTCGGGTCAGACCAACTTGACCACGGTTCAAACTGGAAAATTAGTCTTGTGTTGCTTAGATTGCTAGGGGTGCGTAGATCAGTGTGAAACAAAATTAAAAACATGACCCTTGATTTTTCTAGCGTATGATATTGAAATTGGTAAATAGTAGTTGTGGTGTTTCGGTTGAGTCGAAGGTTAGTCAGGTTGGTCTCGGATCAGTTTTGGGAACCCGAGCGGTTTACGAGTCGGTTTAGCTTACGTATGTTAGTTGAGTCTCGGGTTTGACCTTCGACATAGTAATTATTACAGTTTATTAAACAAGTGTTAATTGATATACAAAGGTTCATATTAATTTGAAAAATTCGCAAATAATTGTTGGGTTGTCTTGGTTTAACTTATTGGTTAATACTTGACTTGATGCTTGTTGCGCAATTTTGGTTACATGTACGATTCAACAAGATTAGATAATTGTTATAAGACATAAACGTTGTTAATATGGAATATTGAAACTAGTAAAGTGGCTAATGGTATAAACAATAGAGTAAATGGGGAAAACGTAACTAGCTAATTATATAACCACATCAAACACTAACGAACCAGTTAATGGTGTAGAATCAATATAAACTGGGGATACAACCATTGGTTAACTATATAAACGTAACAACTTGATTTAGTAACGGATCACTTATATGTATCAATACCGAAATAAAACTATTGTGATATACGATATACGACTTGATCGGATAACGAATGAGTAATGTATAAACGGGATAAAGCTATTAGATAAACGATATTAGACTAGCGAATAATGGACAAGTCATTATAATATGGCGTGATAAACATTTAAGAATCTAATATGTTATTAATAATTAATATCGTATATTTCGTATACGTTATAGGAATCAACTACGTTTCATAAACTAGAATAACATGTGATATACAATTTACATTGATTACGTGTTAAACTTTATTAAACGTTTTTGCTTAAGCGAGTATAATATGTTAGACTCGGAAATGAGTTTGATATATTTGTTTCGTGATAGGCCTAAGTATTCCCTTCTCACATTTTAACTAATAATGAGACATCTAGTTATATATTGTGGATGAATATGATTTTATTTCATCGTAAACTCTTATTGACTAAGGATAGTAACTTATGTTTTATAAATACGAGTTAATCTTTATAAACTTGTCGAGGGATATTATTTGAATAAGATAACTTAGTAAAGTTGTAATGATTTGAGGAACGTTGGATAAACGAATGTGTCATATATAAAGTACTTTCCTATAAACTTGTATAATTACGAATAACGATTATGAAACCTTTATTAATTGAGCGATAAATGGAACTTACTTCTTATTATAAACATGTATGTTTGGGATTATGGGGGAAATTATCGAAAGTTAACCTATTTATGTATCATAAATAGATGTCGTCATTTCCTAGTCTTTGACTAGCTTGAGTATTGTCGGTATATTATAACTTGGTCAATGTCTTTTCCGTTTTGGCGTGCGTTCTAGTTAGTATGTCTCGACTGTGTCGACGTCTTCTCCCTTTTTCGCGTGAGGTGTGCGTAGCGTCTATGTTTCCTACCACCATACGAAACGTTAAAACTAAACTTTATTTTGAGATATTAATTATTAACTTTTGGAAACGATAATGGAATTTTGAAAGTAATAACATGAATGATCCACGGAAACTATGACACATTATCTTTTATCGACTTCTGATCAGGTCCGAACCGTCAAGTTTATCACACAAGTCAACCACTTGTAAATGGTCAACCGTAATAAAATTCAAACAGTCTAAAACCAATGCAATTTCCCTTGGAATATAGTGGATTCCCGGGTCGTTAAGTCCCCACGGAGGATTAATGGTGCTTAAAAACTTTCAGATGTCGAATGATCACTAAGGATAATGATCAGTAAGGATTTTGATTGATAATTACACTACTGATTGATTGGAATGGTATTTGGATACAGAATTATAAAGCACAACAATCAGATTAAACAAACTTAAATACGTACGTTTACTAATTTTTACGAAACGTACAAAATAAAACGTAAATATAAAGAATAAAACACCTATGGATATGAAAATGATATTTTTACAATCCTAATAATAAAAGAAAATTATTAGAAATTTAAAATTATTTTTATAACTATTTATTTAATTATTATTATTTAAAAACTATTTTTAACTATTTATAATACTCTAAATATAAAAAAGAAATAAAGCTAGAAAAAATGAAATTATGACTTATAAAAATCTAAATATAAAAAAAACTTTTTTTAAAAACTTATTGTTAAAATGGAAAATATATTTTTACACTTTTTATCTTTTATATTAATTAATTCCTATTTATTAATTATTTAAAATACACTTAAATACAGAAAATATAAATTAACCTGGAAAAATGAAATTTTAAGTTAGGAAAATCTAAAATATTAGAAAACTAATTTTAAAACTGAAAAGATATTTTTTTATGTTTTTTTATTTTATTATTATTATTAAATACTTTTTAACTATTTAAATTCTAATAAATACTAAACAGGCTAAGAAAATTCTGAACTTTTTTATAAAATTATCCTATGATGACAGAAAGCTAAGAAAATTATAAAAACAAAAAGTGCTTAATAATAAGTTGGAAAAGAAAATTAAAAAGCTAATTTATATTAAATAAACGCTATCACTATTTTTTAAAATGATGTTTTTGTGTTTTTTTCTTTTTAAAACCTACTTAACTACTGATAATAAGTAACTTTAATAAAGACAAAAATTTTGCAACTTAAAAATAAGCAGTTTAATAAGCTTATGAGCTCAACAGTTTGGCTTTTTTGCTTATTTTGATTTTTAAGTTCAAACAAAGTGGTTAAATAAGCTAAATAAAAAGAAACAAAAGTGAAATAGGATACAAATAAGCTAAATGAGCTGAAATGAAGCTAAAAAGCACAAAGGACTACACTGAAAAGCTATAATAAGCTAATAAGCAATTCCAAAATACTCTCTTAACCAAACAAAGGCCTGCAGCCTATTTTAAAAGCAAATTAAGCTCATTAAATAAGGCAGTTTAAAAGCTCAAACAAGGACTGAGGTATTGAGAATGGTTGGTGAGCTTTCTAAAAAGTTCAAGCTCATACACTGGGACTTATTAATAAGCTTGTGAAGAGCTTGTGAAAAAAAGCTTGTAAACACTGAGTACTTAGTTAACACAGAAATGGGACAAGGTAAAAGCTTGTTGCAACCCTACCAAATAAGCTGCAAAATGGAAAATAACACTGGACCTGTAAATGGCTAGATTGGCTTTCCAAAAAGCTAAAATACACAAGCTAAGGTTCACTGTTGAGCTTTTAATGAGCTTGTGAAATAGGATGGCTCAAATGTGCACATGGCACATTTTCAGAAAAGGGCTTAAAAGAAACCCATAAATAAGCAATTAAATAAGCTAACTAGAAATTATAAAAAATACTATGATTTAGATGAGCAACTAAATATTAATATCCCAAAAGCTTAAAACATGAAACTTAATATTAAATCTTATAGAAAATAATCTAGTTTATTCAAAACTACAAAATGAAATTTTGACTTTTTAAGTTATACTAAAAAGTTGACTAAAATGAACTTTGGATTGATTCTACTTATTGATTATGTTGTAATAAGCTATGTTAAGATGAAATCAAGCTAGATTAACAAGTCCTAAACAACTGTGATGATTTTTAAACTCTTAATCCTAACAGTTAACAATTTAAGTGAGATTAAAAGTGATTTTGACTTTTTAACAAACAAACACCGGTTTTATTGTATAACTAAGCTATTATAACCTAATGTAACATACAATAAACAAGAACACTGGCTTGAACAACCTCTAGTACAGTTAAACAAGCAAATCCAAACAACCCTTTACTAGACTGTTTTGAAGATTTAAACACTAAAACAGATTTTTAAAGCAAGAAATCTTGTGATTAACTTACATTAACTATAATGAGACATAATTAAACTAAAATTAACAAGCTTTAAACACTTATACTAAGAAATGCAAATTATGAGAAAATTGCTTACAAATTGAGTTTAAGCATAAAACAGAGAACCAAGAGCCAATAACACAACCGATAGCTTCCCAAGAAGCACTAAACTAGGGCAATCCACAATCAACCCTGCTCCAGCTTCTTGATCATCTTCTCCATTGAATTTTGATTTTTAACTAATTTTTTTGGTATTTTTGGTATTTTTTTCTTTTTGATACTAAACAAAGTTTTAAGGTTTCTAAAAGCTTTCAGAAGCTTTCTAGGAGCTTAAATGAGCTTAAGAGTCCATAATAACAACTGATAACAACATTAAGCTTAACATGAGATTTTTGAACTTGAAATTTTACTTAAACTGAAATTGAAACTGAAAATGAAAATTGCTTATTGAAAAGGATTCACAATACACTGAAATGGATAAAAACAGTACTTGAAAGCTTAAAATTACACTGGAAATTGAAATTTAACTAAGACGACATACATTAATTAAAATTAAACTAGATATTCTTCTACATGGCTCCAATCTTCTTTATATTGATCTTTTAGGCTCTTGTCGACATCTCTGAATCTTTCCCACTTGATTTCAACCCTTGAATTCATCAATCTCTTCATAATCTCATTACATGTGGCATTTTGGCGCAAATTTCTTTTGAAAGCGAGGTTTTCTTCAATTAAGGATTCTTGATGTTTGTGGAGGTGGAGGGAGTGGGTAACACAATGCTGGTAAGGTGAGGTGGAAAGGTGGTGGTGACTGGTGAAGAAAACCAGTGGTGGTTTGGTTTGGCGCGCTTTTGTGGAGAGAGATGCACAGTAACATTGGGTTTGACTTTGTTGACCCGTATTAATTAATAGGTGGGGGGTTCAAATGGGGGGTCAAGTGGTATATTGGCAGGGTCAAGGTTCAAAGGTAGTGGGTTGGGCTTGGTGTTGGGCCAGCTGGGTTTGGGTAAATATAAAGGGTCCGGTTTGGATTTGGAATTAATACAAGGACCAATTGTGTAATTTTCTGAATTCTCAAGGACCGAACCTGCCATTTTTCCAAAGTTAACACAAGGACCAATTATGCCATATATGAATAGTACAAGGGTAATATTTGATAATTTTCCATTTTAAATACCAAGGACTGATTTTGACACTTTTGTAAAGTTGAGGGACCAAAGTTGTAATTTGTGATTTTTAAACTTTAAAGGACAATTTCTTGACAACTTGTGAATCCTAGGACCTTTTATGATTTTTCTTTATTTTGATTTACCAGGACCTAGTTTTGACAACTTTTGAAACTTGGGGACTAAAACTCGCCAATTATGCAAACTTGATAATGCTTTTCACCGATTTTGGTATTTTTGCATTTAAAACACATAAAACACTTATTTGTGATATTTTTATCATTTTGATGCATTTCTGAGTGTTTTCAGATGCTTTTGCAGTTTAAATGGTACAAAAATGATGAGTATTTAGACACTCATCAATCCCCCACACTAAGATATTGCTAGTCCCTAGCAATCTTTTGAGAAAAATTAATGGATTTGAATCTCTTTACCAAAAGCCATTACTTCTGGAGTAGCCAATTATTTTAGTTCAAGTAAGAACCTTGGTACAATGATAACCAAATGATTTTGAGCAAATCACCAGCTTTCAACGGTTTTGATTTGTCTTTACCAGAAGCCGTTTGCTTTTGGACTAGCCAAATCTTAGATAAATTATCAATATTATCTTTGGTGAGCCGATTACCAATTATGGTTTTCCAACTGCCTTTACCACAAGCCATAAACTTGCGGGCTAGCCAACTCTTCACTTTGTAGGATATGGTGAGTGAACACCATACAATTTTGGGCAAATTGCAAGCCATAAACGGATTTGAGATATCTTTACCAAGAGCCGTTTGTTCCTGGATTAGCCAATCCTTTTGTGGGTTAGACATGGCGGATCGATTACCATTTGTGAGTAAGTGTAAAACACTTACTCCAAAAAAATTTGGCCAAAATGGGGGAATTGGGTGGTATAATTACATGATAAAATTCGTGAGAATTCCCCCCACACTAGAAATGAATATTGCCCTCAATATTCAAATTACCGGCGGTTATGCCTAAAACATAGAACATAAAAGGGAAATACTACGGCCATTATTTTATTTTTGATATATACTTTTTTTTTTGAACTTATATACAACAATGGGCAACTCCCCACACTAGGGTGGTAGAAAGTAGAAAGAAGTCAGAAATATGGGTGAAAACCCATATGGTGTGCTAATGTTTTTGATTACCGAGTCACTAGCTTGACTCGATCCCCGCATTCATTGGTTCATGGGGAAAGTTTGTAAGTCCTGGACAACCATGGTGGAATGTCCTCTCCAAAATAGTGTTTCAATCGATGACCATTCACTTTAAAATTTGGACCATCGGGTTGAGATAACTCAATAGTTCCATATGGAAATACTTTAGTGATGGTGAATGGTCCGCACCGTGGGATTTTAGTTTTCCCGAGAAAATCTTCAATCTTGAATTGAAAAGAAGGACTCGATCACCGACCTTGAAAACGCGGTTCTTGATTTTGGAGTCATGAATCTTCTTTGTCTTTTGTTTGTAGATTAAAGAGTTTTCGTATGCTTGATCACGAAGTTCATTTAATTCATTCATTTGAACTTTTCTGTGATCACCAGTTGTCTGAATATCGAAGTTGGCATGTTTCAAGGCCCAATATGCTTTGTGCTCAAGCTCAATCGGCAGATGACATGCCTTTCCGTACACAAGCTTGTATGGAGTACACCTGATTGGTGTTTTATAATGTCGCACGGAAGGCCCGTGAGTGCGTCATCCAGCTTTATCCGACCAGGATGCACGGTTTTCGCCTTCTGTCCTTTCAAGAATTCTTTTAATACCACGGTTGGAAACTTCCACTTGCCCACTTGTTTGGGGGTGGTATGCAGTAGAGAGACGGTGAGTTACACCATACTTTTGCATGACTCTATCAAAATGGTCATTGCAGAAATGCGTACCACGATCACTGATTATAGCTCGTGGAGTTCCAAACCTAGCAAAAGAGATTTTAAGAATTTCACAACAACTCGGGCATCGTTGGTAGGTAAAGCTTTCGCTTCAACCCATTTTGACAAATAGTCAACAACCACAAGTATGTATTTGTTTCCTCGAGATGATGGAAATGGCCCCATAAAGTCAATGCCCCCGATGTCAAATATCTCACACACTTGAATGGCGTTTTGCGGCATTTCATTTCTTTGTGAGATATTTCCATGACGTTGACAAGCGTCACATGTTTTGATAAACTCGTGGGCATCTTGTAAATCGTGGGCCAATAAAACCCAGAATCAAACACCTTCTTGGCAGTGTAGTTTGGACTATGATGGCCCCCAGTGGGTCCAGCATGGCAAGCTTTGAGAATGTCAATAGCTTCGTCCATAAACACACCGTCGGATGACTTGATCCGCACAGATTTTGAATAAGTAGGGTCGTCCCGAAGTAATGTTTAACATCCTTGAAGAATTTGTTCTTCTGTTGGGTCGACATTCCTTTCACTATGAAGTTCCGCATGGTAATTTGGCGAAGTCAAGAAACCATGGGGTAGTAGAGTTTCCACGAAAAGAAACCGCATTGAGTGTCTCGAGAGGAAATGTTTCATTTATTTCCTTTTCTCGAAAACATCTTGGTGAGGGTTTTCTAGGCGGAGATGATCAAGGTTCTCGTTCTCCTTTTTATCACGTATAATGATATCAAATTCTTGCAGGAGGAGAACCCAACGGAGCAATCTCGGCTTTGCATCTTGTTTTGCAAAGAGATATTTGAGAGCCGAATGATCCGTATACACCACGAATTTGGTCAAGATTAGTACGGCCAAACTTCTCAAATGCATACACCACGGCTAGTAGCTCTTTTTCTATGGTGGTGTAATGAGTTTGAGCTTCAGTCATTGTTTTACTTGCGTAGTGGATAGGCTGAAAATGCTTGGATCTACGCTGCCCTAGGACTGCACCGATAGCAAAATCACTTGCATCGCACATGAGCTCAAAAGGCAAGTCCCAGTCGGGAGCAACAAGAATGGGTGCTTCAAGAAGCTTTTCTTTAATGTTTCAAAAGCTTTGATGCACTCGAGTGAGAAGATAAAAGGAGCATCCTTTTCAAGAAGATGGGTCATAGGCCGGGCAATTTTAGAAAAATCTTGTATGAATCTGCGATAAAAACCGGCATGACCTAAAAAACTCCTAATACCTTTGACGGTAGTAGGATGAGGCAATTTAGCAATAACATCGACTTTTGCTCTATCTACCTCAATCCCGTTTTTTGAAATCTTATGGCCAAGGACTATGCCTTCTTTGACTATAAAGTGGCTCTTCTCCCAATTTAGACAAAGATTGGTGTCTTCACACCGTTTTAGCATTTTATCTAAATGGGAGAGACATGTTTGAAACGAGTCCCCAATGACCGAGAAGTCATCCATAAATACCTCCATTGTTTCCCCGATCATGTCGTGGAAAATGGCCATCATACATCGTTGGAACGTGCCAGGAGCATTACATAGGCCAAAAGGCATACGTCTATAGGCGAAAGTTCCGTATGGGCGGTGAATGTGTCTTTTCGATCCCGTGGATCAATGGGGATCTGAAAATACCCCGAGAAACCATCTAGGAAACAATAGTATTCGTTTCCTGCTAATCTCTCAAGCATTTGGTCCATGAAGGGTAGAGGAAAATGGTCTTTTCGGGTGGCGTCATTTAACTTACGATAGTCAATGCAAACACGCCATCCCGTTACCAGCCGAATTGGAATTAACTCGTTTTCTTCATTTGTGACAACAGTTATGCCACCCTTTTTGAACACAATGGATTGGGCTAACAAGGACTATCGAGATCGGTAAATTAATCCGCATCAAGAAGTTTGAGAACCTCTTGTTTAATAACATCATGGATTTTTTGATATACTCTTCTCTGATGTTGAACTGCTGGTTTGAAGTCATCCTCCATCAAGATTTTGTGAGTACAAAACTCAGGGTTGATACCCTTAATGTCGGAGAGTTTCTGTTAGGACCGAATATCATAATATTTATGTGGTTTGGAGGTCTTGGTTGGTGGAAGAAGATGAAGATCTTCATCTCTTCTAGTGAGAGAAAGTAGAGAGAGGGAGGAGAAAACAAGGTTTTATTAAGATAAACACAAAAGAATACAATGACCAAATGATTCACCTCACCCCTCATGAGAGTCATGAGGGGTATATATAGGCCCTATCTTTGCCACTTAAACGATACTAGTCCCTAAGGGCAAATTATACTAAGCATCTAGTCCAATTCCGTATGACGTTATCTTTAGAAAAGCGAGGCTAACAATCTCCCTCCAAGATAGCGTCCTGCGTGAATTACAATGAGACCTATAAATACAAAACAAAGTAAATTACAATAGTAATGAACAATTTTGACTTTCTTGAAGTCAGAGTCTCTGTACTAGATCTGAGGCAAACTTGAAGTTCTCTTTCGATGACCTCGGCAAATTATCTTCTTTAGCTCGAACTTCAACAACGGTCTAGTTAGTTACTCCCCCTAACTAGTGAGCCTTTTTCTTTCTTTGCTCCCTGACCGACAACACTCTTCCAACACGTCTTTAATCTTCTTCCGGAGAAAGTAAACTCTTGAAGCACAATGGTGTTCGGGAACATCATAACAACATAACTCACTTGGTATTGCATCCAAGTTGGTAATAAACCCCGATGTACACCACACTACTTATCCTTCTTCAGTCTTAAGCAAAAATCCCTTAATCCAATCACGGAAGATGAAATACCAACTTCTCCCTCCGATGGTTGCGAGGAATCATCATAATGTTGCATACATGCCGTATTACCTTCTTTGATGCAATATTAACATCATAGCTTGATCAATTTTCCGTGAGAATATGTCGCAAAAATACTCTCAATAAACTTATCTCAAACCAACCTTTAAACGAACCTCCTTTAAATTCACCGGCTACTTTTAATGACCACATATGGAGATAACCCGATACGACCAACTTGAAAAGGAAGTAAACATCCCAACTTGTGACTTGCTGCTTGTTCTAAATTTTTAAACAATCCACAACTTAGTGTGACAGAGCACAACAACGTAACTCTTAAAGTGATGGTTACACTGTTACAACGTAACTCCTTATCATAACATTTTCAAATTTCATAATGTGCTCCAACAAGTTATCTTGAGACATGCATCCAACCAACCAACGTCTCAAAGATAGAGAAGTCCACCCGTGAAATGTCACGTCAATTTCTCGTCAATAATACCGTACAAAAACTCCGTAATCAATTTTTTCAAATTACCGTTCAAGCCGTGAATAATGTATCCCTCCGTGAAAAATTTACCATACCAAAATATCTCTTTAATAACAACAATTACCAAATGTTGTATCCAAAATGAATTTCGGATAACAAGATTCTTTATATCACATGTTGCATACCACGTCAGCTCATATTTAACCAACTGCCCAAATCCATAAAATCTCTTTGATATAACAATGTAAGCCCATTATCCGATTATTATTCATTGTAGCCCAAAAGCACAAAGCTCAAGTCCATTAACGTGAGGTACCGACCCGATCCAATTCCATATTGATATTCGTTTCACGATCCAAATCAGTAACATGGTATAAGTTAAATATACTGACCCCACTTCACAACCCTAAACAAAACTAACCCTACACACATCTTGAAGATATGCGCCTACCACCAAACCCATTCCAATAACTTCAAGACCTTTATGAGAGCAGTCTTTTCATCTTTACTCAAATTTCGAGCAATAATGACAGGTAATTTATCATCACCCTCAAGAAATGCATACTCGAGATGAGGTGGTAAGTCCTTAAGTTCGACTTCAGGAAATTCTTCAGTTTTCTCAACTGACTTGACTTCCTTGTTATGAAGCTCGATGGGAGGGAGTGATGATGGATCATCATTGAGCATCTTCTCGATAAGAAGAATATCTCCCTCGATGTCAATTGGAGCGTGATCAATTTCCCATGAAACTGAATCACTAGACAAGTATGCTTCAATCTCTTCTAAGATGAAGTCACTTTCCTCAAACGAAGTGAGAGAAGGAGTAGAATTGGCAATGATGGGTTGAGATGAATGAGTGAGATTATCACTCGAAGAATTATGATCATAACCGAGAAATTCTTGAGAGTACTCTTCGATAGCAACATCAATGATATCTATTCGGTTAACCGACTCCGAATCATAGTTTGCGGAGTACCTCGAAGTTTGATCAAGGTTAAAGGTGACCGCTTCATTACCCACACGTAATGTGATTTCTTGCTCAAATACATCAATGAGAGCACGCCCGTTCTCGTGAATCCTCGTCCAACAATGAGAGGAACCCGATGATCGGCATCGAAGTCAACAACCACAAAGTCACCTGGAAAATGGAACTTTCCTACTTTCACAAATACGTCCTCGGCAATGCCAAGTGGACAGGATATTGTACGATCTGCAAGCTCGAGAGTCATGCATGTAGGAGTAAGATCCGGAAGAGAAAGTTTCTTCCATACTGAATAAGGCATCAGATTGATGCTTGCACCAAGATTTGCTAAGGCAAAGCATTCAACCATTCCTGGAAATACACAAGGTAAGAGAAATTTTCCAGGATCTCCAAGCTTCTCGGAAGCTTCTTAAGATAACCTGAGCAGTTCTCGCTCAGAGGAGT
The DNA here is from genome assembly GCA_910596185.1 of Chrysanthemum makinoi. NCBI lineage: Eukaryota > Viridiplantae > Streptophyta > Magnoliopsida > Asterales > Asteraceae > Chrysanthemum > Chrysanthemum makinoi. The sequence goes on from OU343222.1 coordinate 278,993,882, forward strand.
TTTTGCCATCTCAAACAGTTTTTCCTTGTTGCTTAACATGTGTTTGAGAGTTAATGAAAACTTGGGCATCAAGCATGATAGCATCCGCAAAGCTTATGTCAAAATGTAGTTCTTGGAAAATTTGATAAAATTTGTCCATTTGATGTGGCTTTTTCGGAGCTTTTGCTCATTCAAACGTGATGGGTAAGGAATAGAAGATTTGGATTTGGGGTTTTCAACCGATATGTCATGTGAATCAAAAACAACTCCTGGCTTAGATTTGGGATTCGGGACAACTTGAGGATGGACATCGTTGGTACCTCCGTTATTAGTAGGAAGTTCCTTGTCCTTTGTCGCCTCAGGTTCACTTTCCACTATCTTCGGGAGAGAAGAAGAAGAGGTAGTAGGAATAGCGGGTCCATCATATGATACACCACTTCGGTTGTGATCGCCTTTGCATCGCCCCTCGGGTTAGCGATCGTGTTGCTCGGAAGTTTTCCTGAGCCCGAGGGTTGATCATTTAGAGACTTCTTAATGTCAAATCGGCTAACCAACAACCTGTTCATTTCATCTTGGGATTTCATGAATTGCTTCAATAACTCATCGATGATGGTATGGAACAATGGTGGAGGGAAATTTTGAGGTCGTATTTTGATTATGACCTTGTTGTTGAAAATTTTGGTTAGGATTCATTTCCCATGAAATTGATTTCCTCGATTGAAATTGTTTTGATTAAGGTTTCCTTGATGTTGGAAACCTTGATTTGGTCCAGGATAGAAATTACCTTGGTTTTGATAACCTTGGATCATTCTAGGTTGGTTGATTCGGTTTTGTATGTTAGGATTCTGTTAAAACCGGGTGGTCCCGATAAGTATTAGCACGGTAGTTTGGTTCATTTTGAGGACGGTATTGATTACCTCCCTGATGTGAAGTACCGGCTATAGCATTGGCTTCAAAAGGGCTACCATCGGTGGCAAAGATGTAGTATGCATGAGGGCCACCACAAGTAACACAGACCTCGACTTTCTTCACTTCACCATGTGATGGTGTCCGTGTGAAAGTGACTTTCTTTTGGTTAGCAAGAACCAAAGCCTGAACAATATCCGTGAGTTTTTCAATCTTAGCATCGGTGCTAGATGTACTCACGTGAGATGAAGTAGAAGGTCCTGCATTAGACTGAGACCGATATGTCTTTGTTCGGAAAGGGCTGACCAGGACTTGTTTTCTATGATTTGCAAGGCTTCTTTTGTGGTCTTGCTCAGAAATTACCTCCCGCGGAGGCATTTAAAGAGTCTTGGTTAGCTTGGTTCAGACCATTGTAGAAAGTATCCATTTGCATTAACTCGGTAAAACCATGATGCGGACACTTTCCGAGCAACTCTTTGTAACGATCCCATGCCTCACCGAATGATTCATCAAATCTTTGTGAAAATTTCATTATCTCATTCTTAAGACTTGTAGTTCGGGATGGAGGATAGAATTCGCTAACAAACTTAGTGACTAAATCCTCCCATGTCTCAATGGAACGAGGGGGTGTTTCTCAAGCCAATTCGGGCTTGTCCTCTAGAGAAATGGGAAAAGAAGCTTAATTGCTTCATGTGGGACATTCTTGTATTTGATGGTAGATGCAATCTTGTTGAACCATCGAATATGTGCATGAGGATCATCCCGCTCAAAACCATAAAATTGTCTTTGGGTTACAAGATTAAGCAACCCGGTTTTGAGCTCGAAGGTATCAGCCACGATGGTGGGACAATAATGGCATCTCCGTAACCCTCGATGGGTGCTGGGAGAAGCTCATTCATCGGTTTATCTTCGCCATTACGCATGGGGGTGGTGGTGCTAGACGCGTTCCTCACCACGGCTGAAGGAGCGTAACGTCCTCTCGTCTACAGAGGAATATTTGCAAGCTCAAAGTGGACTTGTGGAGTCGAAGAACGAGCGCGCATGCACTAAGTTTAAAAAATCAGTTTTTAAAACAAATGCGAGGCAAAACGACAAGTGAACTTAAACCAATAATCACAAATGAAATGGCTTCTTTGAAAAAGGTATACCAATTCACAAGGACACAAAGGCAAGTTTTGATTCTTAAAACATCATTTTAAGAATCGGCTTGGCGCAAAATTTGATCATGGGTCGAACAACCGTCAAGTTTATCACACAAGTCAACCACTTGTGAATGGTCAACCGTAATAAAATTCAAACAGTCTAAAACCAATGCAATTTCCCTTGGAATATAGTGGATTCCCGGGTCGTTAAGTCCCAAGGAGGATTAATGGTGCTTAAAAACTTTCAGATGTCGAATGATCACTAAGGATAATGATCAGTAAGGATTTTGATTGATAATTACACTACTGATTGATTGGAATGGTATTTGGATACAGAATTATAAAGCACAACAATCAGATTAAACAAACTTAAATACGTACGTTTACTAAATTTTACGTAAACGTACAAAATAAAACGTAAATATAAAAGAATAAAACACCTATGGATATGAAAATGATATTTTTACAATCCTAATAATAAAAAAAATTATTAGAAATTTAAAATTATTTTTATAACTATTTATTTAATTATTATTATTTAAAAACTATTTTTAATTATTTAATAATACTCTAAAATATAAGAAAATATGAAATAAAGCTAGAAAAATGAAATTATGACTTAAAAAAATCTAAAATATTATAAAACTTATTTTAAAATTGAAAATATATTTTTTACACTTTTTATCTATTTATTATTAATTAATTCCTATTTATTAATTATTTAAAATACACTTAAATACAAGAAAATATAAAATTAACCTGGAAAAATGAAATTTTAAGTTAGGAAAATCTAAAATATTAGAAAACTAATTTTAAAACTGAAAAGATATTTTTTATGTTTTTTATTTATTTATTATTAATTATTTAATAATTTTTAACTATTTTAAATTCTAATAAATACTAAACAAGCTAATAAAATTCTGAACTTTTTTATAAAATTATCCTATGATGACAGAAAGCTAAGAAAATTATAAAAACAAAAAGTGCTTAATAATAAGTTGAAAAAAGAAAATTAAAAAGCTAATTTATATTAAATAAACGCTATCACTATTTTTAAAGTTGATGTTTTTGTGTTTTTTCTTTTTAAAACCTACTTAACTACTGATAATAAGTAACTTTAATAAAGACAAAAATTTTGCAACTTAAAAATAAGCAGTTTAATAAGCTTATGAGCTCAACAGTTTGGCTTTTTGCTTATTTTGATTTTTAAGTTCAAACAAAGTGGCTAAATAAGCTAAATAAAAAGAAACAAAAGTGAAATAAGATACAAATAAGCTAAATGAACTGAAATGAAGCTAAAAAGCACAAAGGACTACACTGAAAAGCTATAATAAGCTAATAAAAAGTTCAAGCTCATTTCTAAAAGCAAATTAAGCTCATTAAATAAGCTGAAAAGCTCAAAACAAGGACTGAGATATTGAGAATGGTTGGTGAGCTTTCTAAAAAGTTCAAGCTCATACACTGGGACTTATTAATAAGCTTGTGAAGAGCTTGTGAAAAAGCTTGTAAACCACTGAGTACTTAGTTAACACAGAAATGGGACAAGGTAAAAGCTTGTTGCAGCCCTACCAAATAAGCTGCAAAATGGAAAATAAGCACTGGACCTGTGAAATGGCTAGATTGGCTTTCCAAAAAGCTAAAATACACAAGCTAAGGTTCACTAATGAGCTTTTAATGAGCTTGTGAAATAGGATGGCTCAATGTGCGTACATGTGGCACATTTTCAGAAAAGGGCTTAAAAGAAACCAATAAATAAGCAATTAAATAAGCTAACTAGAAATTATAAAAAATACTATGATTTAGATGAGCAACTAAATATTAATATCCCAAAAGCTTAAAACATGAAACTTAATATTAAATCTTATAGAAAATAATCTAGTTTATTCAAAAACAATAAAACTGAAATTTTGACTTTTTAAGTTATACTAAAAAGTTGACTAAAATGAACTTTGGATTGATTCTACTTATTGATTATGTTGTAATAAGCTATGTTAAGATGAAATCAAGCTAGATTAACAAGTCCTAAACAACTGTGATGATTTTTAAACTCTTAATCCTAACAGTTAACAATTTAAGTGAGATTAAAAGTGATTTTGACTTTTTAACAAACAAACACTGGTTTTTATTGTATAACTAAGCTATTATAACCTAATGTAACATACAATAAACAAGAACACTGGCTTGAACAACCTCTAGTACAGTTAAACAAGCAAATCCAAACAACCCTTTTCTAGACTGTTTTGAAGATTTAAACACTAAAACATATTTTTAAAGCAAGAAATCTAGTGATTAACTTACATTAACTATAATGAGACAGAATTAAACTAAAATTAACAAGCTTTAAACACTTATACTAAGAAATGCAAATTATGAGAAAATTGCTTACAAATTGAGTTTAAGCATAAAACAGAGAACCAAGAGCCAAGAACACAACCTATAGCTTCCCAAGAAGCACTAAACCAGGGCAATCCACAATCAACCTTGCTCCAGCTTCTTGATCATCTTCTCCATTGAATTTTGATTTTTAACTAATTTTTTTTAGTATTTTTGGTATTTTTTTCTTTTTGATACTAAACAAAGTTTTAAGGTTTCTAAAAGCTTTCAGAAGCTTTCTAGGAGCTTAAGTGAGCTTATGAGTCCATAATAACAACTGATAACAACATTAAGCTTAACATGAGATTTTTGAACTTGAAATTTTACTTAAACTTAAATTGAAACGAAAATGAAAATTGCTTATTGAAAAGGATTCACAATACACTGAAATGGATAAAAAAAGATACTTGAAAGCTTAAAATTATACTGGAAATTGAAATTTAACTAAGACGACATACATTAATTAAAACTAAACTAGATATTCTTCTACATGGCTCCAATCTTCTTTATATTGATCTTTTAGGCTCTTGTCGACATCTCTGAATCTTTCCCACTTGATTTCAACCCTTGAATTCATCAATCTCTTCATAACCGTACATGTGGCATTTTGGCGCCAAATTTCTTTGAGCAGGTTTTCTTCAATTAAGGACTCTTGGATGTTTGTGGAGGTGGAGGGGAGTGGGTAAACAGCTGGTAAGGTGAGGTGGAAAGGTGGTGGTGAGCTGGTGAAGAAAACCAGGGTGGTTTGGTTTTGGCGCGCTTGTGTGAGAGAGATGCACAGTACACGGGTTTGACTTTTGTTGACCCGTTTATTAATAGGTGGGGTTCAAATGGGGGGTCAAGTGGTATATTGGCAGGGGTCAAGGTTCAAAGGGAGTGGGTTGGGCTTGGTGTTGGGCCAGCTGGGTTTGGGTAAATATAAAGGGTCCGGTTTGGATTTGGAATTAATACAAGGACCAATTGTGTAATTTTCTGAATTCTCAAGGACCGAACCTGCCATTTTTCCAAAGTTAACACAAGGACCAATTATGCCATATAATAATAGTACAAGGGTAATATTTGATAATTTTCCATTTTTTAAATACCAAGGACTATTTTGACACTTTTGTAAAGTTGAGGGACCAAAGTTGTAAATTGTGATTTTTAAACTTCAAAGGACAATTTCTTACAACTTGTGAATCCCAAGGACCTTTTATGACTTTTTTATTTATTTTGATTTACCAGTGGACGGTTTGACAACTTTTGAAACTTGGGGGACTAAAACTGCCAATTTTGCAAATTTGATACGCTTTTCACCGATTTTGGTATTTTTGCATTTGAAACACATAAAACACTTATTTGTGATATTTTTATCATTTGATGCATTTCTGAAAGTGTTTTCGATGCTTTTGCAGCTTTAAATGGTACAAAAATGATGAGTATTTAGACACTCATCAATCCCCACACTAAGATATTGCTAGTCCCTAGCAATCTTTTGAGAAAAATTAATGGATTTGAATCTCTTTACCAAAAGCCATTACTTCTGGAGTAGCCAATTATTTTAGTTCAAGTAAGAACCTTGGTACAATGATAACCAAATGATTTTGAGCAAATCACCATCTTTCAACGGTGTTGATTTGTCTTTACCGAAGCCGCTTGCTTTTCGACTAGCCAAATCTTAGATAAATTATCAATATTATCTTTGGTGAGTCGACACCAATTATGGTTTTCCAAATGCCTTTACCACAAGCCATAAACTTGCGGGCTAGCCAACTCTTTACTTTTAAGGATATGGTGAGCTGAACACCATACAATTTTGGGCAAATTGCAAGCCATAAACGGATTTGAGATATCTTTACCAAGAGCCGTTTGTTCCTGGATTAGCCAATCCTTATGTGGGTTAGACATGGCGGACTGATTACCATTTGCTGAGTAAGTGTAAAACACTTACTCTAAAAAAAATTTGGCCAAAATGGGGAATGGGTGGTATAATTACATGATAAAATTCGTGAGAATTCCCCCACACTAGAAATGAATATTGCCCTCAATATTCAAAGTACCTACGGTTATGCCAAACATAGAACATAAAAGGGAAATACTACGACCATTATTTTATTTTTGATATATACACTTTTTTTTTTTTTTTGAACTTTATATACAACAATGGGGGCAACTCCCCACACTAGGTGGTAGAAAGTAGAAAGAAGTCAGAAATATGGGTGAAAACCCATATGGTGTGCTACTGTTTTTGATTACCGAGTCACTAGCTTGACTCGATCCCCGCATTCATTGGTTCATGGGGAAAGTTTGTAAATCCAGGACAACCATGGGTGGAATGTCCTCTCCAAAATAGTGTTTCAATCGATGACCATTCACTTTAAAATTTGGACCATCGGATTGAGATAACTCAATGGTTCCATAAGGAAATACTTTAGTGATGGTGAATGGTCCGCACTAGCGGATTTTAGTTTTCCGAGAAAATCTTTAATCTTGAATTGAAAAGAAGGACTCGATCACCGACGTTGAAAACGCGGTTCTTGATTTTGGAGTCATGAATCTTCTTTGTCTTTTGTTTGTAGATCAAAGAGTTTTCGTATGCTTGATCACGGAGTTCATTTAATTCATTCATTTGAACTTTTCTGTGATCACCAGCTGTCTTAATATCGAAGTTGGCATGTTTCAAGGCCCAGTATGCTTTGTGCTCAAGCTCAATCGGCAGATGACATGCTTTTCCGTACACAAGCTTGTATGGAGTACACCCAATGGGTGTTTTATAAGCACGGAAGGCCCGAGTGCGCCATCCAGTTTATCCCACCGTGATGCACGGTTTTCGCCATCGTCCTTTCAAGAATTCTTTTTATACCACGGTTGGAAACTTCCACTTGCCCACTTGTTTAGGGGTGGTATGCAGTAGAGAGACGGTGAGTTACACCATACTTTTGCATGACTTTATCAAATTGGTCATTGCAGAAATGTGTACCACGATCACTAATTATAGCTCGTGGAGTTCCAAACCTAGCAAAAAGAGATTTTAAGAATTTTACAACAACTCCGGCATCATTGGTAGGTAAAGCTTTCGCTTCAACCCATTTTGACAAATAGTCAACCGCCACAAGTATGTATTTGTTTCCTCGAGATGATGGAAATGGCCCCATAAAGTCAATGCCCCAGATGTCAAATATCTCACACACTTGAATGGCGCTTTGCGGCATTTCATTTCTTTGTGAGATATTTCCATGACGCTGACAAGCGCCACAGTTTTGATAAACTCGGGGCATCTTTGTAAATCGGCCAATAAAACCCGAATCAAACACCTTCTTGGCGTGTAGTTTGGACTATGATGGCCCCGTGGGTCCAAAGATGGCAAGCTTTGAGAATGTCAATAGCTTCCTGTCCATAAACACACCGCCGGATGACTTGATCCGCACAGATTTTGAATAAGTAGGGTCGCCCGTAAGTAATGTTTAACATCCTTGAAGAATTTGTTCTTCTGTTGGGTCGACATTCCTTTCACTATGAAGTTACCAGCATGGTAATTTGCGGTCAAGAAACCATGGGGTAGTAGAGTTTCCACCTAAAAGAAACCGCATTGAGTGTCTCGAGAGGAAATGTTTCATTTATTTCTTTTTTCTCGAAAACATCTTGGTGAGGGTTTTCTAGACGTGACAGATGATCAGCCAGCTGGTTCTCTCCTTTTTATCACGATAATGATATCAAATTCTTGCAAGAGGAGAACCCAACGGAGCAATCTCAGCTTTGCATCTTGTTTTGCAAAGAGATATTTGAGAGCCGAATGATCCGTATACACCACGCATCTGGTCAAGATTAAGTATGTTTAAACTTCTCAAATGCATACACCACGGCTAGTAGCTCTTTTTCTGTGGTGGTGTAATGGGTTTGAGCTTCAGCCATTATTTTACTTTGCGAGTGGATAGGCTGAAAATGCTTGGATCTACGTTGCCCTAGGACCGCACCGATAGCAAAATCACTTGCATCGCACATGAGCTCAAAAGGCAAGTCCTAGTCGGGAGCAACGAGAATAGGTGCTTCAAGAAGCTTTTTCTTTAATGTTTCAAAAGCTTCGATGCACTCAGGTGAGAAGATAAAAGGAGCATCTTTTCAAGAAGATGGGTCATAGGCCGGGCGATTTTAGAAAAATCTTGTATGAATCTGCGATAAAAATCCGCATGACCTAAAAACTCCTAATACCTTTGATGGTAGTAGGATGAGGCAATTTAGCAATAACATCGACTTTTGCTCTATCTACCTCAATCCCGTTTTTTGAAATCTTATGGCCAAGGACTATGACTTCTTTGACCATAAAGTGGCTCTTCTCCCAATTTAGACAAAGATTGGTGTCTTCACACCGTTTTAGCATTTTATCTAAATGGGAGAGACATGTTTGAAACGAGTCCCCAATGACCGAGAAGTCATCCATAAACACCTCCATTGTTTCCCGATCATGTCGTGGAAAATGGCCATCATACATCGTTGGAACGTGCCAGGAGCATTACATAGGCCAAAAGGCATACGCCTGTAGGCAAAAGTTCCGTATGGGCGTGTGAATGTGGTCTTTTCTTGATCCCGTGGATCAATGGGGATCTGAAAATAACCCGAGAAACCATCAAGGAAACAATAGTATTCGCTTCCCGCTAATCTCTCAAGCATTTGGTCCATGAAGGGTAGAGGAAAATGGTCTTTTCGGGTGGCGCCATTCAACTTACGATAGTCAATGCAAACACGCCATCCCGTAACCAATCGAATTGGAATTAACTCGTTTTCTTCATTTGTGACAACAGTTATGCCACCCTTTTTTGGAACACAATGGATTGGGCTAACCCAAGGACTATCTGAGATCGGGTAAATTAATCCTGCATCAAGAAGTTTGAGAACCTCTTGTTTAATAACATCATGGATTTTTGGATATACTCTTCTCTCGATGTTGAATGCTGGTTTGAAGTCATCCTCCATCAAGATTTTGTGAGTACAAAACTCAGGGTTGATACCCTTAATGTCCGAGAGTTTCCAAGCAATTGCTTGCTTGTGTGACTTCAAGACCTTTATGAGAGCAGCCTTTTCATCTTTACTCAAATCTCTAGCAATAATGACCGGTAATTTATCATCACCTTCAAGAAATGCATACTCGAGATGAGGTGGCAAGTCCTTAAGTTCGACTCAGAAATTCTTCGCTTCTCAACCGACTTGACTTCCTTGTTATGAAGCTCGACGGGAGGGAGTGATGATGGATCATCATTGAGCATCTTCTCGATGAGAAGAATATCTCCCTCGATGTCAATTGGAGCGTGATCAATTTCCCATGAAACCTAATCACTAGACAAGTATGCTTCAATCTCTTCTAAGATGAAGTCACTTTCCTCAAACGGAGGGAGAGAAGGAGTAGAATTGGCAATGATGGGTTGAGATGAATGAGTGAGATTATCACTCAAAGAATTATGATCATAACCGAGAACTTCTTGAGAGTACTCTTCGTAGCAACATCAATGATATCTATTCGTTAACCGACTCGTAATCATAGTTTGCGGAGTACCTCTAAGTTTGATCAAGGTTAAAGGTGACAGCTTCATTACCCACACGTAATGTGATTTCTTGCTCAAATACATCAATGAGAGCACGGCCCGCTCTCGTGAATCCTCGCCCAACAATGAGAGGAACCCGATGATCGCATCGAAGTCAACAACCACAAAGTCACCGGAAAATGGAACTTTCCTACTTTCACAAATACGCCCGGCAATGCCAAGTGGACGGATATTGTACGATCCGCAAGCTCGAGAGTCATGCATGTAGGAGTAAGATCCGGAAGAGAAAGTTTCTTCCATATCAATAAGGCATCGATTGATGCTTGCACCAAGATCGCTAAGGCAAAGCATTCAACCATTCCCGAAATACACAAGGTAAGAGAAATTTTCCAGATCTCCAAGCTTCTCGAAGCTTCAAGATAACCGCAGAGCAGCTTCTCGCTCAGAGGAGTTTTGCCATCTCAAACAGCTTTTCATTGTTGCTTAACATGTGTTTGAGAGTTGATGCAAACTTGGGCATCAGGATGATAGCATCCGCAAAGCTTATGTCAAAATGTAGTTCTTGGAAAATTTGAAAGAATTTTTCCATTTGATGACTGCTTTTTCGCGGAGCTTTTGCTCATTCAAACGTGATGGGTAAGGAATAGAAGATTTGGATTTGGGGTTTTCAACCTATATGTCATGTGAATCAAAACAACTCCTCGATTAGATTTGGGTTTCGGGACAACTTGAGGATGGACATCGTTGGTACCTCCGTTATTAGTAGGAAGTTCCTTGTCCTTTGTCGCCTCATGTTCACTTTCCACTATCTTCGGAGAGAAGAAGAAGAGGTAGTAGGAATAGCGGTCCATCGTATGATACACCACTTCGGTTGTGATCGCTTTGCATCGCCTCGGGTTAGCGATCGTGTTGCTCTGGAAGTTTTCCGAGCCCGAGGGTTGATCATTTAAAGACTTCTTAATGTCGAAATCGCTAACCAACAACCTGCTCATTTCATCTTGGGATTTCATGAATTGCTTCAATAACTCATCGATGATGGTACCGGGAGGGGAGGGAAATTTTGAGGTCGTATGTTTTGATTATGACCTTGTTTTGAAAATTCCTTGGTTAGGATTCACATTCCCGAAATTGATTCCTCGATTGAAATTGTTTTGATTAAGGTTTCCTTGATGTTGGAAACCTTGATTTGGTCCCGGATAGAAATTACCTTGGTTTTGATAACCTTGGTTCATTCTAGGTTGGTTCTCGATTCGGCTTTGTATGTTAGGATTCGTTAAAACCGGTGGTCCCGATAAGTATTAGCACGGTAGTTTGGTTCATTTTGAGGACGGTATTGATTACCTCCTTGATGTGAAGTACCGGCTATAGCATTGGCTTCAAACAGACTACCATCGGTGGCGACAGCTTGTAGTATGCATGAGGGCCACCACAAGTAACACACCTCGACTTTCTTCACTTCACCATGTGATGGTGTCTGTGTGAAAGTGACTTTCTTTTGGTTAGCAAGAACCAAAGCTTGAACAATATCCGTGAGTTTGTCAATCTTAGCATCGGTGCTAGATGTACTCACGTGAGATGAAGTAGAAGGTCCCGCATTAGATCGAGACCGATATGTCTTTGTTCGGCGGACTCGGGACTTGTTTTCTATGATTTGCAAGGCTTCTTTTGTGGTCTTGCTCAGAAATTACCTCCGCTGAGGCATTTAAAGAGTCTTGGTCAGCTTGTCTCAGACCATTGTAGAAAGTATCCATTTGCATTAACTCGATAAAACCATGATGCGGACACTTTCCGAGCAACTCTTTGTAACGATCCCATGCCTCACCGAATGATTCATCAAATCTTTGAGCAAATTTCATTATCTCATTCTTAAGACTTGTAGTTCGCGATGGAGGATAGAATTCGTTAACAAACTTAGTGACTAAATCCTCCCATGTCTCAATGGAACGAGGGGGTGTTTCTCAAGCCAATTCGGCTTGTCCTCTAGAGAAAATGGGAACATAAGAAGCTTAATTGCTTCATGTGGGACATTCTTGTATTTGATGGTAGATGCAATCTTGTTGAACCATCGAATATGTGCATGAGGATCATCCCGCCCAAAACCATAAAATTGGCTTTGGGTTACAAGATTAAGCAACCCGGTTTTAAGCTCGAAGGTATCACCACGATGGTCGGGACAATAATGGCATCTCCGTAACCCTCGATGGTTGCTTGGAGAAGCTCATTCATCGGTTTATCTTCGCCATTACGGCATGTGGGTGGTGGTGCTAGACGCTCGCCACGGCCGAAGGAGCGTAACGCCCCTACGCCTCACGAGGAATATTTGCAAGCTCGAAAGTGGACTTGTGGAGTGAAGAACGAAAGCATGCACTAAGTTTAAAATCAGTTTTAAAAACAAATGCGAGGCAAAACGACAAGTGAACTTAAACCAATAATCACAAATGAAATGGCTTCTTTGAAAAAGGTATACCAATTCACAAGGACACAAAGGCAAGTTTTGATTCTTAAAACATCATTTTAAGAATCCCCGGCAGCGGCGCCAAAATTTGATCAGGTCCGAACCGTCAAGTTTATCACACAAGTCAACCACTTGTGAATGGTCAACCGTAATAAAATTCAAACAGTCTAAAACCAATGCAATTTCCCTTGGAATATAGTGGATTGTCGGGTCGTTAAGTCCCACCTGAGGATTAATGGTGCTTAAAAACGTTCAGATGTCGAATGATCACTAAGGATAATGATCAGTAAGGATTTTAATTGATAATTACACTACCATTGATTGGAATGGTATTTGGATACGAATTATAAAGCACAACAATCGATTAAACAAACTTAAATAACGACGCTTACTTAAATTTTACGAAACGCATAAAAATAAAATGTAAATATAAAAGAATAAAACACCTATGGATATGAAAATGATATTTTTACAATCCTAATAATAAAAGAAAATTATTAGAAATTTAAAATTATTTTTATAACTATTTATTTAATTATTATTATTTAAAAACTATTTTTAACTATTTAATAATACTCTAAAATATAAGAAAATATGAAATAAAGCTAGAAAAATGAAATTATGACTTAGAAAAATCTAAAATATTATAAAACTTATTTTAAAATTGAAAATATATTTTTTACATTTTTTATCTATTTATTATTAATTAATTCCTATTTATTAATTATTTAAAATACACTTAAATACAAGAAAATATAAAATTAACCTGGAAAAATGAAATTTTAACTTAGGAAAATCTAAAATATTAGAAAACTAATTTTAAAACTGAAAAGATATTTTTTATGTTTTTTATTTATTTATTATTAATTATTTAATACTTTTTAACTATTTTAAATTCTTATAAATACTAAACAAAGCTAATAAAATTTGAACTTTTTATAAAATTATCCTATGATGACAGAAAGCTAAGAAAATTATAAAACAGAAAGTGCTTAATAATAAGTTGAAAAGAAAATTAAAAAGCTAATTTATATTAAATAAACGCTATCACTATTTTTAAAATGGTGTTTTTGTGTTTTTCTTTTAAAACCTACTTAACTACTGATAATAAGTAACTTTAATAAAGACAAAAATTTTGCAACTTAAAAATAAGCAGTTTAATAAGCTTATGAGCTCAACAGTTTGGCTTTTTGCTTATTTTGATTTTTAAGTTCAAACAAAGTGGCTAAATAAGCTAAATAAAAAGAAACAAAAGTGAAATAAGATACAAATAAGCTAAATGAACTGAAATGAAGCTAAAAAGCACAAAGGACTACACTGAAAAGCTATAATAAGCTAATAAAAAGTTCAAGCTCATTTCTAAAAGCAAATTAAGCTCATTAAATAAGCTGAAAAGCTCAAAACAAGGACTGAGATATTGAGAATGGTTGGTGAGCTTTCTAAAAAGTTCAAGCTCATACACCGGACTTATTAATAAGCTTGTGAAGAGCTTGTGAAAAATCTTGTAAACCACTGAGTACTTAGTTAACACAGAAATGGGACAAGGTAAAAGCTTGTTGCACCCTACCAAATAAGCTAGAAAATGGAAAATAAACCTTGGACTGTGAAATGGCTAGATTGGCTTTCCAAAAAGCTAAAATACACAAGCTAAGGTTCACTGTTGAGCTTTTAATGAGCTTGTGAACTAGGATGGCTCAACTGCGTACATGTGGCACATTTTTAGAAAAGGGCTTAAAAGAAACCAATAAATAAGCAATTAAATAAGCTAACTAGAAATTATAAAAAATACTATGATTTAGATGAGCAACTAAATATTAATATCCCAAAAGCTTAAAACATGAAACTTAATATTAAATCTTATAGAAAATAATCTAGTTTATTCAAAAACTGCAAAACTGAAATTTTGACTTTTTAAGTTATACTAAAAAGTTGACTAAAATGAACTTTGGATTGATTCTACTTATTGATTATGTTGTAATAAGCTATGTTAAGATGAAATCAAGCTAGATTAACAAGTCCTAAACAACTGTGATGATTTTTAAACTCTTAATCCTAACAGTTAACAATTTAAGTGAGATTAAAAGTGATTTTGACTTTTTAACAAACAAAACCGGTTTTATTGTATAACTAAGCTATTATAACCTAATGTAACATACAATAAACAAGAACACTGGCTTGAACAACCTCTAGTACAGTTAAACAAGCAAATCCAAACAACCCTTTACTAGACTATTTTGAAGATTTAAACACTAAAACAGATTTTTAAAGCAAGAAATCTAGTGATTAACTTACATTAACTATAATGAGACAGAATTAAACTAAAATTAACAAGCTTTAAACACTTATACTAAGAAATGCAAATTATGAGAAAATTGCTTACAAATTGAGTTTAAGCATAAAATAGAGAACCAAGAGCCAAGAACACAACCTATAGCTTCCCAAGAAGCACTAAACCAGGGCAATCCACAATCAACCCTGCTCCAGCTTCTTGATCATCTTCTCCATTGAATTTTGATTTTTAACTAATTTTTTTTGGTATTTTTGGTATTTTTTCTTTTTGATACTAAACAAAGTTTTAAGGTTTCTAAAAGCTTTCAGAAGCTTTCTAGGAGCTTAAATGAGCTTAAGAATCCATAATAACAAGTGATAACAACATTAAGCTTAACATGAGATTTTTGAACTTGAAATTTTACTTAAACTGAAATTGAAACTGAAAATGAAAATTGCTTATTGAAAAGGATTCACAATAATCGAAATGGATAAAAACAAGACTTGAAAGCTTAAAATTACACCGAAATTGAAATTTAACTAAGACGACATACATTAATTAAAACTAAACTAGATATTCTTCTACATGGCTCCAATCTTCTTTATATTGATCTTTTAGGCTCTTTTCGACATCTCTGAATCTTTCCCACTTGATTTCAACACTTGAATTCATCAATCTCTTCATAATCGTACATGTGGCATTTTGGCCAAATTTCTTTGGAGCGTGTTTTCTTCAATTAAGGATTCTTGGATGTTTGTGGAGGTGGAGGGAGTGGGTAAACTTGTAAGGTGAGGTGGAAAGGTGGTGGTGAGTGGTGAAGAAAACCAGGTGGTTTGGTTTTGGCGCAGTGAGAGAGAGATGCACAAGAACACTGGTTTGACTTTTGTTGACCCGTATTATTAATAGGTGGGGTTCAAATGGGGGTCAAGTGGTATATTGGCAGGGTCAAGGTTCAAAGGAGTGGGTTGGGCTTGGTGTTGGGCCATCTTGGTTTGGGTAAATATAAAGGGTCCGGTTTGGATTTGGAATTAATACAAGGACTAATTGTGTAATTTTCTCAATTCTCAAGGACCGAACCTGCCATTTTTCCAAAGTTAACACAAGGACCAATTATGCCATATAATAATAGTACAAGGGTAATATTTGATAATTTTCCATTTTTAAATACCGTGGACCGATTTTGACACTTTTGTAAAGTTGAGGGACCAAAGTTGTAAATTGTGATTTTTAAACTTCAAAGGACAATTTCTTACAACTTGTGAATCCCAAGGACCTTTTATGACTTTTTCTTTATTTTGATTTACCAGGGACCAGTTTTGACAACTTTTGAAACTTAGGGGACTAAAACCGCCAATTATGCAAACTTGATACGTTTTTCACCTGATTTTGGTATTTTTGCATTTGAAACACATAAAACACTTATTTGTGATATTTTTATCATTTTGATGCATTTCTGAGTGTTTTCAGATGCTTTTGCAGTTTAAATGGTACAAAAATGATGAGTATTTAGACACTCATTAACTTCTTTATCGTATGAGCCATATTTTAAGATAATTGTATACGCATTAGGTTGCGTCACTTCTATTCTATCGTACTTGTCGTACATTCATCTGGATGCTGTGGAAATTAACTTTAGATGCAGTCGTGTTAATAGTGAATAGTGCATTCGCTGGCTAAGGTGTTTAAAGCCATAGCCCCTCTTCTCTAAACTTTTCATAGCTATTTTGGGGGAGAACACATGCTGCTTTTAACAAACTATAACTGGATATGTGAATATTATTTGGAAGGACTGTTGTTTGGTATATTTGTTTTGGTTATTGAACGTTTTACGTGTTTATGTGAATGCAAACTATTTCTTGGACCTACCACTATTCTTTTGAATTGCTAATATGTTGACTAGGAAAGATTAGGCATGCGAAATTTGTTGACTTAGACTAGGATAGCATCTCTATGCTATAACGCG
>OU343222.1:279010584-279084831 GCA_910596185.1 Chrysanthemum makinoi
ATGCCTAGCTAAGAATAGACCGACCTAGTCCAGGGTAGCTTGTGTTCTAGGCCTTGCTACGACTGTGTTGGCTAGAGTCGCTCGGGGCCCTGCATTGAGATCTCACACATATTGGATAGATTATTGATTGGATTGGTTAGTTATTGGAATGATTATGGATTTATTGATTGTTGATTGTTATGTTTATTATCTATCTGCCTTAGTCGCATGTAGCAATTAAACTCTATCAGGTCCACTATTACTTTTGTAACTAAACTCTATGAACTCACCAGTGTAAGCTGACCTTTTTAGCATGTGTTCTCAGGTTTAAGGCGATAGCTTACTATTGGATGACGCTTGGCAAGGGGCATGGTCATAGGCGACTTGATGAATAAACGGGACCGCTTTAATTATCTTTTGGGCCTATTTCCAAGACTACTTTCATTAATGTAAACTTATGGTTTTCAATTAATGAATCTTATTCTAAATAAATGAGATAAAAACCATTCTTTGTACCTTATGTTGTGATACCAAGATTGTAGCACCCAAAGGCTCGTATGCTTCCGCTAGACCGTATTTTCGGGGTGTTACAATTGACATAAGTCGATCTAAATATTTTAAAACAAAGTTTTAATCAGTAAAACTATTCAACCCCCCTTCTAGTTTTCCACATAGGTAAAGTTATAAGTTTTGTCATGAACGAAATATAATTGTCGTGAAGGGTCGTGCTGGGAAAACGTGACGGTGTTCAAGTATTGCTAGGGATAATATGTTACGTAATGATTTGTAACTTTAAGGAAAAAAAATATGGTGCTAAATTACCATTGATAATAACGTTGAATAATTACAAGTTTATTTTTACGGGTGCTTACAATCGGTTCCAAGCTTTTGTAGATGATGAATCAATTTGTTTCTTAGCAATCCCATATCTTGTATTTCTATCAGGGAAATTGATAGACTGTGATAGGTTTCATGTAAAACAATATTACGTAAGGTTGAAAGTATCAAGGAAGCAGGTATAGTTGGGTATGCATATCTATGAAGGCTTAAAGGACGTAATCTAGTTTGAAATGCTTGGTAGTGTTTGGTGGCTAAATATCGAGTGCAGTTTATAGATATGGTACTTAATTCACTTGGGTAATATTAGGATATCTCATGACTTATATTGTTGTAACATGTAATGGTATTTATAAGTCTTTAATATATGTTAAGTAATGTTTGATAGGTTATGCATCATCAGCTAAGTAAATATCTATGCATGATGCTGGAGAAATGTAAGCATAGGGGCGTAATATAGTAAAGTGTAGTATTGCGATGTAAAAAGTGTTCAACTTAGGAGGAAAAGCATTGTAATGAGGAAGTGTTATGATGCCAGTGTGTTGTGTGTAGAAGTAACCTTTATAAACATTTATGATATTCAAAGCTCATGAAAGCACACAGAAATTTTTACCGTTCTCAGAAATCAAGTAGAAAGTCAACCGGACATAACCCATTATAACTACTCTGAATATCACAAAATTCACATCTTGGTCGGACATAGGTGATTAGGCTATGTCACACTGTCCCTGGTTGAATATAGGTGATCAGCCTATATTCACCCTAGGTTCAATGAGTTTTAAAATACTTAGCTTAGTTACACTAGTAATATGTTCCAATGCTTTTAAAAGTTGTGATGAAAGACTAAAACAAATATTCCATTTTACGTGGGGGAGAAGGTGTAGCGCTATGGTACGTAAACATACGTATAGGAAAAATAATTATAGCACATAATGAGATTAAGTGGGTAGTAATAAAACACATATCTTATCAAGTATGACCTCAACAAAGTCATAAGTGAGGCATCAACTTGGCCGGCAAGCATGTGTCGGTCATAGGGTTAAGTTTTTGTAAAAGTAGTTATAGTCTAGGTTTTAAAAATACTCAGTTCTCTAAAACCAAGGCTCTTATATCAATATGTAACACCCCCAAAAATGGTTTGCAGCGGAATAAAATGTTACTGGGATATTACTCAATAGATATCACAATACAATGCATAGAACAACGGTTTAACTTGAAAAATCTTATTTCATAAAGATTCGTGTTTACATCTTTCAAAATATATTGTGGAATATAGGCCCATAAAAAGTAAAGTGGTCCCAAATAGAATATCAGAGTCGTATATGACCATGCCATGCCATTTCCTTGAGCCTCCAAAGTTTAGCTATCGCCTTAAAACCTGAAAATACATGCTAAAAACAGTCAACACAAAGGTTGAGTGAATTCATAGGTTTAATAGTAAAACATTTGATCACAAGTTTTCATGTTTAAGGAAAATAGTGGGCTACGTTGTTATACGCCCATAATCGAAAACGGTTATTATTGCACTAAGCTCATGACGAAACCTTAAGTGTTTCAGTTCTGTGTTGGTGTCTATGCAGCCAAATCACAGTAAGTATCAACGTACCCAAGTGTGAAAGGTATCAACGTACCCAAGTGTGGCGGTATCAACGCATTCCAAGTAATGCAGTATCAACGTACATCCATGTGTGCCGTATCAACGTACCCTAATGCACGGGTATCAACGTACCCATGTGTGGCAGGTATCAACGTACCCGAATAAAGTAGGTGGTTACGCACCCATGCAGAGCAGCTATCTACGAAAGTAAAGTAGCTACCGATTTCTAACTTAAGCAATAATAAAATCAGAAATTGTTCATTTGTAAACAATGGTGATCATAAAAAAAGTAAGTAGCATGTATCTTCCCCCATGAAGTTTATAAAAACAGTTAAAGTAAAGATGGGGCTATAAACTCGCAGTAATACATAAAAGTTTAGAGTACTTGTGAAAATAAATGAAAATAGTTAAGCATGTATCTCCCCCAAAGAGTTTAATAAACAGTTAAATGATAGAAAATAGGGCCATGAAACTCATCTTGAGAAAATCAAAGTATTCGAAAAGGTATTACATAGAGTAATAACGTGGAATATCCTAAGTGCGACCTAGAAGTATGAGTCATTTAGAGAATATGCAATATGTATGAAAGTGTTTCCTAGACTTTGTATCACCATGACAAGTTTGTGCTTTAGTTTATAAGTAAGAAGTCATTTTACGCCAAGTTACGTAAATATATAAGTTTCGACTCTTAACAAGTGTTTCACTAATATTATTTCTATTTGCCAAGTTTTAATCAAAACTCAAGTATATATATACACTTAATAAATATGCGCAGTTTCTTTATAAGAGAATATAGTTTTTGATGTAACTACAAAATAACATATCTTTCTCGTTAAAAGTTCGTTTTTAGTGGTTCAAGTGGCTACGTTTAGCTTATAGTGTCTAGTTTCTATTGTTTTAGCCTAATATTAAAAATTATAAGTCCAAGTTGGTGTATTTTCTATTTTGGGACAACGACTTATAAAATGTATATTTCGTCGCTTAAACTAGTTTTTTTTACCACGAACCACAACAACACATTAATCCTAAACCAAATCAACTCCAAACTACCCTAGTTATTCTTCCCACCAATTTGTTGCAATAGTTCTCATATTAATTACATAAACACAAATAACTTACAAAATAAACCGCAAAAACTTTTAGTGAGCAAAGATTAAGAGAAAAAAAAGCACAATGATGGTGATACAAAAGATTCTAGTGTATGCATATATGTATGAGTGTCGAATATATGAATATATGTGTATATCAAATTATTACAAGGAAGAGTGGAGTTGAACATCAAGAATCAAGAACATGATCCAAATTCACCAAACTAAAAGCCAAGCTCCCATATCAAAATCCCATCATTGTAATCTCTTGATCTACCATAAAATAACATTTAAAAATTCTTTCAAAAGTTCAAGAAAATAAAACCCCTAAGAATCAAAGCTAGATTTGAGTGGTTTGTGGATAAATGAGTTAACGATTAATCAAGGAATTAAACCTTCAACACAAGAACACAAGGACAATCAGTGGCGGAACTAGGATTTCAACATAGGGTATGCACTTGACTTGCAAAGAAAAAAAAAAACATCATTTCAATTTTTTTTTATCCGGCAGTTTCGGGTCGAGTTTTCGGGTCGGTTTCGGTTCAATTTACAAACCACTTGCAAAAACTAATGTTACCATTAAACAAGTAAAAACTACAGTGCATAACAAAAGAGTACTTGCAAAGACTAATGTTACCATTTAAAAATGAACATAACAAAAGAGTAACCAGGAGTGTCTCCTAAGCTACTGGTTCATCTACATAACAAATGAGTAACACATAAACTACTAAGCTATTTATAAGTTATTTAATAATTAATATCATATGTGTAGGTAGTTATAACTTATAAGTTATTTAATAATTAATATCATAAATTGAGAATCTTGAAATTGGGAAAAACTACTAATCTCTCTAATAGGCGTGGTATAATGGATCAAAGATTTAGAAATACATTAAATGATATTAAACTCTTATAACTACATCACATATTCACACATAAAATATTGAAAGCATAAACAAGCATTGATTTCTTTTCTAGTTATATGAGTCTCAAAGTCTTTATAAAAGGAGGAATAAAAACACTTACTCAAGAGACAAGAAAGAAAAAACCAAGGGATCTGGAATGATGCCGATCAAGTTTTGCCAACAAATCAGAGGGAAACATAAGAGCAAAATTGGGTTAGGGATTTGGCGGTTTGTTTCTTGAAAAGAAAAAATCGAGGAAACATGAAAGAGGCTTTTGTCAAGACTCAAGAAGATAAAAATGGGCTTTTGTGTTCTAATTTTTTTCTGGGCTTTAAGTGATCAAGTTTGCCCAACATAGTCATTTTATTATTCAAATTGCTTTTGTCTTTTAAATTGGTATGGGTTTTAAGTAGTCAACTGTAATACTTTTATTTATGTAAATCTTGTTAATGTTTTGAGTTTTCAACTTTGGAGGGTATGCACTTGATTTTTTAAGTACTTTCCAAGGGTATGCACCTCATGCATATTAACTAAAAAAAAAAAAAAAAAAAAAAATTTACACTAACCCGTCGAATCCCAGGGTATGCACGTGCATACCCGTGCTACACTACAAATCCGCCCCTGAGGACAATCAAGATTCAAAATCAATGAGGGTGTTATGGGGGCTGTTTTGGATCGACCAAAGGAGAAAGAAAAGAAAAAAAAATGGAAGATTTGCTAGTTTGTAGAATGAAATGAAAGTATTAAATGTATATAAATGGAAAATATCTAATGACAAGATCCTAAAAATAAGGAAGCTCATGTGGGGTGGGGTGGGTTGGGGGTTGGATGTTGTAAGGAAATCCAAGAGTTGGATGTTGTAAGGAAATCCAAGAGTTGGTGATTTTGTGTCTAACTTAATGTATAAACTAGTTGTTAGATGATAAAACTAACCCGCGAAGTCTTAAAACGCGTAAAACATAAGTTATTGAAAATAAAGGATTTGAATAAAACGATCATTTAAATAATTTTAAGTAGACTAAATACTAGTCTAGTATGTTATAAAACCTTTAAATGTGGTTTTTGTTATGCCCCCGGGGTAACCTAACGGTTATACGTAAACTTTAAAATTTACGCGATTGAAGTAAAACTTTTTTAATCAGGTAACGTACAAGTCAAAACTTATAAAAATAATATAACTTATCAAATTAACAAATTTTAATATTTTAGATGAGCCACGAGCTTGCCAGAGTGTTACAACATTGTTAAAACTGGAAACGTAGACTTAAAACACATAAAACATAAAAGGTGCAAAGTTACCTAAAATGTGACTTATAAAATATCATTTGAATTTTTGGAGTAGTTTACCAAGTAACAGGATGTATTAATTTAATCAATGAGAGTATTGAACATATTATGCATACATATAAATTATAAAAAAGATTTTATTTACTTAATTGAACTAATTAAATAAATATGAACTTGCAATAAAAGTTTTGCACATGTTATGAAATGAGCATGAGAAGACAAAAAACAAGGGGACAAAAGATTGTGATGAGATGGGTCTATTGATTTGATATGGCAAGAAAGTATAATCATGAGCCAAGTGAAATTATATAATTGTTTATATATAACATTATGTTCAAATGATACAAAATGTGTGTTTATATGATGACATGTGAGGCTTCATGTGATTTGACAAGTCTAGTCTTACACAAGTAATGATTGTTGTGTATGATTGAAATCTCTAGATATAGATTTGGCTTTCTTTTTAAATAAAAACGTGGGTGTGTGTCAACTGGAAATTTGGGTGCGTTTGAGTTTAAGTAAAAAGGAATACATTTGGTTTGTTAATAAACGAGCCAAGGCCGAAATTAATTATGGGTATGACGCATTTAGTTATAAGGCCTAAAAGAAATTTTTGGTTTTGATTGTTTGTTATTTAAACTAACGTGGCTCGCGTGTGAGCTCGTTTCTAATAAAATGTGAACCACGTCACATAGTTACGATTTCTAATTGCATTTGTTAAAAAAAAAATTACTCATAAAAATGGTTTATTTAAACTTCCAAATTGGATTACTTCGTGTTTAACATTAATTTATGACTAGGTAAATTACGGTATATTACATTGTGGGGCTTGTTTGAGACCGTAAAGAGCCTTTTTGAGTCGGTAGACATGATTCGGTTTCTCAGGGTCTTCAAAGCCTGGTGGTTGACTCATACACTTCTTCACGTAGTTCACCGTTTAGAAAAGCAGTTTTCATATCCATTTGATACATTGTGAAGCCTTTATGTGCAGCGTAAGCCAAGAACATCCGTACTGATTCAAGTCGAGCCACTGGTGCGAATGATTCTTCAAAGCCGATCCATCCCTCTTGTCAGTAACCCTTAGCCACTAGACGAGATTTGTTGTGAATAACCGTTTCTTCAAAGATCTAGTTTACTCCTCCAAATCCATTTCAAACCAATGACCGTCATCCCATCTGGTTTTTCAACTAATTCCCATACTTCAAGTAACTCGAATTGAGTGGGTTCTTCTTTCATTCATTCAATCAATTCGAGTTTAGTCATATCATCTCGGATATTTTTCGGTTCATCTAGACACACAGTTAGGATATTAACCCTTGTTACCACAAGTCTTAACTATTTAGGGGGTGTTTGAGATTGCTTATTGAAAATAGTTTATTCGTTTTGAAAACGTATAATCAGATTATCAGCTGTTTTAAAACGTGGTTTTGAAATATAGTGTTTGAATTTGATTATGTACAATAATCAGATAATCAGTTTTTCAAATGTTTGGCAAAATAGATTATTTACAAAGTTAATATATAAAATGACAAAATTAGACATCACTATTAACTTTCGTGACCTGTAGCCAAAAACTCAATATAATTAGCTTTATATTTTATTGGGCCTTACATCCGTTTATATTTATCAAATGGGCTCACGTGCTTAAAGATTAATTTTAGGTTTTATATACTTTATAGCTAAAACAGTTAGGTTTCATCTTACGATACGCCGCCATGGCAAGACCTGTATACATTACAAATTTGAATAAAAGAGAGGGTAATTCGGTAATTAGACAAGAGAACTAGAATTGCGTTTTTTGGAACAGCAAAAAGAAAAAAAAAAGAAGGAATTAAGATATTTAGGGCAACAAAAATCTGCTTACGCTCCAAATTTCATTTTCCTCTGCTTCGCTGCTCTTCTCTTGCTTCAGGTACGTCTCACTTTCTAGGCCTTTTAATTCCTATTTCCGTCTATGTTTCAGTTCTCTCAATTATTTGACGATATATGCTAGTAATTTTATTTAACAAAACTACATATTCAATCCAAATTTGTTTGATCATCTACATTATTGTTATTATTGTGTAAGTTTAGTAAAAAAAAACCCAATACTTGAGATATTAGGTATTAAACATAGGGTTACGCTAAGACTGTAAGCTTATAATGGTTGATCAATTGGTTTACCATACTTGTTTAACGCTCATATAGCTTCGGTTCTTTTAGGCTTATCTAAGCTTAAGCATTAGATTAATACAAATAGAAACGATATACGTTTGACGGGCTTGACAGACTTGACTCATATAAGACCACCAAGTTGTGGAGCCTGAGCTTTGCTAGGCTTATGCTCGGCCTGGAAAAAATTAAATATGGCAAGTTGGTTTATTTCTGTGAAATGGAAAAAGAAAAGCACAAGCGCTTGTGAAGATAACTATTTTATTGTTTTGTTATCTTATGATCAGATGAGTAGTGTGTATTTCTGCTCGCATCCCATAATCTTTTAAACTCGAATAAAGTAAAGTGAGATAATATCATTTCCATGAGCAACTGGACATAAATCCTTTTGAATCGAGAACAGTTAAGGACTGTTTGACTGATAAAATCTTTTGTTTAACTCTGTTAAAATATCTTGAGTATTGGTGCTTTGTAGTACGCTTTGAGCAATGTCTTTATTAAGAACAACAGTATCAACTAATAACCATGTTATTTCGTCTGGTCCATGATGCTGTAGTGGCAGATTTAGGAAAACCATCATCAGCAAGTGCGGTTTTAATATGAGGAAGCGTGAGTGCTGCAAAATTAGGACATTTTCAGCTAAGGAACCAGTACCATTTCACAATACTTGTCGAAGGCTTATATAGCTTTGGTTTGTGTGGGCTTGTCTAACTTTAAATTTAATTATTGTTAAGAGTGCTATGAGATCGACCGTTTCGAGATCTTAAAACGTTTGCTAACCAGAGAAGGATTTAGATACAAAAAAAGGGCTGTCTTAAAGGGTGTAAGAACAATGAATTATTCGTAACTCACTAGCTCCATTCACGAACTGATCTGTTAGGCCAGCATACTTGTCTTAGGTTCATATAGCTTTGGCTCTTGTGGCCTTGTTTGCTTTAGCATTAGATCAGTTTATAAATGATTAGAGTTTAAGATTAGTAAACACAATAAATTTGAATCACATTATTGATTTCTTATAAGCTTGATGGGTGTGACAAACTTGGCTTATTTATGATCTTGAGCTGTGGGGCTCTAGTCTTGATAGGCTAAAGTTTGTTTTGGAAAGACAAATGAGTAGGTTCAGGTAGGCTTGTCTTAGGCTTGCTAAGATATTTGATGAACCTTGGTGAGGTCTACATTAGCCTGTAACCCATGTTGTTGCAAATATAACCAGTATTACCTGACCATAGAGTCATAGATAGATGCATCTATGACCTATGCTCACTTGTTACTTGATATCTGATAAAAATTTGACGAGTAACGTACTGATAATGGTAATAGGATTATATTATGTAATATCACTGTATATGAATTTTGCTATGTTGCAGAAACCTTGTAGTATTTAACAAAAAGTAGAATTATACATCCTTGTGATATTATTTGCATATCATATACACTGTATTGATATCCCGTGTTTTTGCCTGTATTCTATTTTTTTATTGTGCTCTGAGTATTCATGTTATCCCCAATATCTTTTAATTAGAGTAATGTAAACTGAAATGCTATTAGTTTTTGTCCAATTGAACCGAATCATGCGTATAAATCGTCTGTATCTCGAGCTTTGGTGCTATGTAGTAAACTTTGGCAATGTCATCAATGAGGACATTAAGTATTATATGGTTAGCAGAAAAGGATTAGATACAAGAATCAACATAGGGTTACCAAGCGTGTAAGAATAATGGATCGATAGTCGCTTCATTCACTGGCTGATTGATTGGATTTGCCATACTTGTTTAAGGCTCATATAGCTTTGATTCTTGTGGAGCTGTCTAAGCTTAAACATTAGATCAATTTGTATGTAAGGATTAAGAGTTTAAGACTAGTAAGCAAAATAAATACAAACGGCATTATTAATTTCAGATAAGCTTAATGGGCTTGACAAACATGGCTCACGATAGGGCTCTAGCGATGGTAGGCTTAAGCTTGTCTAGGAAAGTCAAATGAGTTGGTTCGCTTAGGCGTGGGCCGCTAAACATATAACAACTCCACTCATCATTCTTATGACCGGTTTGTGCCTACACTTCTAACTGTACTTAAATTTGTGTACATGAATTGCAGAAAGAAAGGCAAAGCACTCGTGAATATAACTGATTGTGGTCATTTTTAAATGGTCATTGCATTTTATATGGATGCATTTATTTATTTTTTTCCATGATATGACGGTTTTATTTGCGACAAAAAACAAATACAGTGTTTATGAAAAGTTGACCACTCAAATAATTGGGTAGCTATCATCGTCTTATGGACATGGTTAGTTGTTATTATTTGTTTACGTGCATCTTTTAGTTGAATGCTTGTTCAGAATTTCTGTCACTTATCTTTTCCCAGATGTGTATTTATGTACAGTTATATATTATACACTTTGTATATCACACCCGGTGGCGTCTACATTAGTGTGTAGCACATCTTGTTGCAAATATAATCCGTTTTACCTGACCATAAAGGCCTAGATGCCCTCATTGAAGACATTGCTAAAGTTTACTACGTAGCACCAAAGATTACATTATGACATTATGTAATAAGCAATGTATATGAATTTTGCTATGTTGTAGGCACGTTGCAGTATTTAACAAAAAGTAGAAATATACTTCCTTGTGATATTATTTACATATCATATTAAAATATTACAGCCATCAAAGATTTTTTCATAATGAGATCCCGGTATTCATATCCATATTGCATCCACCTACTCGCACAGCAAATATATATGTAGTACATCCTTGATCTAAACTTGTGTTACACGCCCATAGTATCAGCAACGGTGAGACTAAGGTGGTGTTTGTTTTTTATTAAAATATATTTTAACAGGCTCTTAATGAGCCAAACCTCTTAAGCAGTCAGACATTTTGGGCGGTCAGATCGCTTGTTTTTTTTTCTTTGTTCAGACGCGGTCAGAGTTAAAAACATCTTAATGGTCTAGACTTGAGATAGGTATCTTAATGCCTCTTATTCACACAAAATAACAAAACACGTTTCACACGCCCACATTCCCTCCCAACCTCTTCAAACCCTAATCACTAAACTGCCCATCCCCATCTCCGGCCACCACCCTTAGCCGGCCGCCCCTTCTCCGGCCACGAGACGCCACAATACGTGTCCTACAGCCACCACTTCATCAGGTCCGTTTTTTTCTTCTTTAATCAATTGTTGGAACCATTTTTGTTTTTCGGTATCATCATCTGGATGATAAGTTTATTTGGGATTTTGTGTTTCAGATTTATATAATGATTTTGAGACTACTAGGTTAGATTTTTTGATTTATGAAGATGATTCCTTTGTTGATTTATGGAAACAGTTGCTTAAATTGTTGATTTATGAAGATGATCCTTTGTTGCACATATTGTTTTGCTTCTTTTTCGCATATATATCAACCAGTTTATAACTTTATATTGTTGATTTATAAAAGTGAATTATTTTTTGAACCATGGCCTGTGATATTGTCACCGAAAAGATCTATTTTTTTATGTCTTCAATCTTGCAATTGTTTTAATACCTGGTGATTCATTATTGTTTAAATATGTGGCATATTGTCTTCTTGCCTCTTTAGCGCTTTATCTTTTCTATGTTACGTGTTCTCTTGCGGCGTTTGTTTATTTATGTTTATGGTCCTTTTCTCTTTTGTTCTTTTGTTGGTATTCTGCCTTTGTGTCTTTTAACTGCTTAACCTTGTTATTGTTCACTTTCACACATGCACTTATTTCTGAGCACTGAGCACTCTCACCGCACAATTACACTTGCTGGAGGTCTTCCTGGAAGCAGTTCTCCATACTCCCGTGTTTATCCTGGGGTAGGGGTATGATCCGTCTACATTCTACCTCCCCAATACCCTGCCCGGCGGGATTGGGTATGTTGTTGTTTCTCATGATCAAAATAAACATTCCTAGTATTTCCATGATCAATATAGGTACCTATATCAGATACCTTCAAAAGTTTAGATATGATATATGGTTTAGTATGCTTGATTTTATTATAGAATTAAGATTAAATTTGGCACCATCAGTAACGGACCGAATTTTGTAATACTTTAGGTTAGCCTTTATAATTTGTACTTCTGTTTTTCTCGGTTTTTCTTGATATTCTGTTTCTAATGCATGATCACCAAGAGCCAACCAGTATCTTATGCAATTTTTCATTTTAGTGAGCATGGAAACACTGACCAGCAATAATTCTGTCTCAAAATGCCTCAAAGAGTCCTGTTCAAACTTAAAACTTGTGATGCAATTTGTTTGTGTGGTATGCAACTCCTTTTGTAGCCTTGTAGGTTGGCTCTTACTTCCACGCTTTCTCTTATAACTACATCCCAAGATAAGTATCCACAAGGAGAAAACACATAGTATTAGGCATGTGCAGTTTATGCTGTTCTTAGTTATCTATATTTTAGTCAGTCCAACCCATTTGTTTTTCCTTTTTGTTTTACCGGAGTCCATATCAGGATTTTGAATAGTGCAATTAAAAAAAAATGGTAAATTAATTTATTTAAAATTGAGTTTAAATAATGGGTAATATGATAAGCTTACTTAATCTACCATTTGCTCATGGAATTGGGCATTTATTTTGGACAAACTATAAAAAAGTTGGAGAATTACTCGGAGCTGAAAGGAGTAACAGCTTTTAGGCCTCACTCGTTTATACCATTTTTTCTTAATTATTATTATGTGGTCTCAACTTCATCTCTCTTGGATAGGACCTGATCCACTATCACATCTTCATTTCTTGTCATACCTTATAAGTAAGCCATTTCGCATCAAGTTATGTTTCCTTTTTCTTTCACTTTTGTCAGTCCAATCTGCATTTTTGCTTAATGGGATTGGTAAACATCTTCTTTTCTAGCCATTATGCAAGTGGAACCTACTTTGTAGTATTTGATATTTTCATAAAGGTGTTACTATATACTTTAATTATTGGTGGTGCTTAAAGTTGTATAAACGAATAACTCATTATTCGTTTCTGCTGGTTCTTTTGTAGGCTGTGATAACTAGAAAGTGACTGCTTGTCGAATTAAATGGCTGGATTTGGGAGCTTGGGACCCAAGACTAAGAATCTGGTGGTTGCTGGAGGCTTGACTGGGTTCGTATTTGGGGTGTATTTCTACACCATGAGAGCTGTTGGAGGTTCAGATGAGCTTCAAGTAGCTATTGATAAATTTGAAACCCAAAAAGTCAAAAGTGAGACCGAAAAGATCTGATCCAATATGCCAAAACCAGATTATCTTCGTAGCTTAAGCTTAATTTTGCTACTCCAATCTTCTAGTGTTTTCATGACAATTTAGTTTTGAGATGAAAGTGAGTTGTGCATAGTGAAATAAGCCTGTGCTAGACCGATTTTGCTGGCCTTTTAAACATTTTTACTGATGGTTTAATATTTTCTGTTTTAAATTATACACGCTGTGCAGTTTATGGTTGAAATTTACTATTATGTGCATAAAATGGCTGCCTGTCGACGATGAATTGCTCGCAATTGGGCTCTTAACATGTTCGAACAATTCCAACAACAATGTACTTTGTTGAGCATTGTACATGTCTGTTTTCGTCTCTATTCCTGATGGGTTGGGTTGGATATTGGAGCTCTTTATAGCTGCAATGGGTTGGATATTGGAGACTCTTTATAACTGCGGGTGCAGCGGGTCTCATTATGGTCTACTAACTAATCTACCGTCGTATATTGGTCCAAATAAGTATTCTTTAGTAATTAGTACGAGTTGAAACGGACCAAGCTGAACACTTTTGGTCCCATATTCATATTGTGTATGAATACATGATGCAATAACTATAAATATAAAAGATTATAAGCTTACCATGATAATCTAATTTTGTTTTATAAAACGAGGTTATTTGTTAGTAGTACTTTTGGGGATAGCAATCATTGACAAGAGATTGTTGTTGCTAATACTACCTTTGTATTGATATTGTGCTAAGAGACTCGTGATTAAGAGAAGTTGGTAACTGATACTCAGGGGGAGCAGAAAAGGCTGGTGTAGCAATATGGAATAGTGTGTTTGTAGTCTGTAGAGTGCTTGTTTAAACATTTGTTGATACCCTTTCGTAAACGGGAGTCTAATTTTTTAGTCGGTTTGGCGGAGTCCGTGTTAACCACAACATGATAATAAGATATGTGACGTTTGTTGCTCGGCATTGAGTATATAGAAGTTGGTTACGGAGGGGGAGGGCAATCATTTGTCTTTTTTTTCTTAGCGGCGGATGAAATATTAAAAAGTCTAGCAAGAGCTAAGCAAAATACTAGAATTAAAAAAGAATGGATAGAGCTTTAAAAGGGTTAAAATGTCACTCTATCCAATTAATAGTAACTTTACAAGCCTATTGCTAATCCAAGTGTAAGATTTTCGTCATTTAGAATGACACTCTTATTTGGGAGTTTAACCGCAAATGAGGAATTCTTTCTAAACCGCCATAGAACTCAAAGGGTGGGGATTGAACATGCGGAATCATTCGTCTAATCTACAACATAAAATTTACGCTCCATTTGTTATTTTCTATTTTGTTTTTCTTTAAAGATCGAACATTAAACTCACACACCAAACTATAATAATAAACATTCTCACGCGATAACACTACCTCACAATTGTTTCAGGCAGGATTTAATATTTCAAACCACAACCTCTTCTTGATTGAGGAAATAACTATCTCATAACCGCTAGGCCGAATACCACCTGTATACTTTGATTTTAGTTCAACGTTAACCAAGATCATGCAATTATAACCGTTAACCAAGATCATACTTTGTATCTGTATTATTAGGATTGTCATGCAATTATAACCGTTAACCAAGATCATACTTTTAAGTTTTAACCATAACTCTTAAGATTGTCATAATTAGCAAAACATTTAAATTTCTTTTCCTCAATACAACTAATTATATTATGTTAAAAAAAAAAATACAACTAATTATATGTAGACACATAGTTCTGTCCGATGCATTAAAAACTGTACTTAATTATCTTATGTTTTGAAAAACAAACATGACTTGATTTAGAAGCTTAACCCATGAAAAAGGGTGCAGCATAATTAAGGATATACTGTTATGGAGATCAGTTGGAGACCACTGTAGGTTAGCCTTATTTGGAGTGTCAGCACTGTGTCTTGTTTCCATGTGTCTCATTTTCAGTTATTTTTTGGAATGATAAAATATTTTGTACTTATTATATCCATGTGATTTATGTAAATTTGGTCAGAGTACGTTAAATTACAAGTGGTGTGAAACCAATAACAATAAGAGCTTAAGGTATGGAGATGAATAACATGCCAAATGCATTTTTTTTGTGTCATTCGTGTGTCAACGGTACCGGCTAATATGTTATTGGTAAGCCATTGGGTGCTTGAGCCATTGGGTGCTTGAGCCATTGAATGACTTGAGCCATTGAATGGCTTAAGCCATTTGCATCTTTTGTTTGTTTATTATTATTATTTTTTTGTATTGCACTACTACACAGCTGGTCTTTAGCGACGGCCAATTCAGTCAGAAATCCGTCGGTATAAGTGCTTTCCGACGGATTTATGACGGAAATAGTTTGTCGCAGAAATCATGGTCGGTAATTAGTATCAGTCAGAAATCTGTCGGAAATAGCGACAGATAGTATGTGTCGGAAATCTGTCGGTGTATTTTCTGTCGGAAATCCCTCGGTGTATTTTCTGTTGGAAATCTGTCAGTAATAATTCCCTCAGAAATCCGTCGGTAAACAGTGGACGGTAAAGGGTCACATTTCTGTCGGAGATAATTTTCAGAATATTATGAAAAAAAGGTAAATAGCTGGACAGCTCACATTTAAGCAGTTCTTTAAATAAAATAGCTAAAATAAAACCCATAACACGGATCATTAAAAATTAAACATATCTACTACGAAATGTCATCATTCATATCAAACATACAAGATGAAATTAGCAAATTTAATCCAACTAATGATATGACAATATCTAACTACTGATTGTAACACTTTAACATCGAGTTAATGTCGTTCAATATTCATTGCCACTCCCTGTCTCGAGCTTCGCTTCCCGCAGCATGCCCATTGCAATTCCTATATGAACCAACTTCAATGCGGGTGACCCCATCGCCGATCATTGAAACCACTTCACCGACATCCTTTAGCACACCTATCTCACAGAAAATTGCTTATGTTGTATTCTTGTTGTCTCATGTTATAACCAGTACTTGAATTTTAGCAGCTCTACAGTAGTCTTGTTATATCATGTTATAACCATTATTGTATACTATATAGATGTAGGTCACTGAGGTACATATGGAAACTTGAGATGTATTACCTTCACAAGTAGCGTCCTTTTCCCAGGATTTGAGAACACGATAACACCAATGAATTTCCTGTTGCTGTCAAATTCAAGAGTGGTAATCCTGTGCCCAGTTATAAACGCTTGAGAACAGCCTTTATGCCACAGGATTATGAGGGAACAAGTTTGCACATATGCATAACCAAGTAAAAATGATACTAAGTGTGTCTTGGTGGCATATGCATAAGGTCACTGGAACCTCAACCTCTAGATGAACTACAATCCAAACCAGAAGGAAGTCCCATTTTCTCAACAAGCTTGACGTTTGGCAGGAGTTCCCACAATTAACTCTCCTTTTTGGTTGAAGGCCACAACTGATGGAGTTGTTCGTGCTCCTTTAGCGTTCACAATAACTTTTGCGGACTGCATATGACAACACAATACTTGAACTTTAACAAATATCCAAAATCAAAACATGTATAACATTTCAAAAAGCTGAAATATAGATGTTACCTTGCCCTCCATGACTGAAGCAAAAGAATTTGTGGTTCCCAAATCGATACCAATAACTTCATTTCCTAAAGGCCTCGAACTGTACAGTAGAGGTCAATCAGTCAGAGACAAGAAGATAAATGCATACAGTTGCAAGATATTGAACATATAGTACCTGAAAGGTCTGGTAAGTACACCCAATTTGTGACTTAGATATGACCCACTCGATGTCTGCTCCAGTGAACTGCAAGAACATTCATACAGTAAAACTCAGTAACTAGTTTTCCAAAAATTGAATAACGTACTAAAACAGAGCAGTAGCATAAAATACAAATGAGTTAATACTCAAAGTCAACTATCTCTGCTTTTTCATACAAACACATAACAGTCAAGAAAAAAAATGTTACTTTTCAGTATCTCATTCTACTAACAATAAATCCTCATAAAGACAAAGCCAATGTTCCAATCACTCATTATATATAAATCTTACAACAATATACCACTTCCATCTAAATTCAGAATACAAATACCAAATAACTACAAATCGAGCTACCATCGCAACACTTTATTAAATCTACACAGTATACAAAAATTAGATGATGTGGAGTGGATTGAGGTACCTGTGTTATCAGTTAGATACCGTTTATATCTCGATTGACTAAATTTATTTTTTCCTTTATTTATTACTGTAGTTAAGATGATGTGGAGTGGATTGAGGTACCTGTGTTATCAGTTAGATACCGCTTATATCTCGACTGACTCATAGGTAGTAGGTGGTGAAGTCTTTCACCTTCTTGTCGACTGGGTATTCCTGCCACTGCAGAGATGTGCTATAGCCCTTAGTAGCCTATAAAAAGCTTCTTGAGTAGTGGCAACCAGCAATTAATAGACGACCTAAATGACTTTTATATGGTTATACTTCTAATGGTTGTGTTCGATATGTAAAATTTAGTAGAACAGAGGGAAATAATAAAGATGGTGAACCTGGAGAGAATTAGTGTCTGAGCTTTGATAGGGTGAAGATGTGAGTTGGTGTACAAAGAAGCTGAATCAAGCAACTCAGTTTCTATATAAGTGTCTCCATAGATAGTACTTCAGCTCGACCCTATAACCTCAACCATCAAGCTGTTATCATTATCTAAGAAAAACTATTCTAAGCTCAAACTTTAAGTTAATAACAGTCACACAACTTTATCAAAGCAGCGACCCTTATTAAGAACAAATAACTACACAAGTTCACCTATTTCAGATAGAAAATCCCATTGAATAAACATTTTAAGACTACCATCCACAAATTTATTCATGACAACGTACACATCTATCATATATATCGTTTTATACTATGGGATATTCAACCTCTGTCAGTGATCGATATTGAAGCTTACAGGAAGGTCAACGAACATTGCAAGAAGAGTTTCTAAGATTTCTTATGCCACCGTCGAAGCGATGTCTATATATGTGTAAGATACAAAAGATCACTCATTTTCAAAACCATCACAAGTATTATCTATAAAAAAGACATATTTCCAGATATTTTAAGCTAAACATGTCCAGCAGTAGTAAGCATGAGCATAAAAATAAATGAACTAGTAATTGAGCCAACAAATGTAATTATTAAAAGCACCTGTAGTAAGACTGCAAGTATAATCCAGGCCAACATCAAGTTCCGTTGACAAGGCTTCTAACATGGGTACATAAGGACGCAATTGTGATCCATTGAACAATGTGACTGCAAACGAGATACTACAATGGCTTATGCAAAACACTGAAAGAAAGGACTTACTCTTCAAACATAAGCAGCAGCAGCCAATTCCGAGAGGTAACCATTTGATCTACTGAGTCTCTCTTGACCAGCAATGGCAAAACCACTTGACCAAACCCGTTCCCATGGTCAAACCTAACTACATTTGAAATGTTGAACTACATTCGTTACCATTTGGTGATTTAGTACCGTCTTCCTCACAGTGGCTCTTACGTAACTAGCAGCTATCTCACTTTGTTGGCCTCACTCGCGCATTATCCTGTCTGCATCTTCAAGAGTCAAAAACCTAATGAGACAGCATTTCATCCAATATGGGACCATTCATAACACATATAAGCTTCTCTGTTTCAAGAGCCAATGCATAAGCTGTGGTAACTTCATATGTGTTGCATCCAGCTTAGGGAAGCAAAATAGCAAACTCAAGTGCGTAAGCAAGTAGCACTAATAAAAAAACACTTGTATATACACGTACCTTAGGGAAGGTTTAAATGGTAACACTATATTTTGACTTTTATTCACAAGGGTGCCTATTAGTAAAAGCAAAATAATGTACTTGCAAAATAACGTACTTGCAGTTTAATACATTCGTAGAGCTGGAATATCCAGTATTACTTAGGGTATTATGATCACCAGCAATCATTGTGATTTGCTTGCATCACCTTATAGGTAAGACCTTGAAATACGAAACATTTTCATATGAATATTCAGAAATACTATAATTAAAGGCTTTTTCTTTGACTAAAGCTCCATCTTATGATGATGGAATAGCTAGTATAATTACCCAATGCCCCAAAGCATCTTCAGTGTTCTGGATACAAGTAAAAAATGTCATCTCGTGTACTCTTGAGTTAACCTCTCATATTCTTGCTTATAGTATGTTTTGAAAGGCATAACTTAAGTTCATTTATGTCTTGGTGTCTGCATACTCTTAACTTTTCTAGCATATTGCAGGAATCAGAATGGTTGAGAGTAACTCTTCACAAGTGGTTGGATGATGAATATTAAAAACTAGTACAAATTTACAGATGTTGATCAAAAGCATACCTTGTTGAGCGTGTTGGCAGAACTTAGAGCTTGTTGCACAAGTGTGACACCTATCAAGTAATAAACAAAATAATAATCATGATTTTTGGTACACAAATTACTTAACCACTTCAGTTAGCTACAGCCTACAGATAACACAAACTACTGAACTATTTCATATAGACTTTATTAGGATGCAGCCCTTTTAGCAATATAATCATGAAACAACAGCAAAATTCCACTGATGCGCGGGGTACAAGAAATAAAATCATGAAAGTACACTGCAAAGACGAATTATTGCTTTGAGTTCCCAACTTTTTATCAGCTATTTTTACATTATAAACAGATATGAAGGGTTTCAGCTAAATTGGATTTCCCGCTTTAATACTATAACGTTCATGTGACACTGCTGTCCAACATTCAATTTAAGCGACTAAGAACTTTGGTAAATAGTATAACTCAAGGTAACAGCTGCAGGCGCTATGAGTAGATAGTATAACTATATTATGAATATAAGATATCACAAAAGAGCTATAGCTATACAAAGCGATAAGACTCGTCTACATTTGAGGATAATTTAGGAAGTCCATATTAAGACCATAATAGTTGCTTGTCAGTTAGACAACTTCTTCTGAATGAAGGTGTCACTTATATCTGCAGGGCATCAGGATCAAATGCGCAATGAACCTCAAGAGCACAAATTAATTGGAAGAGTAACAAGAGGATCATTTATGGAAGGATTATTGTCGAGCCTTTTTACAAGAGCGGTTGCATACCATCCGCGCCATTATTTGAATGACATATCATGTCGATTTCTTAAAAAAGAAACATAAAACGTACAGGACAAATTACTATTGAAACTAGGCCTTGTTGAGCATGTAAACTAACTCGTAAAAGATGAGGTAGAGGATGTTCTATCTTTTTCAACAGCTAAAAAACGCCTAAAAACGCATTACTATTGAAACTGGGAATTGTTGAGCATGCATATATGTCTGGTCCTTTTTCACCACAATGGTCCTTTCTTCTCAAACACAAACGCTAGGACAGTAGGACTACAAAACAACAACCAATTTAAGTCATGTGAACCACTATGTTTGGCAAAACTAGCAGTAGTGTTTGTGTCTAAAAACTTCAATCAAAGGCGACTAAAATTATAAAACAGGATTCTGAGCAAAAATTCTAAAACTCGGTCAGGCATTTCATCGATCACTTAGTCTACACATGCAATCCACACCATTCAACCAATCAATCAACAAACAAGTCTATAAAAGCTGAAATTATCAGCTCTTAAAATAACACTAAATCAACGAACACCTAATAAACTGATATCATATTAACACCTAATAAACTGATATCATATCTCAACCACAATACACTCCAAACTAGTAACAATCAACGAAAAATCATTATAACTTATAGACAAAAATTAGGGCAAAATTGAAGCAAAAATTAGGGCAAAATTGGGGCAAAATAAGCTCAACTGAAAGGGGCGATGTGGTCTACAGCGGACGGCGGTGGCAGATGGCGGATGGATGGAACAGTGAAATCGCGTTTAAGAGGGAAGACTGAAAGTGTGTGTATTTTATAAGTTTTTTTTTAAACTGAAGTTTTATAAGCAATTGTGTGAAGAAGCAATTTTGAAGTTTTATATTTGTTCATCCTTCTTTTAATTGTGAAGTTATAATTCTAATAAGAAAAGAAGCAATTTTGAAGATTTTTATAGGTTTTAAAAAGTTTTTGATAATTTTGTTGTTAGTAAGTTAATAATAAATGGGATTTGGGAATATATACGAAAGTTCAATGTATCAATTTTAGATATTATTTTGTATCATTTAACACTTGTTTTATTAACTTTTTGTGTATTTGTAACTCGAAACAAAATTATATCAACATGTAATGATGGAGCTAAAATTTTGGGTTTTTAGTTGACCCGATCGAGTCAACAGTTCACCGGGTTACATATTCAACCAGTTGAACCGCCGGGTCAAACCGGTATTATAACAAATAACAAAATACCAAATTTTGAAGAGTTCGTAGAGAAATATATAAAACCATTGGGTTAAATCGGTATTATATTCTTCTAGATTTTTTTATAGTTCTAGCCAAATACGAGTAATGTAACAATTAGCAAATTTAGAGCAAATAAAAAACGGTTTTAACAGTGTTAGATTATAAGTAGTACTCCTAAACTGATTTGAATGAATAAATTTGTAATAATGGCGTTTACTTAATGGTTTTTAAAAGCTTGTTTCTTGGACCATGAAATGGGTTGGGGCTAACTTGAAACATGAGTTGAGGGCGCACACATAATAAAAGCCCCAAAACTAAAAGAATTTATACTGATAGTGTAATCCCAAATATGGTTAAGTTGAAACACGAGTCGACATAGTTTCACATACCATATGTGTACATAATAAATTTTAATATTTCTGTCGGAAATCCGTCGGAAATATTATTTATTTCCGACGGATTTCCGACGGAAATATTAAAAAATAAAAAGATCATTTGTCACAATTCTCAATTTTTGGTCATTTCTCAAACTCTACATTCATCATACTAGTCATGCATGGGTTTTGCATTTCACATTAAACGCATAATTTCATATTAAATAAACGTTATCACGTAAGTTATTATTTTGAACATTTAATCCGATACTTCCAAAAATTATCCCGATATATTTTTATACTTACATTTAGTTTATAAAAATAATATTTTGAGTTTACCTAGTGTTTTAAATTTATTTTGTATATAAATCGTTAAATTTATATTATTACGACGCTTTTCTTAAAAACTACACGATAATTATTATATCATTCAAATTTTACAAGAAATGTATTTTTACAATTTTTATGATCTCATTATACTTTACTTGGACCTATTAAAAATTACTTTTACAAGTTATTATTAACTACACATTTTACTTACATCTTTTTAACAATTATGTACAATATATAAAAAAAAAAAAAAAAATGAATTTGAGAGATACATCCCCCCCCAAAACCGGTTCAAGAGGGGAGGGTAATGCATTTATTGAGTTGGTAGAGATTTTCTTACTTGGTTATATCTACACTCCAAGTTTCATTCACTTCATTCACAACCAATAATTCAAGATAGATCAAGTTTTCTTCTCTCTTGTTTCTTTGTCTCCAAAACCGGCCATTGCAAGTGATAAAGAAGAGATTCATCAAAATTTTGCTAATCAAGTTTAAAACAATCTAGTTACACTCTTATTAAAGGTTTTGAAATAAAAACCTAGGGTGTTTAGGTTTAATCCTTGTTCTAATCACCTCATCAAGTATTCTTGTAAGCATCTCATGTCTATTTTTCATTTTTCATATCCATTTCATCATATTTGAGCAAAAACATGCAAGTCATATGATGTTGTACCACTTTTTCATTGATTTTCAAGGGTTATATATATCTAAATCATCCTATAATTACCCCTTGTTATATTTTAGTTTGGTGATGTCTAGGAACCCATGACACCCTAAGAAGGTGTATGGTAGGATTAGAATAGCTTTGGAGTTGTTTTGAAGGGATTGGAATAGGTTTAGTACGAGAAAAACTCTTTTCGACAAGTATATATAGTGGTCTGATCTTGTTTTGATTTTCTGGAAAATCCGACAGTAGGCACGAATTTTTGGCCTAGATATTTAGAAAATATACTTTAAAACGAATCCGTGGCCGCTTGAACGGATTAAACGGAGCTATAACGAAGAAGTTATGAATTTTTCAAGTTTGACGAGGAAAACTATTAATTTCAGAAATTTCAGCATTGAAAATGTTACACCTTACGAGTCAAAAATGAGTCTTAAGCTTTATAAATTGTGTCGACTTATCAAATATATATTAGTATACCTTGACACGAATCTAAGGATGTAGAAAACGTAGAAAACGGACTTGTAACGATTAAATTACACGCGATAAACCAATTTGCCGTAACTCTATTCTATTAGCAAAATTTATATATTCTTTATTAAAAACATACTACGGCAACTAAAGGACCATGTTGGTGGACGTTTTTATCAATGATGTAGAACTTTTATAACGTGATGTCTTCTAGTAAAAGTAAGTTCGCCTAGCATATTTTCCAAAATATCCAACCGTTTGTTGGCGAGGAGTTGTAACGAATAACATATAGTCACTCAAACTTTGCCCAAAACCATCCTTTCAAACTATATTTTTGGACTAAAGTACAATACGTAACCTATATTTTTCTTTGTGATCGAGACCTCTAGGATGGAAACTTAAACACTAAAACTTTGAGATAATGATACAAGCTTCCCAAAACCGTTGAGTTCATTTCCTAACACTCGACGTGCACCATTTTGCGACTAACTTTTCAAGGTCATTTTAGTCACTTTCATGAAAATTTCAACGACATTATTTTACGACGAAAAGTTATAATTTCACAATAAATCACTAAATGATTATCGTAGGATATCATTTCAACGTAAATACTTGTAAAGTATTTTATAATATGACGAGATGTCATAAACATATATTTTGACGATAAACATTATTTCCAAAGCGTACAAGTGGTATGGATATCATATGGAGTTGCATGCACGACATTGTTTCATGACTTATATTAGAGCATATCATTCATATTAGGTTGCGGATAGGGATCGCACCTCATTTCGATATATCTACTTTTGTCACCATAATCATTGCATCAGGTGAGTTCGTAGCCCCACTTTTACTCGTTTAATTGTTTTACAAACTCTTCGAGGGAGATACATGCTCAACTACTTGTTTTTACTTTACATTTATATGAACTTAAATATCCTTTGTTTCACTCTATGTGTGCGTAAGTAGATTATGCCCGAACTAAATTGATCACTATATTATGAACGCTATTAGTTGAAACACTTTCCTTGATTCTGAACCCTTCGACATGTATATTTGAACTCTTTTAAATTGATTCGGACCCTTTGATATATAAGTGAACACTTTGGACTTGATTTGAACTTTTTGACATATAGTTGAACTCTTTTAACCCTGTAAGAACCCTTTTGATATATTTTAAACTTGTTTGACATGATTTTGAACGCTTCGACTATCTTGAACCTTTTGATATGTTTTAAGCTCTTTGACTATTCGAACTTTTGAACTCGACTTAAATCTTTGAACTTAATTACGAACTTTTGAACGGAACTCTTGAACTTAAATACAAACTTATGACTTGTTTGAACTTATTGAACCGTACGTGTTATGACCTTGATCTAAAGTCTCCTATGTTCGAGACATCACTATAAAGTCTCCCATGTTCGGAGCATCACTATAAAGTCTCCTATGTTCGAAGCATCACTATAAAGTCTCCTATGTTGAGACATCACTATAAAGTCTCCTTTGTTCTGAGCATCACTATAAAGTCTCCTATGTTCGGAGTATATCTTTGGGAAGAGGCACCCATATCTTTGGAAGAAGAGGTATATCTTTGGGAAGAGCACCCAGTATATCTTTGGGAAGAGGCACCGGTATATCTTTGGGAAGATGCACCCATATATCTTTGGGAAGGGGCACCGGTATAACTTTGGGTAGTGGCACCCAGCATAATTTGGTTTCATCAGAAGCATCATTACAAAGTCTCCCTTGTTGGAGCAGTGCAAAGTCTCCCATGTTTGGAGCAGTGCAAAGTCTCCCATGTTTGGAGCATCCCTGAATTATTATATTCGTGGTACTATATTGTGAATTATTATGACCACTTATACTCGACTATTAGACACACGAGATTTTGTGCAATGGGTTGTGAACACTGCGGTTGCAAGTTTTGTATGGGCGGAACTTGGAGCTGAGTGGATTTACAATGCCTTTGCTTTGAGAACTCATTTAACCTCGTGTGCTTGAACATAAACTAGACATATTTTGGCAGTGGGTTGTGAACACACAGGTTGCAAGTTTTGTATGGGCGGAACTTGGGACTGAGTGGATTTGCAATGCCTTTGCTTTTGTGGACTATTCTAAATGACCAAAACTTTGCCTTTGTTGCATGAACGCTCTTTAAAAGCTTTACTTGTTAACCAAACTCTATGAACTCACTCAACCATTGTGTTGACACTTTTAGCATGTTTTATCTCAGGTATCTAAGGCATTCACTTCATGGCATGCATGTGGACTTATCATAGAGTCGCGGTGTCGACGCGTCTCACCTACATTTTTTTTGCACTTAACTATCGTTTGATTGTAACAAACTTATTTTGGTATCTTGGAAATCTATTGGGACCTATGTTTTGTAAACTCTGATTATTTTACTGAATCAAACGATATTTTCAAAACGACACTTTAGGTCGTTCAATATAACTGTGATTGTGGTGCTATGACAGTCAATCCCGCGAATTCCATTCCGCTGCAAAACAGGTAATTTGGGGGTGTGACATCATTAGACATTAAAACATTTCCAACGGATTAGCGACGAATTAATATAGATGTCGGAATGGCGTCGGAAATTCGACGGTAGATTATGTGAATTACTGACGGATTTCCGACAACAATCCAATCTCTTGGAATTCTGTTGGAAGTTACTCGGAAAAGCAAACTCGTCGCTGTTTTGTCGGAATATGGTCGGTAAATTAGCGACGGAAAAGCATCCGTCAGAAAATCTGTCGCTGAAAGTCCACTTTCTAGTAGTGTTGTGAGTGAGTGGGTATATTTAGTGGGGTATTTTGTGGGACCTACAAGTACCAATAACATGTTATTGGTGTGTTATGAAAGAGTGGTGCTTTAGTTATTGGTGTCTTATTGAGAGAGGATGAGGTGACGCTGAGGTGACATACCAATAACGTGTTATCCGTTAACACGATACCTTGTACTCTAACCTATGGATCATAAACTTGACTAGATGTCATTCTTGCCTATTGAATATTGTCAAATAAATTATTGAAGATAAATGGGTTTGTCTTAAGTATGAATTAAGCATCTTAAAAGGACAGCAGAGCATGAGAAAAGGGCGGGGGATCCAAAAATTATACTTTTCGTGAA
Source organism: Chrysanthemum makinoi (assembly GCA_910596185.1). Lineage (NCBI taxonomy): Eukaryota > Viridiplantae > Streptophyta > Magnoliopsida > Asterales > Asteraceae > Chrysanthemum > Chrysanthemum makinoi. The sequence continues at coordinate 279,036,966 of OU343222.1, forward strand.
TCGCTAATCTCTGTAGGTCCCGGGATATCCTTTTACTATCTTAACTTTCATGAGTTAGAAAAATCCAGATAAATTAGTTTGCAACAGCCATAAGCTGGTTTTCTACACATGTGTGTCTTAATTTATTGATCATATGTTGATTATAGTCTATTGGTCTTAATCATATTTATTAGACATATTATCAAAGTGTTAAACATTCTCAGTCGTTCGGGAAACATTAATTTCTGTACAGTGTAAGCCGAACAAATTAAGCTTGAAACCGTCCCAAAAACGACTTTTAACAAGTTCTTAGGTTAAATTTGAAAGTATTGTCAATCAGCTACCTAAGTACCTAACCTTTGAGAAACTATACGTGATTTTAGAATGGTGGCCCTTGCAGACTCAAGGGGTTAGACCCTTTGCTTTACTATTATTATACTAAAATTAGTAACTTTCATGTCGGTCGAAAGTAAATGCACATGCATCTAGACGGAAACATATTCGGGAGGACCACTTTCTATTTGTATACATAAGGAACAGTTAATAGATTGCGATAAGATTATGAGTTTGTTTCACCTTCACGTCTCAGTAAACACATGCGTTTACTTTTTATAATTAGATTGATTATATTCCGTAGCGTATCTCTTCATCTCTTGCAAGCACATTGTAGCATAGCCATTGGATTGCATTGCAACCAATGATTGTGTGCCATTTATACCTATGACATTGGTGCCATGTGGCAACGTATCATAAGCTAAGCTTTAGGGTAGATTAAAAATGGTGTGTATTATTTTGGCAAACCATGTGGCAACGTATCATAAGCTAAGCTTTAGGGTAGATTAAAAATGGTGTGTATTATTTTGGCAAAACAGGAAACAAGAACACAATGGGAACCATGTGGGGGAGTTGTGGTCATTAATGTGAGAGCCATGTGAGAAAGACATGTTCATTGGTTGCTACCTTTTCAAACTACATGACTAATACTAGATTCACTAATTTTTAATTTCAAAAGCATATTGAAATGAATAATGGCTAACCCTTTTTTAGATACAATTGATAAATCTAATAAGCAGTATTGGTTAATAAGAAGATAAAAGTTGTTGTATACTTTAAAGCTACTAAAGTTTAAATATCAATTACTTCATGTAAATGGCTTACTCTATTTTCATAGAGAATTAAAGTTGAAAGTGAGATTATTTTGTAAACACAAATATGTAATTTCATGTTCAATTGTATTAAGAAGAATGCCTTGATCATTCATTAAATTTTTTAATTTCACCGTTGTTACTTTAGATTTATCATCTTCTTTTCGTTCAACCAATGTATTACACATTCCACTTTTCCCGTTCTTACACCATCACTGTTGTTAAAGCTTGTTAGACTACGTGTAGTGGTAGCAAATGCAACGCGTGCATGACCACCTAGACGCATCATCCCATATTATACCCACCACCACGACGCGTCGTTGTTTTGTGTTTTGATAACACCATTGTGGTCACTACCATGTTGTGGAGAAATATATATATATATATTTTTAAGGTATATTGTGTTTAAGTGGGTATATTTGGGTGGAGAATCCGATGATCTTATTACACCATCTAGTGATGCAGTCAACTACGGATATAAGCTGATTTGAGTCGGTGACAATGAGTTGACGTTACTGAACGTTGTCACCGCTACACCTAGTATTATGTATTGTTGTACAAAAAAATAAAAAAAGCTAAAAACTGTTAATATCAAATAAATTTATAAATCACCATTTTACTGTCTCTCTAATTAACGTCATTTAAATTATTATAGTAAGACTTTAATCCAAAATTTAGTAAAATTTAGGGTTTCTAAGGATGTTACGTAAAAAATCAAAGTGATGAAACTCCCGATGCTATTTCGGAAATAAAGAATCGATAGAAATTTCTAGCTTGGCCAACAGTATTTTATGCCTGTGGTGATGACTATCAGACTTCCTTTTTAGGATAATGGTTTAATAATGGTTAGCTACTATTATTATTATAGCCGGCTAACACTTTTTTCTTCCAGAAAATTCCTTAAATAACTTAAAACTGAAACAATAGTTTACTTCGTAGCTTACAAAAATATTCCCAGATTAGATTACTCCGACCAACTGATTATGCAACACTTTTTAATACGTGTTCATTCTTTTATGACCAAATTACAAAATTACAATAGATTGTTAAGTTATTTTGCTACAATATTTCTTTTTCTACTATAAAATGACAAATATGTCATTAACTCATTTTCTTTTATCTTATTAAAAGTTTTATATCTTTTTCATTAACCACTTGCAACTCCTGATTTACTACTTGTAACATTTATTTGATTACTTGTAACTCTTTCATTTCTTTCCTTTTTCTTATCTATAACTATCTATAAAGCATTTGGAACTTGAGAAATTTTCAAATACTTACTCTTATTTTGGTGCTTACCAAAGGACAAATCCCCATCATCCATCTAGTTTGATCTAATGGTGTGAATAAACCTAAGATTTATTATGGAAACCTAAGTCCATGTTTTTTTATCCTTTTTCTTTGTATTTTTGTCTCTTTTATTTATTAGCATTTTTTATTTTTTTATTTTTATTATTTTTTTTGGGGGGAATTCACGTTATTCTTCTATATTCGTGTCTTTTTTTTTTGGTTTGGAATTCACGGTTTTTAAGTTCACATTTTTTCACCATTTTTAAATTTTAAATTCACGTTTTTTTAATTCAATTTTTTTTCGGCTTTCATACGTTTTCATCTGTATTCATACGTTTTCGTTTGTGTTCATACGTTTTCGTCCTTTTTTTACGATTTCGTCTGTTTTCATCCGTTTTCTTACGTTTACATCCGTTTTGTGACGTTTCCGTCCGTTTTCGGCGTTTTCGTACGTTTCATAATGCGTTTTATGCGTTTTCATACGTTTATACACGTTTTCGTATGTTTTTAGACTTTTTTGTCCGTTTTCGTCCGTTTTTAGACATTTTCATCTTTTGAGACATTTTAGATCCCGTTTTATACGTTTTAAATACTGTTTTCATAAGTTTTCGTATGTTTTCTTACGTTTTCGCGTTCGTCCGTTTTCATACGTTTTCGTCTGTTTTCTTACGTTTTCGTTTGTTTTCTTAGGTTTTCGTCCATTTTCTTACGTTTCGTTCGTTTTCATACGTTTTCGTCCGTTTTCTTTCGTTTTTGTCCATTTTTCATACGTTTTAAGACGTGTTTTTACGCTTTCATACATTTTTCGTCATTTTCGTCCGTTTTCTTACGTTTTGGCCATTTTCATCCATTTTCATACGTTTTGTACGTTTTTAGGTTTTCATGTATTTTTCGCCCGTTTTAGGACGTTTTCGATCGTATTTTTACGTTTTCATGTATTTTCGCCCGTTTTTATACGTTTTCGTCCGTTTTCATACGTTGTCATCCGTTTTTTTACATTTTTATCCATTTTTAGACGTTTTTGTCTATTTTCATACGTTTTCATCCGTTTTTATACGTTTTTGTCTATTTTTATACGTTTTGTTCGTTTTCAGACGTTTTTGTCCGTTTTGATACGTTTTTATACGTTTTTCATTCGACTTTATACGTTTTTGTTCGTTTTCAGACGTTTTCATTTTGATATTTGTAAGTGACACTTATTTATCTCTTGTGATATAACACTGTAAGGAAGATGAAAAGTATTACATTCTTCATCATGTATGTGTTATCAGTTGTGATACTCAACTAAGAATGTGATGGTTGTGTTTTTGAAAATATTTAGGAAGATTTTTGTGTTTTATGATATTATGAAATATTAGAAAAGTTGTTCAACTGAAAACAATAGATGTTATGATACTTTTGTTAGACTTGTGGTGGATTTTTCTATTTAATGGATACATTGTGCATGTTTCGATAGGTTTTATAGCGGGATTTGAAAATATCTATGGTTGAATCAGAAAACTAAATAAGCTATGGTTGAAGATAGCACACATCTTTATAAACAAACTGGGAAGCTCAAACACTTGTGATATCAGGTGATATCACCTCACTTGTGATATCACCACGTGATATCATATGTGATAACACAGTTGATATCACCTGTGATATCATGTGATAATGCGGTGATGGCATGTGTGATATCATAGTTTATATCACTTGTGATATCACCAATGATATCACCTGTGATATCATGTGATATCACCTGTGAGGTGATATCACCTGTGATATCATGTGTGATATTACAGGTATTTGAGCTTACTCAATTTGTTTATAAAGATGTGTGCTTTCTTTAACAATAACTTCTTTAGTTTGCTGATTCTACCTTAGATATTTTTAAATTCCGCTATAAAACCTATCGAAACATGCACAATGTCTCCATTAAATAGAAAAATCCACCACAAGTCTAACAAAAGTTTCATAACATCTTTTGCTTTCAGTTAACCACCTTTTCTAATATTTCATATTATCATAAAACACAAAAATCTTCCTAAATATTTTCAAAACACTAAATAAAATGAAACAGAATCATCACGATAATATAATAAGTGATGTTTATTATCATTTCTTTCATATATACTTGGTAAAATACTAAATTCTTATCACATTTGGTATGAATTTAATATTTCACATTCTTAGTTGAGTATCACAACTAATAACACATATATGATGAAGAGTGTAATACTCTTCATCTTTCTTACAGTGTTATATCACAAGAGATAAATAAGTGTCACTTAAAAATATCAAAATGAATAAAAAGGAAGCAAACTATGAAAATAGAGACTTCACATATTCTCATAATCAAACAAGTGTTGCATTAAATTAGCATTTTCTTGAACAAAATAAGAATTCACATAAAGAGACTTTAACCCTTTTATTTCTACTAAGAGTATAATACATTGATTGCATTAACAAAATATGCGCTTGTCAATTGCGATGAAAGGCACAAAAACTATCTTGTGACTGAAAATTATAAAAATATTAGAAAACACATAAGTGATAATATAAAAAAACATACAGAGCAATGAAATATCTCAGGTGATATTAAAGGTTAAAAAATATACTTGTTTGTTTATGAAATATCACAAGTGATATTAGACATTAACTTTTTTATAATAAAATATCATAATTGATATTAGACATGTAATATAATAAAGTTTAATAATAAGCATGAAAACATATGAAAATAGGCGAAAGCATTATAAAAGCGCAAAAAGCGGGGAAAAGCGTATAACGAACAAAACGATATAAAACAAATGAAAAGCATATAAAAGCGTATGAAAGCGGAAAAAGCTTATGAAAGCGGACGAAAGCGTATAAAAGCGGATGAAAATGGTCGAAAGCGTTTGAAAACGGGCGAAAATGTCTAAAGCGGATGAAATCGTCGAAAAATGGGCGAAAGCGTAAAAATGAAAAGCGATGAAAATGTAAGAAAGCGAACAAAAGCGTAAGAAAACGAGGCGAAAACATATTAAAACGAACAGCGTAAGAAAGCGGATGAAAATGTATGCGTAAGAAAAGCGGGGCGAAAACTTAAGAAAACGAGCGAAACATAGGAAAGCGGGCCAGCGTAAGAAAACGGGGCAACGTTATGAAAATGGGCGAAGCGTATAAAAGCGGTAAGCGGACGAAAGCGTAAGAAAGCGGACAAAAGCGTAAAAACATAAGAAAAGGTAAGAAAGCATCTGGCGTAAGAAAGCGGACAAAAGCGTGTGAAAGCGGACGAAAATGTAACAAAGCAGGCCAAAAGCGTATGAAAGCGGGCCAGCGTAAGAAAACGGATGAAAGCGGACTAAAACGTATGAAAAGCGTAAGAAAGCGGACAAGCGTATGTAAAGCGGACGAAAGCGTATGAAAGCGGACAAAAGCGTAAGAAAGCGGATCAAAACGTAAGAAAGCAGGAAACGTAACAAGGCCGGCGAAAGCGTAACAAAGCGGATGAAAGCGGACGCAAGAAAGCGAGGCGAAAGAACAACGTAAAGCGTGGGAAAGCGGGGCCGAAAGCGTGAAAGCGGTAGCGTATGAAAGCGGACAAAATGTAAGAAAAGCGTATGAAAGCAGGCGAAAGCGTATAAAAGCGGAAAAAAGCGGACAAAAAGTAATATGGCCAGCGAAAACAAAAAGCGAAAAAAAAACAAAACAAAAAAACAAAAAAACGTGAAATTAAAAAAAGTGATTAAAAAAATTACAAATAATGAGAAAATAAATAAGAAAGATAAAAAAAACTAGAAAAAGACAAGAAAAAAACATGGACTTAGGTTTAGACACATTAAATCTTAGATTAATCCCCACCATTAGATCAAACTAGATGGAAGGTGGAGATTTATCCCTTAGTATGTAAGGATTTTTGAGTATGCAAAATAAAATGCCTCTTGGAACTTTTATAAATAGAAGTCTTAATTTTGTAAGCTTACACATGTTACTATATTTAATAATTCATATAATTAAGGGGCATTTACATACATCCCCACTCAAACTTCAATAATTACATATTTCCCCAAAGCATGCTTTAATAGCATTGTACATCATGCATTAAAAACTTGTGTTTTGAAGAAATATGTAATTTTTGAAGTTTCCTTGGGTATATATGAAATTCCCCCTATAATTAAATACTACACTAAATGTATCATAATGTACACTAATGACACATAAATTTTAGTATTAAAATGAATGTTACAAACCTACAATAATACAAGTTTAAAGTTCTAAGGTTATCACATACATTCAATTTTTACTAAGTTCAAATGAATATAATTATGAAAATCTATATTTGTATTAATATATTTTACGAAAATTTAAACACACGTTTATTTTTTTAGAACTATCAAACCGGTAGACCGTCATATACAGACTATTATCGCATACCACTAAATGATCAAGATACGACAAAAAGTACATATTTGGTATACCGCTGCTTTGCGCGGGTACCATGCTAGTACATATAAAAGTATCCACAAAAACAATCCACTCGCTGAGGTATCAGCGGGTGATTGGTTTTTTGTGGGATGTAACAATCCACTCGCTGAGGTGTCAGCGGGTGGATTGTTTTTGTGGATACTTTTATGTGGGTTACAGCAAATTTCTTTCTTTTTTGTTGTCATCATCAACTCATCTTCTTTTGTCATTTTCCACAATCAAACACAACTCTAATAACTTTTGATTTGTGACCCGTAACTATTTGTTTATTCGGTTTCTCAACCTTAGATCCACAAAAGTAAACTTACTAATAATCATTGGGATTGTTTATTTTCACTCACGATATTGTCAGAGTTTATAGGCCATTGACTTGCCATAGGCTCTAACATAACCAAGGTTGTAAAAACCGTGAATCGGTAGTCGGGCGGTCGACCCTTTTGTAGCTTGTAATCAGTCTAGTCGGGTGATACGCGTTTGATCATGTCGTAAATTTATATTACTCTAACTACCTACGTTCTACACAAATATTAACGGACAGTGTACCGGTCATACGTAATGTAGTAATTGGTAAATCCGAGGTCGTCTTTAGGAGCAGTGTAATTGGTGAATAAATCCTATACTACTCTAAACTAGAAAGTAGTAAAACGTCACGATATGTTTTAGATCCACATGGTCATAAAGTGTAAAGTTATTAAGAAAACTACAATTAAAACAAATCAAAATGGAAGAGTGATATCCTAGTCTTCGAAATACTACATCCTCATTGAAACTCTTAAATGCAGTGTTTACTTACTAAATCTATTAGAGGCATCTAATGTCATTCGGCTCGATTGATCATCGAGACCATAACCTATACAAAATGAGTTACATACTCATTCTGTAGTCATTATAACTTCCAACTAAACTAAGAGATGTTCCATAAATTCCTATAGACACTAGTGAGGATTTCCACCCAGTGCTTCAACTAGGCAGGTCTTAGCATTGGCATACATGATCTACAGAAAAATCATCCTATACAAATAAGTTGCTACTCATAGTATGGCTTAAATTCTTCTGCGTACTATTCCTAGTTAGGGTATTCCATAGTTATTTCCTACAACTGCTAAGGGTCTATTATCCTGAAACCAATAGAGGACGGGTTCAGTGGTCTCTAACTACCTAGAATACTCACAACCTAAGATTCATAATATCATCAGAACGTAAGGATCTTTTAGAACGCAAGTAAATTATCCAATAGATCATTATTATAAACAAGAGTTTTAATCTAATAAAGTAATAAATATCATAACAATGTTAACACAAAGGTGTTAGCCTGATTCATGTTCTCAACATTTTATAAATAAAAGAAACAATCATGGTCACAAGTTCAAAGTATCAAATAAATCAAACTGAAGTAGGCTAATGTATGGTAAGTTCTTGATCCTTCTTCCTTCTGAATTCCAGCCTTCTTAGAGGAAAACTGGGGTTTTTCCAAACCCTAGTCGACTTTGCGGAAAAGAGGCACACTTGATGAATGATAATGTGGTGGTATTTATAGTTTTGCTGGGCTCGACATGTATACAGCGTAAAGGTAAGTGAGACGCTAAGGCGCATACACTCTCGGTAAATAATTCCTTCATGTTTTATATTTTCATCGGGGTCATTACGTCGTATCCATAAGGCGGTCGCAACACTTGGTCAATACGTCACTTATATATGTGGCGTATTAAGATCGCTTGGTATCCGTCATAACTGTCGAGTCAGAGATACTATTCATGTCTCTATTGTAATGCGCCGCAACTAAAGTCCATGGCATACATCGTATATGCAGTCAGTTTCCAAATATCTTGCGTTTCTTCCAGTGTTTGGCCTAAATAACCATCTTTACGTTTCATTGCTCGAAATCGTCCAACTATACAAATAGAAAGCAATTCAGTATCATATTACATGTAAAATTCATAATTACGAGCGATAAATGAGGAATATAGATAAAGAAATATAGTCATTATTTGATGTTATCAAATATCCCCCACTTGATTTCTACTTGTTCGTAAGTAGACTTCATTATAAATTCTGGAAAAAGGTGTCTCCAAGTGAAGAAGACACTATATTATAGTTCACCATTACTAGAAATCCAAAACCGAGCACCTCACGAAAAGGAAATGAATCACATAATTTCTCTCACGTTATACTAAGTTGTGTTTATATGGGTGATCACTCAATTGCTCAATCATTGTGAATATTCTATCATAAGCTTGATCAAGTTTCACTTATCTACCACTAGAGTCTAAAGGTCTAATTAATCTTCGATGGCAATATAAGGTGAGTACATAAAAAGGCTTAGGGTTGAGTCATCCTTACTGGATCATCTTTCACCAAAAACATTACTCCGAAAAAGCCGATAAAATCATAAATGCTCACCCTTAACGATGAGTGAGACACCCAAGATTGCTCGATTGCTTAACTCGAGTAGGCCTAAGGTTAGGACTACTATCCAGAATGACTAAGGGTAGGAAAAGACATGGGATACACATTTTAAATGGTTTAAAAATAAAAAGAACAAACAAACTAATAGTCCTAAGTCCACTTCCCCTTAGATCAGTAATTGCAATTTCCCATGAACCATACTACAATTCCCTTGGTAATTATCTTCGATATAAACTTAGATAGTGTGTAAAAATAGGAAACTCAAAATCGTTGGCTTCCTATGGCCATTTTCTTCTTTATACTTATACTCTCGTCCCTTTTGATCGAATCAATGTATCTTTTCATAACATAACCAATTTCATCATCATATAAGTTTTTTATGATAATAAATAGCAATGGGTAAGTATCTTATCCCCCCACTTGAACAATAGTTATGCTAAAAAAATACAAAAAATTAGGGAGCTCTTTTCAGTTCTTCATAGTAATAACACTTTTCTCTTTATAGCGTATTGATAAGTCTTTAGAATGTGACAATTGGAAGAATGCAACTAGCAACTTTGAGGTCATGGACAAACAACTATAGGGTAGGCTAAGGTCAATAGGTGTTACGAAACAAAACATATATAAGGTTGTAAGAAACGAAAGTATGACTTAGAGGGGTTTTCCTAGGGGTATCTTGCACTTTAAATGAGTGCAATAATCGGGTTTTTAACAGGATGTCCATAGGTCAAGGTGACAAATCGATAAACACACAACTTTTTTTTACACATAGGTTCTTTGGTTGCTCCTAAAAACATCACCTTCTCAAATCAACTATTCCTATTACAAAAGGTAAACCAAATGTAATGTTCATTAAAATGGTCTTGAGGTGAAAACGAGGTCAAGTTCTATATTGCAAACCACCGGCACACTCATTTGGTAAAATTTATGTAAAATAAGAAAATGAGAAAGTCTTATCTTACCAATGGAATATTAGGTTGTGCACTCCATTAAGTATTAGTCTAGTTTGGTAATGAAAATATGTCAAATTTTTTTAAAAAATGGCATCTTATTTTCATTTGAAAACTAGATAAATATGGACAAATAAAGTCAAGTTAATTATTTCTATTCCTTCCCCCCACTTAAGATATACAATGTCCTTATTGTATTTTATCTTCTATCAAAAAGAAAAGAAAAGAAAATAATGGAAATAAAATGAAAAAAAAACTCCCCTCGCATGCTTCTGCTAAGTTTGAAATAATCTTCACTTGGTTCGTCTCACAAAACTCACTCACGCTATACGACATAATGCGTAGGACTCCTTACGTCGTATTCCACAATCTTGTGCCAGCATTCCTTCAGCCATGAAAGATTACAGTGTATAGCATGTGTTGCTATTACGTAGCATCTGGTCTCGTTAAATTTAAGTTCCAGAAATTCCACTCAATACGGCATATAGCCAATAGACTATATACGTCGTATTACCTTACTGGTAAAAATCATCCGTTATAAAAAAAAAAAAAATCTTAGAACACTCAATAATAATTAAACTCATACAAGATTAATAACAAGATAAAGCATCCTAATAAGTTTTAAACACAAATAAAAAGAAATTAAACTTTGTCTCAAAGCATGATAAATAGATTGTCTTAAAAGGGATGAGGATTCATTCCTCATCCATGTCATTCCCTGCATTTTGGGAAGAGGATGGACCACTAGGGTTGAAACCAAAATCATGAGTTGTGAAGATGTCGAATGTGTCCTGAGGAGGTGGAGGTGGAGGAGCTTATGAGGACCCATGGTAGTGTAGAGGAACTGTCATAAAGGCATCATCCTGCTGTTGGACCCCCAAGTCCGGTATGTAAGGCTGGTAAGTGTATGAGGGTCCTTTGTAACAAGGATGGGCAATCTGATGATGGTTAAGTATGTAGGATCATGTTTTATGTTGATTATGTGGGATTTTGGAGGTTGGGGATTATGGAAAAATAAGGTAGCCATTTTAGAAAGAGAAAGAGTAGAGAGGGGAAGTTTCTAGTGAGAGAAAAACACTTGTAGTGTGTGTAATATTATGAAACAACCAACCCTCTCCCTAAAGGGAAGAGGGTATTTATACAACTTACTAAACGCTCCTTATGGGCTGTGGATCAGGTATACAGTGGGTAAAGACCCGTTCGTCCTCCACAGTGTTACTTAACTAATCTATAACTATTAAATAACGATAAGTCTACGAGCTAACATATGCTAGACTATAGTTGAGGCGACCGAATATTCTATATGGATTTTCCAAATCCTAACAATCTCCCCCTAAGGGAGGTAACCCCATAGATTACAATTTGCATCCTAGCATTCAATCATAATGTTCAATTCCGAGCTTGTATACTTTGATTCTTCAAATTCCGCAATCTTTGTACTTCAAGTAGTGATTCTTCAAATGAATGTTCCTTTGACTTATGATCATGAGCTTTCTTCGAGATCATCGGCCAAAGTATATCTCCAACTCATCCTTTGAAGTATCGCCTTCATGTGATGTTGTGACTTTTGGACCGACATGCTCATAGTTTCTGGATCATGACATCTTTTCATCAAAGTAGCGGAAGCATTGTTGTACGATTTTGATTGTCATGTTTTTCTTCAATTATGAGTGTGTGATGTGAGCATGCGGTTATGAATTGATGTCTCAATTTCCATCAGCTGCAACCGTTAGTTGTTCCTGCAAACAACAGTTAGCAATAAAACATACGAAAGTGACTTTGTTCACTTTCGTTGAATAGGGTTGCAAGAACCACAGTTCCCCGTTGATCTATATAAATACTGCATGTGATCAGGTAGAATTCCAAAGAATCTCCATGACAGGGTTTCGAAACTTGATCTAGCCATTCTCAAACCAGAGCGTCCCGAAGTAGACAACACGGAGTGAGTGAACCAGCGAATTGAGATTCACTGATTGATGAAAAATTGATTTGAAAAAAAATCGCGTATTGCTGAAGAGAGAGTTTTTGCAATACGACACAAGATTTATAAGATAAATCAAGTTTCAATCATAAATACTTTTGTTTGAGAAATTAACGCGCAGTCGATGTGCTAGAGAAAAGAATTGTAGAGTACATCGAAAGGATTTTCAAAAGCATTCGTCAATCCATTTCCTGGAACAAGTTTGATTCAAGAGTGAATCGACCCTTCGTTTCTTTCCGGTTGTCACAATTTTGATCCATGAAGGATCTCACATGTCACCCACCAAGAGCTTGTTTAATGTTGGCTCTAGAAGGATTTCCATCGTCATTGTGAATATTTTACATATCACTCGGATGTTCTGGCAATACCACGAGAATAATGCGTAAGACTCTCAATATATTTTCTTACTTTCCACATTGTGTGAAACAACAAGTCTTCATGAATTGTGTGTCCTAAGGAGATTTATTGATGATCTCTTGGCTCTAGACTCAATAGTGCCTTTTGGTTTCCTATGCGGAGACTAGGGAGAGGGTCTCCTTTTTCAATATCAACCATCGCTAAGAGAAAGTCGATATATTATGTAGGTTCCCCATGAGAATGTAACAAATCCTTTTAATAGAACTTGAGTAGTTGGAAGTTTAGTGCAATGCGTCACTAGGTCCATGACGTCTTATCTTCAATACCGGCGTTACCTTGGTAACCACCAGTAGCATATGTATTGAACCCGGTTTCTGCCCTAAGGTTGAATTATTGGAGAGCTATTTCTTTTCACCCTTTCACTTTTCATTTCTTTTCATTGTTCAACCCCTTCAGTGCTTACTGAGATTTCATCACCAGAACCTTGTTGGGTTTGTTCCAGTCCTAGCTCTATCTCAGTCAGCACTCTTCCCTTATTCTCATTTTCTCATTTTTTTGATCATACCTAAGGACTTCTACACTATCTAGTGGATTGTCCTTGGGTAGATCCCTCCAGCTCTGGCGGGATCGTGGGAACTAATACCTAGCCTTACCATCCTTATAACTCCAATAAAGTAAATGCAAGGTTGGTCTTTGATATACTTCCACGATTGCCATTGAAAACCGATTGAAAAACCAATCAAGGTACTTGTGATATAATATCAAAGCATTTTGTACCTCAATTGTTTTTTATCTTTAATAAATGCTCCCCTTCAACACGTGCATCGAAACTTGAAATCATTTAGCACATGGAGAAAGGAGTGCTTGCTTGAGTCTTAAAGAATCACAATTTTATCAGATTTAATATTTAAATCATATTCTCTCCCCCGATCAAAAATTTTAAACCTTTTGAGATTTGTGATCTCAATTGGTTTAAATAAGTTTAGAAAACATGTAGGTCCAAAACTTATGGATCTAAGTAGCCTTTGTATGACTTATAGCAAACTTGAATAAATCCAAATTTACTATGTGAAGAACTCTTAACAAATGCTTAATGTGCTAATGCGGAAACTTAACACAAAAAGTATGAAGAACACAATAATACACTAACTTTTTATTTTCTATTGATTACTTGATCAATGGTTAAGGCTTACACCACGTACCTTAACCTAATACCTTAGGAATCCTTTTATACACTAAGGAAACCCTAATTGACTACAAAACTTGTAGAAGGGTAAAAATATCTCTTCCTAAGATATCTCTACGCGTACATATCCATTACTAATATAACTCTAACAAACTATCCTGTTTTTATCATAAACAGACTTAACTATCAACACTTTGTTCTGCCAGACTTAACCACATTAGTACTGGCAGACTTAACTGACAGACTTAACACTAACAGACTTAATTCTGTCTTACCCGACTTAACTATTATACTACCAGAAGTAATACTGATAACATCAAATAGTCCTGAATATTAAGTGTCAATTTCTCCCGATAATTCTCGTATTTTATATCATTTATATGGATTTATGCTTGTTTTCCTCTATATTTCACTTTCAGGTAAATTACGAGTATTGGAGCTAAAGAGACGCGGATTTTGGAGATTTTATAAAGAATTAATGATGGTATGCCCACAGTGATGAAGTTATGGCATAAATCCACTCTCACATTACGTCGTAGCTATTGCATTACTCAGAAGGCCAGCTCAGCAGAAGATTACGGCGTAACTCACAATAAGGATTACGCCGTAACCCATTAGGTCAATAGACTTTACACGCCGCTACAAGCTACGCCGTAACTCCTTCCAACGATTACGGCGTAATCATGACATTGTAACCTGTATTGAAGATACGGCGTAACTCATCCCATGTGTTACGCCGTAACCAGCTATTACGAGAAAATTATTATGGATTTATATAGGTTACAGCGTAACTCTCAACTTAAGTTACGCCGTAATTAGATCTCGCCTATAAATACCAGCCCTAAATTCTGCATTTCACATCATTCACTCCACACCAAAAAGCAGAGAACGTGAGTAGGAGACCAAAGGCAGATCTTGAGGAGCATACGAAGCCATCTCCAAGGGAGAAATCACTCCCTAACGATAATCATTAGCGATTAGCTTTCTTTTTACTTTTGATTCATGTATTTCAATATGTCAAACATTGAATTGATTGTTTCATTTAATATGATCGGCTAAGCACCTTTGGTGCTAGCCTAGTTATAATTCCTTAATTGTTATGTTTATGTTTATATTGCTTCCGTATAATTGTTTCTAGTGTATGCATGCATAGTTTGTTGGTAGCCACCTTTGTTTCGAAAGTTTTGAATGGAGGTAGTGTCTAGTTGCTTAGGAGAATTGACCAACTGACACTAAGTAGGTAGATTGAGTGGGAAGGGTAAGAATTGACCAACTGACGACCCTTCTTCGCTTGTACGAACTGACCAAATGATCACCTGCCATTTGGATGAACTTAAGAAGTTAGGGATGAGTGTCTCCGGGCACTCATTGTTATAAATCTTGCATGTAGCAAAACTTAATGACTTGACTTAGGGGACTAAAAACAACTAGACTTTCAAGGGTAGTAGCTTGATCTCCGGTGGAAACCTTTGCTGATAGGTTAGGACGAACTGACCAAATGCTGTCCTAGCGACCTAAACCCCCACTTGAATCAACTGAAAGTAATTAAACGTAAACATAACATGATAGGATGAGTAACTAAGTTAGCGCACTTCTCCTTTATTGATCACATCATTGCATTTATTTGCTTTCTTTCATTTGTAGTCTTATTAGTTAATTAATCATTTTAAACCTTAAAATCATTAAAACCAGTGACCATTAGACTTAATTAGAATCCGCTCACATAGCTCTTGGGACGACCTCGGTTTTACCGATTACTACACTACACACGATTGGGTACACTGCCCGGTTAGTGCATAGGGTGGACCATAGGTAAACGAGAAACTTATAAATATTAAAACCTGGTCAGTAAAACCTGCATCAAGTTTTTTGCGCCGCTACCGGGGAGTTGTATTAGGATTTTTATTTAAGTCTTTATTTTTAATTATTTCAATTTCGGAAATTATGTCTCTAAACATTAATGATTATCTTACCACCTCTAAAGTGAAACAGGGGATCACTATTCCAGCTCTCGAAGAAAATGTTAGATTTAAATTCTGGGGGCTATGTCTGGAAGAACTAAAGCGATGTAGCTTTTATGGAAACAAAGATGAAGAAGCACACGAGCACATCTCTAAGGTATGTGAAATCGCTGATTTGTTTAATGCACCAGGTGTCTCCAGAGACCATATTATGATGAGAGCATTCCCATTCACTCTCAAGGAAAGAGCTAGAGATTGGCTGAAGAAACTACCCTCTGGATCTATTACAACATGGAATGCATTCAAGAAGGTCTTTCTTAAAGAATATCGAACCCCTGCAAAGATCCTTTAGCAAGTTGACGAAATCAGAAAATTCTGTCAAAACAATGATGAACCATTATTTACAAATTGGGAAAGATTCAATGAGGCCATCCTCAAATTCCCCGAGCATAAACTTAACAAGCACGAGCAACTGCAAATATTCTACAACGGGCTTAATATCAAAACTCGAAAAATGTTAGACTCCAAGGAACCTATCCCTTTGATGACTGCTGATAAAGGATGGACTAGAGTTGACGAAGTTGCCCTTCATTCTTCATCCTGGCGTGAAGATTGGAAGGAAAGCCCATTGGAACTACAGTCGGTGATTATGAACTTGGAAGAATTCGAGTCTGACATGCACTCCCTTACTGAAGAAGTCAAGATGGTTAAACATAAGTTCGATAGCCCAGTTGAAGGAAGAGTGATAGACCTCGAAAAAGCAATAAAAAAGCTTGTGAAAGAATCTAGTAGAAAGCAAGAGGAAAGTGAGAAACTGGTATGGAACATCAAGAAAGACTACAACCATGTACTAAGGACTCAAGCTGCTGCTATAAGAAGATTGGAGAACCAGGTCGGAAAGCTCACCAAATCGGTCAAAATCAGAGACGAGGGGGAACTTCCGAGCACAATTGAAACCAATCCTAGGGACCTGGCCCATGCTATAACAACCCGAAGTGGATTAAACTATAAAGAACCAGCTTATCCCTCAAACTCAAATGTTCCGAATGAAGAATCCCTCATGACAACAAAAAGGAAACGGTGGCTACTCAACCAACTTTATCACAAGAAAAAGTTCGACCTTATGTTCCGCCCATACCATTTCCCAGAAGAATTAAGAAGGAGCAAGAACGATTACAATTTCATAAATTCATGGAGAAATTACAACAGCTCAGCATAAACATTCCTCTCGTGGAAGCACTTGAACAAATGCCCAAATATGCTAAATTCATGAAGGACCTCCTCACTCATAAAAGACTTTCTGATCAGACACAGGTTACCTTGAATCAAAGGTATTCTGCTGCACTTCTAAAAGACATGCCTCTCAAAGAAGAAGATCCTGGGAGTTTCACCTTACCTTGCACCATCGGAGGTATCGTGTTTCAAAAAGCCCTTGCCGACTTAGGAGCCAACATCAGCCTTATGCCATTCTCGCTTTTTTCACGACTGAATTGGGAAGCCTGAAACCCACTAGGATGTGCATTGAGCTGGCCAATAAAACAACTTAATACCCTAAAGGAATTTCCGAGAATGTCCTTGTCAAGATCGATAAATTTGTATTCCTGGTCGACTTCGTAGTCCTCGAAATGGAAGAAGATGATGTACCCATTTTATTCGGAAGACCCTTTCTTGCCACAACACACATCATGATTGATGTTTTTAACAGGAATATCTCTTTGGAAATCGGAAATGATAAGATTAACTTCAACCTAGAAAGATCTATGAAATACGCTTCTTTCACTGACGACAACCTTGACGACCTCGATCTAGGCGAGGTTAATGTTCATAAACACGCGCAAGAATGCTTTCAGCCAGAACCCTTGAAATCACTAATATTTGAAGACGATGACAACGCATCTAATGATGAAGATGACAAGTGGGAAGGAAATACTATGGATAGCCAAACGTTGTGTTATGCTAACATCCGTGAAAAAGATGATAATACTCCCAAGCTTAAAGAGCTCCCTTCTCATTTAGAATACGCATTTATTAATGATGATCCTAATTTTCCTGTTGTTATTTCTTCTTTATTATCTGACGAGGAAAAGAAATTGTTATTACAGGTTTTGAGCAAGTACAAGGGAGAAATTGCATGGAAAGTTTCTGACATAAAAGGAATTAACCCTTCATACTATTCTCACAAGATACTAATGGAAGATGATTTTAAACCTGTAGTGCAGCCACAAAGGAGATTAAACTCGAAATTTCAAGATGTGGTCAAGGATGAAATCATTAAACTCTTGGATGCAGGTCTAATTTACGCTATTTCCGATAGCCCTTGGGTTAGTCCTATTCATGTTGTGCCAAAGAAAGGAGGAATGAACGTGGTCACTAATGAGGATAACGAACTAATCTCTACAAGAACAGTTACTGGCTGGAGAGTTTGCATCGATTACAGAAAATTAAATGACGCAGCGCGGTAAGATCACTTTCCACTCCCTTTTATCGATCAAATGTTAGAAAGGCTTTCTGGACATGAATATTATTGTTTCCTTGATGGATTTTTAGGGTATTTCCAGATTCCAATCGCTCCAGAGGATCAGGAAAAGACAACTTTCACATGCCCCTACGGAACATTTGCTTACCGAAGAATGCCTTTTGGGCTATGGAATGCCCCTGCCACATTCCAACGTTGCATGACGGCAATCTTCTCGGATATGTGCCAAGATTTCATGGAAGTATTTATGGACGATTTCTCGGTCTTTGGTAATTCTTTATTATCTTGCCTTAATAATTTATCTAAAATTCTTGCTAGATGTGAAGAAACCAACCTTGTCCTGAATTGGGAAAAATGTCATTTTATGCTAAAAGAAGGAATTGTTTTGGGACATAAAATTTCCCAAACTGGGATTGAAGTCGATAAAGCTAAGGTTGACATTATTTCTCGACTCCCTTACCTAACTAATCTTAAAGGGATTAGGAGTTTTCTTGGGCACGTTGGGTTTTATAGAGATTTATAAAAGATTTTTCAAAAACCGCTAAACCTATGACCCAACTTCTCATGAAGGATGCAAAATTTGAATTTAACAATGAATGCAAAAACGCTTTTGATATTTTGAAAGAAAAATTAACTACAGATCCTGTTATCATTGCTTCGGATTGAAACAACGATTTTGGACTAATGTGCGATGCCAGTGACTATGCGGTGGGGGGCTGTTTTAGGACAAAGGATGGATAAAAAATTCAAACCTATTTATTATGCTAGTAAAACCTTAAATGAAGCGCAAGAACATTATACGACCAACGAAAAGGAACTCCTTGCGATTGGTCTATGCCTTTGATAAATTTAGGTCGTACTTAGTAATGTCTAAAACTGTTGTCTACACTGACCATTCTGCTTTAAAGTACTTGTTTAGTAAACAGGATGCCAAACCAAGGTTGATAAGATGGGTACTTTTGCTACAAGAATTTAAAATAGAAATCAAGGATAAGAAGGGGGAAGAAAATTTGGCAGCTGATCACCTATCTCGGTTAGAAAACCCTGAGCTTGAGGAGCTTGACATAGAAACTATTCGTGATTCCTTCCCCGATGAGCATCTTATGTTAGTAAGAATTAAAGATCCTGGTCCTGAACCATGGTATGCAGACTTTGCTAATTACCTCGCTGCCAGAGTTTACGCCGTGCAACAAAACTTATGATCAAAAGAAAAAGTTCTTCTCAGATTTAAAATATTATTTTTGGGATGACCCTTTCCTATTTAGATCTTGCCCTGAAGGTATAATTAGGAGATGCGTTTTCAGAGAAGAACAACAACGAATCCTGAAACACTGCCACAACGGACCCGCTGGAGGGCATTACGGGGCTCACACTACTGCTAGAAAGATTTATGAAGCAGGATTCTTTTGGCCTAGCATTTTCAAGGATGCCGCAAAATATGTAAGAAATTGTGACGCATGTCAGAGGGCAGGTAACATCTCTTCTCGAAATTAGATGTCGCTAAATAACATTTTGGTATGTGAAGTATTTGATGTATGGGGAATTGATTTCATGGGACCTTCCACCCCATCGAAAAACAAAAGTTATATTATGGTAGCTGTCGATTATGTTTCAAAATGGGTTGAAGCTGAAGATCTACAAACTTGTGATGCTAGAAGCGTCATTCAATTTGTAAAAAAGTTATTCTCTAGATTTGGGATTCCTAAAACCATCATAAGTGATCGAGGGACACACTTTTGTAATGCAATTATGGAAAAAGTGCTGAACAGATACAGAGTAGTCCACCGGATGTCTACACCTTACCACCCCAAAACTAATGGGCAAACAGAAAACACCTATCGGGCACTCAAGTGAATTTTGGAGAAATCTGTCAGCAGTAACAAAAAAGATTGGTTCGACAAATTGGACGAAGCTTTATGGGCATTCAGAACCGCCTACAAAACCCCTACTAGAAGCACACCTTTTAAGATCGTATACGGAAAAGCTTGTCATCTCCCAGTAGAATTAGAACATAAAGCATACTGGGCACTTAAAAATGCTAATTTTGAGACTGACTTGGTCAAGGAACACCGAATTTCTCAAATCAATCGCCTTGCTGAATTAATAGATGAAGCCTACGATCATGTCAAAGCATACAAGGATAGGACCAAAAGATGGCACGATGCGCGGATAAAGGATAAAAAGTTTGAAGTTGGGCAAGAGGTGCTCATTTTTAACTCAAGACTCAAACTCTTCCCTGGAAAAATGAGATCTCGCTGGGTTGGTCCTTACACAATGAGCAAGGTGTTACCTTATGGGACTATTGAAGTTTATAATAATGCAGGGGAGTTTTTCAAAGTAAATGGGCCCAGAGCGAAAATTTATAATGGAAAGGATGTTAGTAAGCTTTCGGGAGATGGATTATTTGCTCCCGCGTAAAGTCAAATGGCTTTAAGTCTAACTTAAATACTCGCTAATAAAGAAAAGTGTATTTCGAGAGACAACCCGAATTATCCTTTTTATTTCTATTTCTGTTGGTTTTGTGTTTTTAACCTCTTTTCCAGGAAACGGAGAAGATTGCAGCAGCAACTAAAACGGGGACAAGGTCTGTCCATCAGTTACGGCGTAACTCAACCCCATGATTACGCCATAACACACCTCCAGTAGCGATCCTCCCAGAGCATTACCAACTACGGCATAGTCCCATGCTATGGTCACGTCGTAGCTACACTCCAATAGCGTCTGCCAGGTTTTGCCATAGTTACGGCATAACTCCTTCTAGGAGTTACGACGTAACTATCCTCCAGTAATTAATTTTTTTTGTTTAAACACAATAACCTTGTATTAGTTTTTAAATGAACTTTGTGGGTATGTTCCCTGTAAGCCCTCACGAGACTACACTCGTCCACTTAGGACACCAAGTGGTTAAAAGGCTTGTTGCATACGCTAAAGGCAACCGTGATTCCTACGAAAGTGAGTTAGATTTCTTTTCGTTTTTTTTTTTCTTTTTTAGAATTATTCTTGTTGGTAGTGTGATTTCAGGGAATGAAGTTTGCTCGTGGATGCTTAAGCGAAGGCACAATTCGTTTCGTGGGCCTTCTTTCTTTTTAGGAGCGAATTTCAAGGAAGTTCTCTCTCTAATTCTACTTTCTCTTCACCTCTATTTAACGTTTAGTACAAAAAGGACTTTGTACATTTCAAGTGGGGGACGAGAGTAGAATTATCTCTTGAACTTTATTATGCCCTCGTTTTTCTAGTGTATTTTGAAAAATTATGCCATTTTTAAAATTTTGACATGTTTTTCTTAACCTAACTAGATTAGACCTTAGCCGAGCACATTATAACCCTTGATATTATATGGTGAGATTAGCCTTATCCGTTTCCAAATATTTACCCCAAATCCACCAAATTATGAGTGTCGGTAGCTTGTAAACTTTAGAACTTGGCCTTTGCATCATTTCGAGACCAAAGACGAGGTATGTTGAGTTAGCTTAATGTATTTGGATTATTCAGTTTAAGAAGGCAATATTATAGGATTATCACTCAAACATCCTATCCTTGTGTGTCTATCGATTAGTCACCTCGACTTCTCGACCCCCATGTTAAACCCTTTTGTTGCACTCACCTTTAGTGCAAGATACCCCTAGATACACTCGTCTGAGCCATTCCTTTCATTTTTTTCACCCAATATATTGTTTCAATACACCCATACACCTTAGCCTGCCGTTTAGTCTTAATTTGTAATCGGGAAGTCATTGTTTGCCTAAGTTCAAGGTTCAAGTAGAAAGGTTCAGGAATTACGCTTTCGTCAAAGACAAATATTTGAAGATCATTGAAGACCCCCCAAATTCTCATATTTTTCATCTCAAGTGGGGGGATGTTATGTTTAGTTTAAAAAAATGATGATGAAGTGATTCGAATATATATATATATATATATATATATATATATATAATATATATATAGTTGTAGTTATTTGTTTATTGTAAAGTGCAAAGTTATAAGCACTATATTTTAGAACTCATCAAAGACTTAGTATCGAGGAGGCCACCTCGGTCACAATTGAAGAATGAAGTTGGCAATCATTGCGCCAACAGTTGAAGAAGAGCTAATGTGCCCATTATGACGTCCTCTAATGGCACATCTACTTGATTTATCATGATCCGGTTTCTTAGCCTTGAAACTTGAACTTTGGATGAACGGTAAGCGGTGATGACTTGGTTATAGGTTTAGACTATTTGCTTGTTATTTTTTACTTTACACAAATTATATCCCATGTCTTATCCTAACCTTTAGTCGTGAAGCTTGTCTAGGTGATAAAGCGAGCAATCTTTGGTGTCTTTGCCATGGATTTGGTCATGTATCATTGATTTTTTCCACTTTGCCGTGACATGTTAGTAATGACGATTCTCCCTTAACCTTTGTCGTGTCTACCCATATTGCCTTCGAGAATTTTTTAGTACTTAACTCTAGTGGTGGATATTTGTGTAACCGCCAATCTTATGATAGAATACATGCTATGACTGTGCTTTGAGTGATCACCCCGAAATTGAAACTTAGATTAGTTGAGAGATTTTGAGTGTTTTGTTCCCATTTCGTGAGGTGTTCGGCTTTGTTTTATTCTAGCATAAAGGATTTTTAAACTTATATTTTCCAGGTAATGGGAGATATCTTTTTAGAAATTTATCTAATAAGGTCTACTTGAGGGCAAGTAGAGTTCAAGTGGGAGGATATTTGATAACATCAAATAGTCCTAAATATTAAGTGTCAATTTCCCCCGATAATGCTCGTATTTTATATCATTTATATGGATTTACGCTTGTTTTCCTCTATATTTCACTTTCAGGTTAATTACAAGCATTGGGGCTAAAGAGACGCGGATTTGGAGATTTTATAAAGAATTAATGATAGTATGCCCATTGTGATGAAGTTACGACGTAACTCCACTCTCACATTACGCCGTAGCTGTTGCGTGACTCAGAAGGCCATCTCAGCAGAAGATTACGGCATAACTCCCACTAAGGATTAAGCCGTACGCCATTAGGTCAAAAGATGTTCCACGCCGCTACAAGCTACGCCGTAACTCCTTCCAATGATTACGGCGTAATCATGACATTGTAACCTGTATTGAAGATACGGCGTAAGTCAACCCATGTGTTACGTCGTAACCAGCTATTACGAGAGCATTATTATGGATTTATATAGGTTACGGCGTAACTCTCAACTTAAGTTACGTCGTAACTAGATCTCTACTATAAATACCAACCCTAAATTCTGCATTTCACAGCATTCACTCCACACCAAAAAGCAGAGAACGTGAGTAGGGGACCAAAGGCAGATCTTGAGGAGCATACGAAGCCATCTCTAAGGGAGAAATCACTCCCTAACGATAAGCATTAGCGATTATCTTTCTTTTTAGTTTCTATTCATGTATTTTATTATGTCAAACATTGAATTGATTGTTTCATTTAATATGATCGGCTAAGCACCTTTGGTGCTAGCCTAGTTATGATTCCTTAATTGTTATGTTTATGTTTACATTGCTTCCGTATAATTATTTCTAGTGTATGCATGCATAGTTTGTTGGTAGCCACCCTTGTTTCGGTAGTTTTGAATGCCGGTAGTGTCTAGTTGCTTAGGAAAATTGACCAACTGACCCTAAGTAGGTAGACTAGTGGGAAGGGTAAGAATTGACCAACTGACGACCCTTCTTCGCTTGTGCGAACTTACCAAATGATCACCTGCCGTTTGGATGAACTTAAGAAGTTAGGGATGAGTGTCTAAGATGCTAGCACCCGGGCACTCATTGTTATGAATCTTGCATGTAGTGGAACTTAATGACTTGCCTTAGGGGACTAAAAACAACTGGACTTTCAAGGGTAGTAGCTTGATCTCCGGTGGAAACCTTTGCTATAGGTTAGGACGAACTGACCAAATGTTGTCCTAGCGACCTAAACCCCCACTTGATTCAATTGGAAGTAATTGAACGTGAACATAACATGATAGGATGAGTAACTAGGTTAACACACTTCTCCTCTATTGATAACATCCTTGCCTTTATTTGCTTTCTTTCATTTCTAGTCTTATTAGTTAATTAATCATTTCAAACCTTAAAATCATTAAAACCATTGACAATTAGACTTAATTAGAATCCGATCACATAGCTCTTGGGATGACCTCAGTTTTACCAATTAATACACTATACACGATCGGGTACACTGCCCATTAGTGCATAGGGTGGACCATAGGTAAACGAGACACTTATAAATATTAAAACCTAGTCAGTAAAACCTGCATCAAATACCAAACAGACTTAAACAATCTTAAATCTGTTTTACAAAATATAATTCCCTACAATCCTCCCCTAACTTGATCTTCACATGTGAACTTCAAGTTCTTTATACTTTTTGAGGATCTTGGGATTATCTTTGTGCTGCATCTTTGAATATTCTTCATTGTGTGATCTGTGCAGCATCCAATCTTCAAAATATCAGCACTCCATGGTCTTTTCTGCAACAATGACTGTATGTACATCAATTCATAAAAGTTTCATGCTATTCTCATCACATCCAGGTGTGTAAACTCCTGTGAGAGGTGAATCATTGAAAACTTAATGGATTTTATGTCTCTTTACCAATTAGCCATTACTACTGGAGTAGTCAATGTACTGGAGTGTAAAACCATGGTACATTGATAACCATCTAATTTTTAGCAAACCAGCAGCTATCAACGGATTTAATTAGTCTTTACCAAAAGTCGTTTACTTTTGGACTAGCCATAGTTTTCCACTGCCTTTACCACAAGCCATGAACTTGTGGGCTAGCCAACTCTTTATCAACACAGATATGGTGAGTTGAATACCATACAATTTTTGGCAAATTGTCAGCCATAAACGGATTTGAGATATCTTTACCAGAGTCGCTTGGTCATGGATTAGTCAGTCCTTATGTGGATTAGACATGGTGGACAGATAACCATTTGTTGTGTTGGTGTAGAGTACCTTTACCAAGTGAAAGCATCTCAAAAACCAATTATACTTATCAACCTTTTAAAATAAACTTAGCAGCTAAGAAAATTCTTTCAAACATATTAAAATTACTGCTGTTGAGCTTTTGATTCAATTAATTTCAAAAGATTATAACAAGCATCATCTTTTCTTTCTCCTAGCAACTTTTTGTCAAGCAGTTGCCCGCAGATCCTGTTTGGAAGTGAAAAATCCACTTCTAGTTAGCATATAAACAATTAAAGTTTCTAATTCCAAACAGTGAACCTGAAAAAGTATGGAAGTATCTCCATCTGATCAGTTGCTTGACTTGCCAGCTTCCACATCTCATTATCAGCATCTGGTGGCTCAAAAATTGTCTTCAAATCTCCCTAGAGGACTCTTTCATACTCCTCTTCAGGTCTTTGATCACCATGCTTTTCCACCATCACCTGGTATATTGTCTTCAGATCATTGATGCGCGTACGAAGCGCGTTCGGGGTCAAAGGAACTTCCTTTTCTTTGAGCAAGTTTTTCAACCACCTAGGCAGTGAACCTAATCGTTCTAGTGTAGTATTGGGTAAGCCTCGGGGATTGACATCGTTCTCTAGGGGAATAAGAAAGCTAGAAAGAAATATAGTACGAGAAGGTGGGGTTGAGGATGATTCTTTTTTTATCGGTTTTTTAGAAAGCTAAGATAAAATCTCGGGGAAATTGGTTGGGGGTGGTATTTTCTACCGATTACATCTACTTATCTAATTATCTAGTTATCTAATACTATGGGTAGCTATGTCTATTTGATGTGTGCTCGTATGGTCATTAAAAAGTGTTTACTTAGATACTATTACTCCCTAGTTATCTTTTATTGGTCGGTTGAATTGTCACACCTTATCTTAACGTGTTGCATTCCTAAAGGTCGTAGGGTAAGCGTAGTCTCTAGTTCTTTGAGTTTATCTCTCGGGTTTAGCATACGAAATCCGCAAGCCCTTAAGCTATTTCATTCATAAGCCTCACTTTCAATAAGCATACTCAAGCATTAAACACAATGAATGATACCTAATTGCACTCCTAAGCCAATTTACAATTAAGATAAGAAACAAGCTAACAATAATCAATAACTAGGTTTCATAGATCTAAGAAAACACACAAGAAATTCAGCTAGACATGGTAAACAAGCAAGCATACACACAATCAATTGAAGACATAATGATACTTTGGATTAAAATACTTATCTCGATGTGTAAATAGGGTTTGGGACCCTAAGATACTGTCCAAATCGGACTACAAACGATTAGGGTTTTTTTCTCCAAAAGTCTACCTCCCTAAATGCAGAAAAATCGAATTCTATATATAGATTTACACTTGCGACGACGTCACCTTTTGGATGGGACGCCGTCAGCTCGCCGTCATTAGGGTTTCGTCTTGGCCAAGTCATCGATGGGACGGCGTCACCTTAGAGTTGTGACGCCGTCAGGATTCAGTTGGGACGTCGTCTTGATTGTGGATCTGGGCCGTCTGAGATGAAAAGTCTGTGTGACGCCCTTCTTCTTCACAACGTGACGCCGTCAGGTTATATGAACAAAAATTCCACTGAGCCATCTGGTGCATGTTTTGATCAGGTCATTAAAGAGGGACGGCGTTGCCCTTTGATTGGGACGCCGTCAGGTTCTGTTTGAGCAGCTTGAGTGGCTTCGATCTTGACTTTGCCATTTTCTTCATGTATTCGCTCCTTTTCGTCCAAATGTGCTTCATTCCAGCATTTTGCTTCTAAGAGACCTAAAAAGTGAAAAGGAACGAAATTAAGCAGTAACGAATATAAAAGTGGTCGATTAAGGGCTTAAACGACCCCCTAAAAGCGTACGTTTTAAATCCTTATCAAATATCCCTACACTTGGTATTTGCTTGTCCTCAAGCAAATGTGCTTTTGGCCAATCAATTTATAAGTTAGGGGGCATGAAGCATGGGTTTAGAATAATTCATAACAAGTAAAAGTACCGCAATATTCATAACAAGCACGGAAATTATATACTAGCACCTCACAAGGGGTGTTTGGATTATCTCATCTCTCGGGTTTATATGAAAAATAGTAAATGGAAATGGAAGATAAACACTCATTACTTGGCATAGTACATAGATTACCATAAGCTTGAGACTAGATCAAACCTCCACCACTTTGGCTAACCTAGGAACAACTATCTAAGAGGTCTTTGCAACGGTTGTAACGTTAGGCTTACGGTAGAGAAACAAAGGGTTTTGTTGGATAGGCGATATTTAGTGGTGGCAAGTCAAAAATCTTATGTTACAAGCATGAAATGAATGGCGTTGCTAAGCCAAGACTCGATTCACTAACTCTAGATAACTTGAAATAAACAAACATAAATTTAAAGACATAAACATAAAGATAGATGTAGGATGGTAGCCCGTATGTTTTTCTTCATTTTTTTCATTCTTTTTTAACACTCTTTTTTCGATTTTTTTTTCATACATTTTTACTCTACCATCCTCTACGATAACATCAAAATATAAGGTATTTATAGGAGCATCCTTACACTTGAGTTTTTATTACTCTAACACTACCTGATTTGAAAAGATCAAAACACTTGGAGTATTTAATTACATAGACAAAGGGAATTTGAATTTGACGTTCTTTCTCATTACTCCATAAAATATTACTTTTACCCATGAGTCCCAATCATCCCAAAACTGTGTATAAAAGATATGACTCGACTTAGCAACCATGCAAGTAACTAGATATTTGAACTAAGGGTTTAGTAATGATAACAATAATGCACTAAAGGTGAGTGCATACAGGTAGGCTAAGGCGATTTGGGATTACATTTGGGGGTGGATTGTAAACAATGCTCTTTATTGATATTCCGGAAAACCAAAACATCACGAGAACCGCAAAAAGGATAGGCTCTGAGAGGTTAACTAGGTGTATCGTGTACTAAAAATGAGTACATCGCAAGGGTGTGGGGTAATTACTCCACCGATGTGGAAGAAGTAATTATAATACGGGTTTCTAACAAGGGTTATCCTAATGCCTCTTATCACTTAGTTATTCCTAACTACACAAGTGTAGTCTCATTAGCGATCTCGGAATGCATCACAAAACAAGTTCTAGAATCTATTATACTACCGGTACACTCTCTAAGCATTAAAGGTGAATGCTTTATTCCTAAAGATCTAGGGGCGAACCTCACATTTTTGGGGTGGAATTTGAGTGGTAAATGGTTTTTGTGCTAGTCATTTAACTCCTATCCATGAGACGCTTTATTAAGACTAAAGTTTAGTTCGTACATGTCATTAAAAAATTTAAATTTGGTGCTAAAATTGCCCTAACAAATATTTCTCATAGTTTATTACACAAATTACCAAGGACAAGACAAATAATCAAGGATAAGAATAGTTTCTAAGTTCCCGT
This sequence comes from Chrysanthemum makinoi, assembly GCA_910596185.1. NCBI lineage: Eukaryota > Viridiplantae > Streptophyta > Magnoliopsida > Asterales > Asteraceae > Chrysanthemum > Chrysanthemum makinoi. Next base: position 279,065,534 of record OU343222.1, read on the forward strand.
TTTATTCTCCCTGCCTACACTTAAACTGAACATTGTCCCCAATGTTCCCCGAAAGTATCAAAGTTATGATAAAGGAAGGTAAGTAAGGAAAAGAAACTAGTACCCCTTGATTAGCTCAGTAGGATCCGTGCGGAGTTGCTGTTAAATTCTTTTGCAAGAAGAATGCTACGTGATAAGCTCCATTCAATGTTTTGTTTCTTCTTCTTGCCAAATATAACCTGCACACTTTAAGAAAACAAATGAAACCTTTGCGTAAAATCGGCGTTAAAACTATATATGATACAACTACACTAGGATATAATGCTTGTGGAATGAATGTTTGCAGTTTTTCTGAAAAATTAAGACCTGAGAATTTCCAAAGATTTATAAGTAGCACAGAAAACGAAAAAATTGTATAAGCTATTTTTGCTTAACCTGACGTCGTCAGGTTTTAATCCTGACGCCGTCAGGTTGTCATGACTGAAACTGGTCTGTTGTGTTTTTCTGGAAAAATTCTAGAAAAATTACATCTTTAAAACCTGGAAAAAATCCTGCAAAACATCCATTATGACTCGATACAAGCATTTGACTCTAACAAACACACATATACATCAATTTCACTTATTGTAATTCTCATGTTCATGTTCTTCAAAAATGTATGTGATCTTCCCTACTCTTATTTTTTTGTAAAATACATTTATATGTAATTAAGACGAGGTTAAAGACAAAATAAAGCATTTTCACAAAGTCTAACATGAGAATAAACAACAATGAAAAAGATATATAACACACAAACAAGCAAACAATTTAGCATGAGTTGCCTCCCACGAAGCGCTTTTATTTATTTATGAGTCTTGTAGCTAGACTCGAAGTCGTGCCCCTACGTGACTTCCTTACCGTCTTCTTCTTCCTCATGAAGAACTCTATTGGGGTTTTCCATGGTATAGTTATGCCCTATCGTGCATCTTTCTAAGAAGTCATCTTCCCCCCCAATTTATTCTATATTCAGGTCCTAATTTCAAACAATCCTTATAGAACCTAAAAATCTTATTCATCACATAATCTACTCCTTTCTCCTTATCCTTCTCATTCCTATAGAAGACCGATAGCTTAAGTTCCTTTTCATCATTGGATAGTGATGAAAATTTCTCAATCTTAAATGGCATTTGGTAAGCTATGTCATCGGTCTCATCCTTGAATCTAACTATCCCTAACGACGGATCATAAGTCATCCTGGTGTTTTCTATGAATGGCTTTCCTAGAACTACATGGGACAAGCTAGGATCTATGGCCGTACTAATATCCTCCACAATCACGAAATACGTAAGGTACGTGAAACTACCTACATAGACGGGCAATCCTTTAACTCTACCAAGGAAATTACAACTAACTCTAGGATCATCGGGGTCTTGCCTATTTGGGATAGGTTTCTTCATCACCCAATTATAATATGAGCTAGTCATGATGTTTATTAGGGATTTGCGATCAATGTAGGCCTTTGCCACGAAAAGATGTCCTACGAAACAAGGTATGTTGAGATTTCTAGGATTTCCAAAGATGATTCGTGGGCTTCTCCTAACATACATGTGACAAAGGTCGCGTACTAGGTGTGGGTGGCATGAAAGTTCCTCTTTCGTAGGAAACTTATTGAAGTATTCATCACCTACTTCATCTACTTTGTTGGTCGATTCATTCTTAGGAGTCTCACTAACCTCAAGCATCGTCTCATGGTTTGCTTTGTCACTATTCCTATTTGGTTTTACTAAGGTGATGGCATTGACGAATTGAACATGCTTGGTTGAAGATGCATCCCTAGTTTTGAAATTCTTGCTTGGGTCCTTAATTTTGACACCAGAAGCTTTAGGAGAATGAGTCGAGATGGCATTAACCTTTTCGGTGGTCTTCCTATCACTATTGGTCATGGCTTTCAAAAGGTTATCTATCTTCCTATCCATCTCGGCTTGTTGTTGGTTAAAGCGGTATGAAATCTTGGCTATTTGAGCTTCTTGGGATGTAACTAGGTGTTGCATCATCCCTTCTATGCTTTGTTTACTAGGGCCGTGAGAGTGGGACCATGGGGAATCATTTGAGGTGAATTCTTTGGTTTCTCCCCAATTATAGTCGGGTTTGCCCTTCCATGCTTCTCGGGCATCGTTGAAAGTCCTAGGTCCGGGTGTTGTAGGGAATCTCCCTCCAATTGCATTGGTACACGAGGATGCGTAGTCCACGGAAGCTTGTTCGGGGAGTCTCGTGCAAGTACGAGTGTCATGGGGACCACTACATATCTCACACAAGGAAGAGACCTTGTTCACTTGGTGTGAAGACTTAGGATTTTCGTAGGAGCTCATTAGGAATTTGACTTGATCTTCAAGTTCGAGCATCCTATGATTGGAAGTTTGTGAGTCAATGGGAGCCAGGAGGTTGCCTTGACGGTTTTGGGCAACTCACGGGGGGTAATTCCAACTTTCGTTGTCATAGATGGCAAGGTCCTCTATTGTACCCCACGATTCTTCTGCGGTGAGTTCACTAAGTTTGCCACCGGCCGCTTGGTCGATGGTTTCCCTAGTTGAGAAGTTGACATGATCGTAAAAGATTTGGACTTGAAGCCAAAGATCGATGCCGTGATGAGGTACTCTATGGAGTAAGTCCTTGAATCGAGTCCATGCCTCGTAGAGAGTTTCGCCTTGACGTTGTTGGAACATCAAGATGTCATTCCTAAGTTTTGTAGTTCTCCCCGATGGGAAAAATTGGGCGAGGAAATGAGTGGTGAGATCATCCAAACTTGAGACGAATTCGGCGGGAAGTCGCTCAAGCCAATTACTAGCTTGGTCCCGTAGAGAGAATTGGAAGAGACTCAAGTGCGTGGTCTCCCGTGTGGTAGCATCAAGGTCGATGGAATCAACAATTTTAAGGAAGTCCTTGAGATGCTGATTAGTATCTTCGGAACGAAGTCCATGGAATGCACATCCATTTTGCACCAACCGGATGGTGTCGGATCGCAGGGCCAGAGTTAGAGCTTGATCGGAGAGCTCAATGGTGTTCCTATAGCCTTGGTGGCTTGGTCTAGAGTATTCACCAAGAGTACGGCCTCTTGGCGGGTCAATTGGTGGTGGGTCGATGGGAAGTGGTTGATTTGGTGGTGGGTTATCACCTTCCATGATGAAAAATGATAAAGCTACGAACAAAGTCACAAAGAAGGGGGATAGACTACAAGGAAGCTAAAAATGAGAAAAAATCTTACTTGATAGGAATCAAGCAAGGGAACCTAAACGAGATAAAGATCTAACTAGCTATTCTATTCCCCGGCAGCGGCGCCAAAAACTTAATGCGCGTACAAAGCGCGTTCGGGGTCAAAGGAACTTCCTTTTCTTCGAGCAAGTTTTTCAACCACCTAGGCAGTGAACCTAATCGTTGTAGTGTAGTATTGTGTAAGCCTCGGGGATTGATATCGTTCTTTAGGGGAATAGGAATGCTAGAAAGAAATATATTATGAGAAAGTGGGGTTGAGGATGATTCTTTTATTTTTTATTTTTTATCTTTTATAGGTTTTTTAGAAAAATAAGGTAAAATCTTGGGGCAATTGGTTGGAGGGTGGTATTTTCTATCGATTACTTCTACTTATCTAATTTTCTAGATATCTAATACTACGGGTAGCTATGTCTATTTGATGTGTGCTCGTATGATGATTAAAAATGTGTTTACCTAGATACTATTACTCCCTAGTTATCTTTTATTGGTCGGTTGAATTGTCACACCTTATCTTAACGCGTTGTATTCCTAAAGGTCGTAGGGTATGCGTAGTCCCTAGTTCTTTAAGGTTATCTCTCGGGTTTTAGCATACGAAATCCGCAAGCCCTTAAGCTATTTCATTCATAAGCCTCAATTTCAATAAGTATACTCAAGCATTAAACACAACGAATGATACCTAGTTGCACTCTTAAGCCAATTTACAATTAAGATAAGAAACAACCTAATAATAATCAATAACTAGGTTTCATATATCTAAGCAAACACACAAGAAATTTTGCTAGACATGGTAAACAAGCAAGCATACACATAATCAATTGAAGACATAATAATACTTTGGATTAAAATACTTATCTCGATGTGTAAAATAGGGTTTTGGACCCTAAGATACTGTCCAAATCAGACTACAAATGATTAGGGTTTTTTCTCCAAAAGTCTACCTCCCTAAATGCAGAAAAATCAAATTGTATATGTAGATTTACACTTGTAACGGCGTCACCTTTTGGATGGGATGCCGTCAGCTCGCCGTCATTAGGTTTCGTCTTGGCCAAGTCATTGATGGGACGGCGTCACCTTAGAGTTGTGATGCCGTCAGGCTTCAGTTGGGATGTCGTATTGATTCTGGATCTAGCCCGTCTGAGATGAAAAGTCTGAGTGACGCCCTTCTTCTTCACAACATGACGCCGTCAGGTTATATGAACAAAAATTCCACTGAGCCGTCTGGTGCATGTTTTGATCAAGTCATTAAAGAGGGACGGCGTCGCCCTTTGATTGGGACGCTGTCAGGTTCTGTTTGAGCAGCTTGAGTGGCTTCGATCTTGACTTTGCCATTTTCTTCATGTATTCGCTCCTTTTCGTCCAAATGTGCTTCATTCTAGCATTTTGCTTCCAAGAGACCTAAAAAGTGAAAAGGAACGAAATTAAGCAGTAACAGATATAAAAGTGGTCGATTAAGGGCTTAAATGACCTCCTAAAAGCGTATGTTTTAAATCCTTATCAATCATCCCTGTACAAATCACTTAACAAGGCAGGAAAAGTTACATATATTGTGTCAGTGTAATTTTCCCTTACTACCTGATAAGCTCCTTTCTTTCCAGTTTTAATAATATGAATCTTGGCAATCTTTATAGGAAGTGCTGGACCTTCTGGAATGGAGCCCATTGTTAATTCTTCTGAGGAAGGTTCATCAACCTTATATTTCATGTATTTATCCACTTCCTCCTTGACCTCAGTCTTATCCTTCTTTGTAGGCTTCTTTGCTTTGGATTTTCTTCTAGTCCACTTAAGCACAGGTTTTTCTGGCTCTTCCTCCTTCTTGACCTTTTCAGATTCAGCATCCTTCTCAACCTCTGGAATAGCAGGTACTTCTTCAACCTTTGCAGTCTTTTGCCTTTTAGCTTCTTTAGGTTGAAGATGTATGTCTTTTTATTTGAGCTTAGATGCTTCCAGTTCAGAATCCATTGGAGCAAAACTTTGAACCTGCTTGACCACATTTTCAAATTCTGCTTTGAAATCTTCAGCTTTTAGCTTCCTTAATTGATTCAATTTCCATCTGGGATGACCTTGACTTTTGATATAGTTGATCATATATTCTCTTTGCTATCCTTTTGTCAGGGGTCTGTTCATCCTTTCCTTTTGCCTCTATTCCCTGAGAAGCCTCTTCTTCTCATTGACCATCTCTACCATCTTTCTAGCAAAGTCTTCTGCTCCAATATCAGGTAGAATGTCCCTATTGACTTCAAGTCTGGCTCTGATGGTGTCCCAATCTTCATCAGTGTAAAACTTTGTAGAGTCCAGAACTTCAGCTTGTCTTTTCTTTTGCTCCTCAGTTAGTTCTGGTGGGCAGCAAGTAGCTCATCATCCATTTTCTGTCTTGCTAGCTTGGCTGCTGCAGCTGCATCCTCTGCTTGTATTCTGGCAATCTCTGCCATGCTTGCTTCATCTTCCATAATCTGTATTTTAGTCTTTTTAGGCTTAGAAGTTTCTTCCATAATCTTATTTCCTTTTCTCTGAGTGACAGATTCATTAGCAGACTTAACAGGGACACTAGTAGCCTTAACTTCCTCATCACCACCAAACTTAATCTCTGCTTCAAAGCTAGACTTAACTTCTTTATCACCATCAGACTTAACTTTAGCAGAACTTGCAGCTTCTTTTTTAGATTTCTTCTTCTTTTGGCTTAGGTTCTTAGCCAAGATCTCAGCTACTTCCAATCTTTGAGGACTAATTGTTTCCTCAGAGGATTTCTTTGTTGGTATTCTGTAGTCTGATCCACCCTCCTGCATATTCCTCCCCTGTTTGGGAGAATTTTCTTCGCCTTCTAAATCAATGATGTCTATGCCCTTCAGTTTGAATTTCCCCTCCAATCTCTTAACCCTCTTGACCAATTTAATGACAACATCTGCTTGAGTCTCTTTTGACTTTTGTAGGTCCTTTTCCAACTTCTCTATTCTGTTTAGCAATTGTGGAACTAGCGTGAGAAGTTCTTCCATAGTTAAGGAGGTTGTGTCTGCTGTAGGAGTGGGTGTTGGAGGCTGTGTTTGAGGAATCTCTGGTGGATCTTCCTCATGCACTAAAGGTGAATGTGGTGGTGGAGTTGGTGACCTTTGTGCTGACTCACGTTCTTTTGATGCATGAGTAGGTTGATCCTGAGCAGAAGTGGCAGAAGTTGATGGAACTTGATCTGTGTTAGTAGAGCCAGCAGGAAACATAACAGGCAAAAGTGGCATGTGAAACCCTTCGAATCCCCTTTTCATATTACCAAAAATCTTTTTAGTGAAAGGGACAACAATATATTGTTGCTTGCTTGCAGTTTCTACATTTAAAATCATTTGCAAAAACCTTGGGTACATCAAAAACTTTTTGGTATTTTTGGCATTTGCAACCATAGCATCAAAAATCATTTTGGAAAAATTAAAGAGTCTGCAGTGGAGAGACAGACCAATGCAGTAGCAAGATTGCTACCAAATTGATCCCATCCTCCACTTTTAGAGCTCATACAATGAAGGAGATGATGCAACAGAAACCTCCATTGTGGTGTAAAAGTACTTTTCCAAAAAGTGAATGATCCATCAGTTGGATATCCAATATTTTTAAGACCCTGGAAAAGCTCATCATTTGGCAACATAGTAATCCCTGAGGTATCATCCAATTGGAGCTTGCTCCTGACTGATTCCTCAGTGATTGAATACTCTAAAGTATCTATTGTTTCAATTAACTCTAGTGTCCCATCAGCAAGAGTTCTAGCAGTAGCAGTCTGCCAAAACTGTTTGAATAAGGACACATAGATAGTTGGATTATTAGTGAGGGCATAGCTAATATGGGTACCCTTCAAGAAATCCACTATTTTCTCGAAGCCGATGCTTTCATTTGGCTTTTTGAGAAATACCACTTGATTGTGCTTATCATTGAACTTTTATTGAGTCATAATAGAGGCGAATTTTAAGTTCTGGTAGTGCAGCGCGTGTTAGGTTTAATGTTGGTAAGAAAACTTAATCGAGAGAAAAGATTTAAACTTTTAAAGATTGAGAGAAAGTTAACAATGGATAAGTATGAATTTTATTAATAAAAATTATCAATATATATACTTCTTACCGCCTAAGAGTAGGTAACAGTACTATTGATACAATAAAAACGGATTTTCCCTCGACCAGCACTAACGGTAATATTTCTACACTACCAGACTTAAGATAATCAACCAGACTTATTTGATATCACCAGAATTAACCATTTTACACTTACAGTACAAATGGCACGACTTCAATCTTGCTTTCATCCATGTAATTCCTAGAAAATTAATTCAAAAACCAAGAAATATACAATAGGTAGTTCTTTAAACCATAATGAACTCAAATTAGCTACCAGAATTAATTCTTAGAATAACCAGTTGTAAAGGAATTGTTTAAGCACATCAAAATATTGTAGCAAACATATAAATCAAAGTTACTTCAAGGTGTTCTAAAATCACCAAATGACACCAACACATAGATGTTTATAATACTTCCATAAAGATCTAACTATCCATAGTGTAGCCTAAGCTTTCACCAAAAGTAACAGAACCTCCTTGGACTTCCTCAAACTCCTCAAAGTGATCCTTGTTACCAGTCATATGCCTAGAGCATCCGCTATCAACAATTCCTCTGCTTCCTAACTTCTGGTGTGGATGTTCCTGCATATCAAAAAGATAAATTAGTTTCTCTTGGGGACCCAGGCCTGTAGAGGCTTGGGTCTGCCTTGTGGACCTTGAGAATTCAAAGTATAAGTTGAAGATGGTCCACTATTACTCTTGGAGTGTGGTTTGGTCTGTCTCCAAGTATAACCTGCTGAGGGCTTAACAGCAGTCCCCCATTTACCCTTTGCAGCATAAGATTTAAATATTTGAGCTGCATTATTAACTATGGGTCTTCTCACAGGTGAATGTGAACCATAATGAAGTATTTGATTGAATTGATTCACCTGTGGTTTTCTAAACTTGGGACTGGGTGAAGGACTAGTAGGTTTTGATTTTACATTCATATACCCAGAATTAACTTTGGCTTGACCAGAATTAACACGACCAGTATTAACCCTAGACATGTTAGCAGAATTAATATTTTGCCTACCAGAATTAATTGGTACTCCAGTACCCACTTTTGGTCTAACAGAATTAACAAAAGAACTACCAGTATTAACAGGTACTGGTCTAGAAACAAACTGATTAGCATGGTTAATTCTATTTGTATTATTCCACACTGGTCTAACTAAAACATTACCAGTGTTTACAGCCATTTTCTTTCTCAACTCAGCCTCTTTAGCCATTCTTTTCTCATGATAATCACAGTCTCTTATTAAATGGCTTAGACTACCACACACAAAACAACTCTTCTCAGTGAAAGAGTATCCATCCCCAAATTCTCTATGCATTAACCTATTCCAATTCTTTCTGTCTACTTTAGGTGTCTTAGGTTTAATCTATTGCCTAGGAGTTTTTACATGTTGAACACAACTAGGCTGAACTGTTTCTGGTTTAGACACAACAGTTTAACAAAGATGACAGACTAAGCTTGTTTTGGTTTGGGTACATAAGGCTTACTGATTAAAACTGGTATGGAAATATTTATGGGTTCAGATTTAAGCTCAACAGAACATTCAGTGACATTTCCAATGGATCCTTCATTGTCATTAGATTGACAGGTAGAGTACTCACTGGATTTGTCTTCACTGTCATTGGATTGACATGAGAATTCAGTGGAATAATCTTGAGACACAAGTGTTTCAGGGTTTTTCCATTTGATGTAATCAAGTAAAGACTCATCAAACTTTTGTTCAGGTTTAAGTGTGTAGTCTTCATTAAGTGGTGGTAGAACTCCTTTATATTTATTAGTTTTAACAAATCTTTTATAAAGTGGTTTACCAACATAGTCTTCTTCTGAATTACCAAATATACCAGGTTTCATCTCTTCCTCATAACTCAAAACCTCAGTATCTGATTTAATCTCATGACCTAAACCCAATTTACAGTTAAAGCTCATGCCAGAATTAATTAGCCTATGTAGATTCTTAGAAGACTCTCCCCAAGACCCAACTATTTTCTTTCATTCTTCTCTTTCATGTTGTGCTTTCATACCAATTCTTCTATATTTCCTTAGCTTTTCATCCTTAGCAAAATTATCATTAGCTTGAAAAATTAGTTTTTCATTTAGTGATGAATTTTGTTTTGAAGATTTGAAATTTGTGCTTCTAAGGTTTTGACAGCATTGGTATAAGCTAGAATTTGTGTTTCCTGTTCTCTCAACTGAGTTAATTGCTCATCACTTTGTGTTTTAAGTTGGTTATATGAATCAACACAGAGTTTTGAACATAAAGATACCTCACTGTTTGAGCCAATGGCCATGAAAGCAGAGTGATTGGTAGACTCCTCTTCAGCATGTTGTCCCCAATTGATAGCACCTCTATCCATGGTCAGCAGCACAACCTTTTGACTCTCCTACTTCTCTGCTTCCTTTGTTTGATAGGGAGATTCCTTCTTCTTTCTATCAGTTGCCACATGAGCTTTACACTCCCTTGAAAAGTGACCAGGCTTATGGCAATTGTAGCACTCAAACTTCTTTTTATCAAATCCAACACGAGTCTTTGGATTATAACGAACTCTTATACCATGTCTCTTAAAGAACATGTTCATCCTGATAGCAATCCTAGCTATCTGCCAATTTATATCCATCTCCTCAATATCTACATCATTGATCTGCTCCAGATCTTCATTGAATAAATCCATCTCTTCTGATGATCTAGCAAAGAGATAGAGAGAGTAGATAACCTGATCATCAACTCCAGCAGGTGCCCCTCTTTTTATAGTACGTAATGAAGAAGTACTATAACTGCCACCAGACTTAACCTGGTTAATACTGTTCTTGGTCATGTGAGACAAAGGCAACATTATGAGAGCTGGAAGAGGATGGTTTTGACACATTCTTGATTTCCTGTTCAAAAACCCTTAGGTTGTTGTACAGATCATCAATTGACATGATGTCAATTTCAGGCTTGGTCCTCATAGTCATTGCCAGACTTGACCATTCTTGTGGCAAAGACCTGAGGATTTTGTGATTTGCATCCTCATCAGAAACACCAGCACCATAGGCCTTTAATTGTGATAATAGTTGTTGAAACCTATCATAGACCTACTATAATCCTTCAGAACTGGAAATAGCAAAGGCCTCAAATTGCTGTTTGTAGACAGCCTTTTGCATCTTTTTGGAGTTAGCATTCCCTCCAAATCTTACTTTGATTTCCTCTCAGGTCTCCTTTGCATCATCCATCCCATGAAAACGTCTTATATGCTCCTTGGGAAGTGCCATTAACAAGATGTTCTTGGCCTTTCTCTCCTTCTCTACAGAAAGGATCTCAGCAGCAGTAACAGGTGGCAACACATAGTAAGTGCCATCTTTTCCTTTGGAAACCCTCTTCTTAGAGTTTCCTTTTTGTATCACCTTTCTCACTTCATTATTAGTGTACTCTAGATAGTGCTCCTTCTCCATATCCCATATGTCATATTCATCTTTCTTCAATGTTGGAAGCTTCATGTTGGAGATGGTTGTGGTATTTGTGAGTTGGGGTTGTTTAGGTTGAGTGTTGTCTGCCCCATCTTCATGGTTGGATTCTTCATCACTGGGGTGGTAAGAATATGTTTCATTTGCTTTTTCAAACATGTTTGATGTTTTCTGGTTTGGAATAAGTGTTTGTGTTTGTATATCTTCAACAACAGAGTCCTTCTACAGGATCTGATACCAGTTGTAGGTCCAAAAGTTATGGATCTAAGTATCCTTTGTGTGACTTATTGCAAACTTGAAGAAATCCAAATTTACTATGTGAAGAACTCTTAACAAATGCTTAATGTGATAATGCGGAAATTTAACACAAAAAGTATGAAGAACACAATAATATACTAACTTCGTATTTTCTATTGATCACTTGATTAATGGTTAAGGCTTACAACAAGTACCTTAACCTAATACCTTAAGAATCCTTTTTATACACTAAGGAAACCCTAATTTACTACAAAACTTGTAGAAGGGTAAAGATATTTCTTCCTAAGATATCTCTACGTGTACATATCCATTCCTAATATAACTCTAACAAACTATTCTATTTTTATCATAAACAGACTTAACTATCAACACTTTGTTCTGCCAGACTTAACCATATTAGTACTAGCAGACTTAACTAACAGACTTAACACTAACAGACTTAATTATGTCTTACCTGACTTAACTATTATACTACCAGAACTAATACCACACAGAGTTAAACAATCTTAAATCTGTTTTACAAAATATAATTCCCTACAAAACATGGGAAAAAATGTGGCCTGATTTAATACATGTACTGATAACGAAACATTTTAGTGCTCCCCCTCAATCTATGAGGGAGGGTGTTAGTGTCATAAGTATGAAAGATTTTGACGACACATAGGAACAATTTCATATTATTCACTACTTATCATGTTCAAAGAAACGTTAGGTGGTGGAAATGCATAAGCTATTTCGGTTTTTGCTGTAAGAAAGGAAGAAACATCTGCTGATGCAGTAAGACCTCTGAAGTCGTATATATAACATGCAGACTATTCATAGCGATCTGAAGTATTAGGTTCCTTTTCTTCTTTTTTTGATCCAAGATAAAGTTACCCTTTCCTATCGGCACCCGATCACAAATTGGCAGAATCCGATCATCCAATTTTTGTGGGGGCAGAAGCGGGAACATATTCCGTTGGTTCCTATATTTTGTGTTTGCTGAGATGACATGAAGTTCGTTGTTGATGGTGTGATGTGTTTAAGAACCTGGTTTGTTTGGTATATGTGGTAGTGTTTGTGTGGTGAATTTGAACTTAGTAGTTAATAGTTTGTTGTGTTTGATGTTGTTTCTTTTGGCATGTTTATGATGGATATTAGTACTAAAGGTTTGCGTTAGGTAACATCGTAGGAGTTAATGTATGTATTTCGTAACTGTTGTTTTTACAATGTAAAATGTAGTTGTGCTTATGTATTTGGTTTTATGATAAGTGAAATTTTACTATGTTTTATGTTTTGATATGTTGTTTCTATATTTTCCGTCGTCGGGATTTGTAACTTCTTAAAATCAATGGGACTTATTGTAGTTGATAGTTTGTTATAGTATATTTGTAATGGTACTGACAAAAGGTTTGAATGATGTATGTAACCATTTTTAAAAATATAAAAAGGGGAAGTATTGTAATATTGCATCCTAAAATTGAGGGTGTGTAAATGTTATATCCTAAATAAAGATTCTTTATACACGACACTGGTGGTTGATTTTGCGTAGTTCCCCTCATCGTCATAACATAAAATCTTTAACCCTTTTTTGCTCTTCACTCTTGAGACAACGACATATAGTTGACCGTGTGAGAAAACCGGCCTTTGAAGGAACATGCCTACTTGTGACAATGTTTGCCCGTGGCTCTTGTTAATCGTCATTACAAAGCATATTGCCACAAGAAATTGTTTACGGTTATATTTAAAAGGCATCTTATTATCAGAAAGGCTTAAGATCATACGTGGGATTGCACAGATTGTGCCAACACTACCGCCAGATACTATTTTTGCTTCGTACCATTGCATAATCCAGCTGTTTGGTCAATGTTCCTCATGCACATAACATGAGTGCTTAATTTCAATTTTAAACTGTGATGAAGAATACTAGCTTTTCGGATGCTGTTAAGGAAATCGGATGTGTATGATGCTTCATTGAAATTTGTATCCATATCAGCAATACCCACTGAGTCAGAACTGTCGTATGTATGTTCGGCTCTAGGAAGAAGCTGTAACATTCGATCGTTTATCAAATCTACCATCTCGTGAGTTGGAGCAAGAATGGCTTTTTCTTGAAAGAAAGTTGGATTATAAAGGTTTTTTACTAATTCAGGGTATGTTTCTTCAATAATTTTCCCAATGTGATCGTCTGAGTCCGGAATTAGCATGTCATCTGGGAATTCAATGGTTGCTTCACCGTAGTTCTTACCCCCTACTGTACCGTTACCAATTGATAATATCCAATCAGCGAAATCTTGATTTCTTTTCTTTCAGAACTATCCCTACTTGTTCCTAATCTCATGTTGATGGTCAGATGGAGGATGGTGCAATGCTCCCACAAATATGAAGCATTTAATGCCGCATTAACAACATTATGTCTGCAACCGTTTGTAACTACGGGTAGAATTTGACGAAAATCTCCACCGAACAAAACACATTTCCCACCAAAAACATTTTCAGACGGGGCGGATGGATGTGTCCTACATATGTCTCTTAATGTCCTATCAAATGCCTCATAGCAATGCCTATGTGTCATTGGAGCTTCATTCCATACGATCAACTTACACATTCATATCAATTCTGCAAGCTCACTATCAGCTGAGGTATAGCACATTGAATCCTCAACTATATTGATAGGGATAGCAAACCGATAATGCGCAATCCTGCCCCCTTCTAAAGGAATTGTAGGATCACTAATGTATCTCACAGCTTCCAGACCAGACATACAATTCTCAGTATGTCTAATTGCAAGATATCAGTCTAATCCTAAAGAATCCCATCTCACTACAGCCAAAAGAATCCCTAGATACCTGAAAGGTACCCCAAGCCTTGGACTCTACTATCCTAAATGTTCATGGTTTGACCTCAAAGGCTATTCTGACTCTGATTATGCTGGTTGCAACATGGATATAAAAAGTAACTCGGGATCCTGTCAATTCCTTGGAGGAAAACTGGTCTGTTGGAGTACTAAAAAGCAACTATCAATGGCTATGTCTTCAGCTGAAGCTGAATATGTGGCAGTTGCAGGCTGCTGTGGCAATGTGCTATGGATGAAAAGTCAACTCAACAACTATGACATCCATTACAAGATGGTACCCATATTTTGTGATAACACCAGTGCTATTGCAATCTCCAACAACCCTGTCCCTCACCAAAGAACCAAACACATTGATATCAGATATCATTTTATCAGGGACCACATCATGAAAGGAGACATAGAACTCCATTTCATCCCTACTGAATATCAACTAGCTGATATCATTACCAAACCTTTAGATGAACCTACCTTCAGAAGACTGAAGGCTGAATTGGGAATGCTTGATATTGAAAGTCAGCAACCTGACAACAAATCCTAATCTCATCAGTCCCTGAATAAATTCCCCAAAAACACCTTTTCTCACTGAATGAGTAAGACTCATTCAGGGTCCCTGACAATGGATAAAGAGCATTGAATGAGTAATTAAATGCTCTAAGTATTTTAGTTACTTAATGTCCTAGGTTGGTAAACATACCAATTTAATATTGGAATATATGTCTCAAAACCCTTCTGTCATCCATGTCATGGGTCCCAATCAACCTTAACTCATCCTACTTGGCATTAAATGCCCTCTCTCACAACAAATATCCTTAGGATATTTTAACCCTGCAAATGCACTTTTACTGTGTAATCAAATCGCTCTTGAAAAATGGGAGAAAACTGCGGGTAATGGAGTAGCTGCGTTAAACGAGGTCAATGAAACGTTTTTCAAAAATGACTTTACAAATCCTCAAATATGCAAAAATTACCATCTTGCCACTCTATAAATACCCTCTTCAATAACAGAAAAACACACACACAAATTGTTTTATGTAATCAAACTCTGTCAAAATACTTTCAAAATCAAGAAATAATTGTGTGTTCTTTGTATTAAAACCAGTTTAAGCAAAAATTCATCTTTGCAAACAAAACTCAAAGTTTTTCTTCACAAACTTTCAAAAAGAAATTACTTTCTTTGACTGATCCTGTCAAAAATAAAAAACCTAAAATCTTTTTCTAGAATTAAATGGCAAGAACACAAAGTATTCAATTTGTACCACAGTGGGTAGGAGGTCTTGATAATGTTAAATTCAAAACAAACAATGTTATAGGAAACTTTGAATACCCCAATGATGTCCCTGCCTATAAGGGAATCATGAAATTTTTGCTAAACTGCCCACTGAAAAGGGCCTTTGTTCAATCACCCTCTATCGTGTACCAAAACTTCCTCAAGGAATTTTGGCCAATCACAGGACCTATGTCCCATAATTCTCCAACATGAGAGATCGCGGTTGGAATCACTCTTAAACCTTAATTCAAGTGTTAGTGATTCATATGTAATAGTTAGCTTAATATGGCTTTTATGTTAGTAATTAGCCTTAGGCTTATGTAGAAGGCCCATAAGCCTAGGCCCAAGTCCAATAAGGAAAGGAAGGGACTAGGAGTGTTGCCCTAGCTCCCTCTCCTATAAATACCTTGTAATAACCCTCACTTGAGGGTTGGTTGTTCAATTTATTCACTTTCACATTCCTACGCCTAACTCTTCAACATTTATACGTGTGTGTGTGTGTTATTGTTCAACCGATCATTCTCTCTTCTCTACTTCAACATATTGATGCTTGTGTTTCATATATGGTGACCTAACAGTGGTATCATTCGCCAAATAGTTGGGTGAATCATTTTCGTTGTTTATGTGAGTTTCGGTCTTACGCGTAACAACGAGTGATACTTTGGTTCGCTTAAAAATTGATTTTTTACACTTTTTAATCCTAGATTCTTGTCCTTTCAACGTTTTTAGGTGTTAAACTATCTATTTTTGGCAAAAAGTTTCAAACTTTACGCGTGGATCATAGTTTTTAAACTAGGTTTTGAACGAGGTTCTTGTTCTACGCATAACTGTTTTATACGCTTTAGATCATCAAGTTTCACACTTTTGTGTTATTTTGGTGATATTGAAGCTATTTCATCACAAAAATCTGGTTTGGAAACATCAAGTGGCAGAAATCACTTTTGGCTAACTTTTACGCGTAAGTGATACCCTAATCTTACGCGTAACATTTCCTTGGTGTGATCTTCAGTTTTCGTGGTTTACTCCGTGTTTTCTTGCTTGGATAAGCCTGAAAACACGTCGACTTTGGATATCTTTTGTACTGTGATAGTGTAAAAGATCATTTGGGCAAAACCCTAAAATTACGCGTAAGCATAAGCTTACGCGTAGAATTGTTTACGCATAAGATTCATCTTACGCCTAAGCTTTGTCTTACGCCTAAGTTTTCTACGCCTAACTTCCTGTTTACGGATAAGTTTAGTGTTTTCTCCTTACTTACGCATAACCTAATCCTACGCGTAACTATTGCCGTTACGCGTATCTTTGGTGTTTTTACGCTTAAGTGGTACTTTGCTCTTTTGTGATTTCTACGCCTAAGGACTCTTCATCAACAACGGTTCATTCGACTACAAATATCCATTTAACAACACAAGTTTTCAACATGTCACATCCACCATACTCTAACTATTTTCCTTACACTTATAATCAACAACAACAACAACTAAGTCCACAACATCAACAATTTAATCATCAACAACAAATTTATCAACAACAATTTAATCAACAACATACTCCACAACTTGCAGCAATCCCACAACCTCAAATGGTTCAACCACCACCAAGTCTTCAAGTACAACCTTACACAAACTTCTACAATCAACATCCATCCAGGAGTACTATGAAGGAACCAACATGGTTTGGCAAGATGTGTGAAGCCTTAAGTAGCCAACAATCAATTCATGAAACTGGCTCACTTGATAGACCTCCAATGCTCACTCCCGGGAATTATGATCAATGGGTGATAAGGTTCTTTAGGGTTTGTGATCTAAAGAAGCCACATGGAAAGTTTTTAAAGAAGGTCATTATGGAAGGTCCATTTCAAATGCCTACTGTTATCACACCCGCAGATCCAACTGCCAATCCACCAAGAGATGCTGTCACCAATACTGCAAGTCTCGACCTCACAGGTGATGAACTTCTACATTTTGAAGCCGATGAACTAGCAATGCAATACATCCTTTCGGGATTACCCAATCCGATCCTTCGAAGTATTGATGCTCAAAAGACTGCTAAAGCAATGTGGGAACATATTCATCTTCTTATGAAAGGCACATCACTCAATCAGGAAGACATGGAATCCAAAATCTACTTGGCTTATGAACACTTCATGATTGAACCAGGAGAGACATTAGAGTCATATCATCATCGCTTTTCAGGCATCATCAATGATTTGGACAAACACAATATCATCATGCCACGAATTGCTGTCAACACTAAGTTCCTAAGTAGTCTTGGTCCGAAATGGGAGAAGTATGTCATTTTTCTCAGTCAAGCTAAAAATCTTCATCATGCTACATACGGATTGTTGTACGACTATTTGAAGCCTCACCCAAAAGAAGTTGACAAAAAGGGCTATCTGTGGACTCCTCGGCTCCACAGTCACTTCCGGACAATCAACAACTTGCTTTGTGGGCTCAAACTAGTGTTCCTCCTCAACCTGCTCCTCAACCAACTGCAACCATCACACCATATGATCCGTTACAGCAACAACCTCAACAAACTCAATTGGTTCCATACAACAATAACAATGCTCAAGCACTTTATAGTGAAGCTGATGAGGACTCCGATGCTTTTGATGAATTGCAACAAGGATTTGCTATGATTGCTAAAGCCTTTGGCCGGTATACAAACAGATCCAACAATCGCATTCGTTCCTCATCAAACACAAGGAATCAGGCTGTTGTGAACAATGGACGCGCTGAAGTTTAGAATCATGGTTATGGTCGTCAGATGGGAGGTGGTCAAGGGTTTAATGCTATGGGCAGGAATAACCAGGGTGCTCCACAACAGAGAGCTCAAGTGGTTGAACAGGGGAATGCTCAGAATGGGGTTAATGGTCTTCGTTGTTATAACTGTAATGAGAAGGGTCATCTGGCTAATTCATGTCCTAAGCCGAGGATAAGAGGCAGTGCTTATTTCAAAGAGGCTATGCTCTTGGCTCTTAAGGATGAAGCTGGTGGAACTCTCTCCAACAAGGAACAGAACTTTATGGCAGATGCGACTCGATGATGATATGGAGGACTTGCAGGCTAATGCAGCAGTTATGTTGATGGCATAAATGCAAGCTCTACACATGAGTGACACAGGCCCAGTGTATGACACTGATGGCTTGTCTCAGGTACATGAACAAACAATTATCATTAATGATCTATTATCTCCGCCCACTTCTGCATCTGACACGGATCAGAGTGTTCAACATGAGCCTTCCACATCTCATTCCGATGATCATCAACTAGACCCCGTAGTTATATTTGATTATCAAGATGACCTTATGGTTCCCTTTGATGAATCAAGTTGACTCCGTGGTTATACTTGAGGATCTAAATAATGACCATGTCGAGACTCACGTTGAACAAAATGATTCTATGTTTGATCCAGAATTTGAGCTCCGACCTTAGTTAAGACCAACAATCCCGAGTGGAACATTACCATGATGTCTACCAAATTAAAGAGAAAATGGCACTGTTACCAGGGATAATGAATGCTTAATTAGACAAATCAACTTTTTCAAAACTCAAGAAAACCGTGAAAAAGGTTTTGAAGCCGCTTTTGCTAAATCACATCAAAACGAAAATCTTTGGACGACAGATCGTGATCTAGCCGGCTTCGAAGAATGCTTTGTTGTCTCAAATAGATCAAATGAAACATGAACATAAACAACAAATTAACACTCATACTTTGGAAACTCAAAAAGCCAAGGCTGAGTTGTTAACTTGTCAAAAACAGTTCTCTGAGTACAAAAGCATTCAACGAAACGAATAGATGACTATCTTGAAGAAATTGTCGACTTACAAAACAAAATCAAAGAGTTTAAAACTGTTGTTTATAAACATGGTGAATCACTCACAACGATTCAAAAGTTTTCTTTCAAACCAAATCCAAATGGATATGGAACGAATCTTGCTGATTACAAACCTAAGTTTTCACACAGAGCATTCAAACCAAATCTGAAGTTTACATGCAGAACATAGAATTGATGATTCAATTATGACTGTTGTTGAATATAATCGCATGGAGAAATTAGATGCTGATGACGAAGTTTCGTGGTCGAGAGTGGAAAATGGAAATTTCGTTTAAACAAACCATTTAACTATTCGAAAGCCGTAACTTTTGTCACACAACAAGATAATTCTAACAAACCATTGTT
>OU343222.1:279084931-279208764 GCA_910596185.1 Chrysanthemum makinoi
ATTCAAAACAATTGTTTAAAAACTTGTTATAAACATAAAAACACTTACAAATTGATGATCCAAAACACGTTTCTTGAGCGATTATTAAGCGTAGGATGAAGTTTGGTTTGAGTATTAAATGTGAAGTGAAAAGTTAGGTGGGGTGTTTTTATTAAAATGACTTTAACCTTTTGGCGGTTTTGGTCCCTCCACCTTTTCCTTTTTCAACCAAAGCCATTTAACTTCCATTTTGGTTACCAAACGAAAGATTTTAAGAAAGAAACTTGACGACACTCCCCCTTGACTTAAGAAATAATGAAAGGTTCCAAATTTTAGTCGAGGATGTCGGTGAACGAAAATGTGACCACCATTGATGAAAGAAACAGCGAGAATATGATAACATGCAAGTACACGGATGTTTTGAAAGCAGTTAAGTGTTTATTTTTCTCCCCCTCAACACTTGATCGGAAAAATACTGAATTTTGAAAGATTATAGTGTTGACGGAAGAAATGTACTTGCAATGTTGAAAGAAAAATAGATAGAAGAATATTTTTGTTGTTTTGTCAGATTTTATATTTTTGTATTTTGTTTTGGAAAAATATATACAAAGGAGATTTTGGTGTTTGTGGGTTTTTTAAGAACTTTGTTTTAGGAGGTCATACAATTCCTCTTGAGTCAAACACCTCATACCAATCCGGTGGACCAACTCATTAAACCTAGCGGAGGCAAGGCTTTGGTGAGTAGATCGCCAATTGGTATTCTGCACCCACAAATATAATTCAATAGTACCACGTTCCACGTTGTCCTTGATGAAATGATATCGAAGATCGATGTGCTTTGATTTCGAGTGTTGAACTGAGTTGCGAGATTGCAATAGCACTCCGATTGTCGCAGATACATCGGGATTACGTCAAATCGTAACCATAGTCATTGATTTGTGTTCTCATCCAAATGACTTGAGCACAACACGCCGACATGGCTACATATTCTGCTTCGGTTGAGGACGGTGATGTACAATCTGCTTCTTCGATTGCCAGGACACCAATTTCACCAAGAAATTGTAAAGCTCACGAAGTACTTTTCCATGAATCTAAGCATCCTGCATGGTCACGGCGTCAAAAAGCGATTAGTTCAAAACCGAGAATCCTTGGATACGGATCCCCAAATTAATGGTTCCCTTGATGTATCGGAGGATTCTTTTAGCCTCTTAGAGAGGTGGGTTTCAGTTGATCGTGGTGATAAGAGGAGCAAAGATATACTGGCAAAGACAATATCAGGCCTGCGCTGGTTTAGATACATGAGAGAAGCAATAATACTACGGTATTTTGTAGGGTCCACCAATTTCCCATGTAAATCGGCGTCTAGCTTCTTGGTATGAGCCATTGGTGTGGCATAGGTGTCCGCGAGTTTGCATTCCAAATTTGTCTAACAATTCAAGGGCATATTTGGGTGACTCAAGAAAATACCACAGGGTGATTGATGAACTTGCAGTCCTAGAAAGAGCGTAAGTTCACCCATCATGGACATTTCAAAATGTTTCTTCATTAGTTTTGCAAAAGCGATTGAGTACTTTTTATGAGTTGACCCAAAATGATGTCATCCACATAAATTTGAACAATTAAAATATGTTCCCCGTGATATTGTATGAAAAAGTTGGGTCAACCAACCTTTGGTAAATTATTGGCAATGAGGAAAGATGATAGCTTATCATACCATGCAGAGGGCTTGTTTGAGACCATGAGAGCTTTCTTGGTTTGTAGACATGATTAGGGAACTCTGGATCAATGAATCCTTATGGCTGACTAACATAAACCGTTTCTTTCAGTTGTCCATTGAGAAAGCGGTTTTACATCCATCCGAAGACCGTGATGTTCATGTGAGCCGCAAATGCGGGATAAAATCCTACGACCTCAAGGCGAGCAACGGGAGCGAATGATTCTTCAAAGTCAATACCCTCTTCCCTGCCTCGACATAACCCTTAGCCACCCGACGTGACTTTTTCGATAACGTTCCCTTGACATCCGGTTTGTTTTACCAAATCCATTTAAGACCAATGGCGAAGACCCCTGTTGGTCTTTCAACCAGTTCCCATACTTCAAGACGTTTAAATTGGTTGAGTTCTTCCCGCATGGATTCAATCCAGTTGTCCTTTGTCATTGCGTCTTTAATGTTTTTAGGTTCAGATTGGCAGACGGTGAGTGCATAAATGCAATGTTCACCATCGTGCAGTGAAGACGTTGTCTCGTAATGGCTGGTTGATTCGGGTTGCCAATAATATTTTCAGAGGATGGTCTTTTGTCCATCTATGTGTGGAGGGTTGATGTTGGTATACATTGTGAAAATTTTGAGTATTCAAATGGCTTGTTGAAGATTCTGCGACATCAGTGCGGCAGATCTCATTAGCAAGCGGGTTAAAAAAGAAGGCATTTGGATCAAAATCTGCATGGTGGGGACTTCATTGAGAACATCATCGGGTTCATCATTGTTGGAAGCGGTTTGTTCAAGCTGTTGTGGTGGAGTCAAACGGTGGTGCTTCTTCAACATTAGTTGTTGTAGCGGTGTATCGGGTATATGAGTATTATCAGGTTGGCGGTGGAAGCTTGGCGGATACACTGGAGCACCGTTCATCAATATCGATCAGCGAACAGTGAGACAAATAGCCTTTCCATTTGTTGGCCAGTGAAATGTGGGGCTTTGTTCGGTGATGATGGGGTTTGGGGAAGTTTAGCGGTTGTGACCGGGTTCCAAGTCATTATACTCGGAAGTCATTTCCGTAAGTTCATCAAAATGAGCATGAATCATTTCCATAACCTCCTTTGTTCGACGATTCCAGGTTCGGAAACCTTTAGAATTATCACAATATCCAATAAAGACTCCAATGTCAGCTTTGGCTTTGAGCTTTCCAAAGTCATCAAAATCATTATTCGGATAGCAAAGAGATCCAAATACATGAAAGTGTTTGATATTCGGTTTTACTTTGTGGACAAGCTCGAAAGGCATTTTGTTGTGGCGTTTTGTAATCATAGAATGGTTTTGAGTATAGCATGCAGATAGATACGCCCATAAGTAATCTAGGAGTTTAGCATTGATTAACATTGTTCTTGCAGCTTCCACTAACATTCGGTTTCGTCTTTCAACAACTCCGTTTTGTTACGGTGTGCATGCAATAGATATCTTTGAATTCCCACTTTCTCATAAAATTCACGAAGAGTTTGGTTAACAAATTCGATTACCTCTGTCTGATTTTGATTTGTCGGACGGTGTTTCGTTGAACTTGTATTTTCGGTGAGAAAGGTGATGATCATCTGTGGAGCTTGGTCTTTGCTTGAAGAAAGTAGACCCAAGTCCAGCGTGAATAGTCATCAACAATTACTAAGATGTAGCGTTTGCCATTGATCGTTTGCAGCGCATAGACGGGCCACACAAATCCATGTGAAGAAGATGAAGCACATCTGAGAGTCTGTGTTCCACCTTTGAAGGAAAATGAGCACGAGTGCTTTTCCCTTGTTCACAAGCCGAAATCGTGGGAGTCCTTCAACTAGTTTGTGTCGAGAAAGGTTGGTGATGGTTTGAAAGTTTAGATGTGAGAGACGACGGTGCCATAGCCATGATTTTGTTGATGTTGCCTTTGAAAGTAAGCAAATGGGAGATGAAGCAACCATGTCTTGCATAGAGATAGTGTAAAGACTTGAATTACGCGAGCAAGACATAAGGTCGTTTCCTTGTAGATCACGAATGAAACAAGATTTCTCCCTGAAAGCAACCTCCAAATCTCCATCACAACCCGACCTCTTGAAAACGATTGTACCGAGGCCTTCCACATAGTAAACTCGCTAATTTCGATGTTCCCATTGATATAGTCTCCAGTAGCCCATGATAGCTGCTCGGTGATCATTCGAATCGGCGGTGCCAATGAACTTTGCAATAAAGTTTGATAACAGGTTTAAGGTTGCTCGTCATGTGTCGGGAACATCCGCTATCAACAATCCGAGAATGATCTATCACCGTTACACCACGAGCGACCTACGGATGGAATAGAAGTAGATGTGGAACCCGAAATGTTAGAGGGTTCCGGAGCAGGTGTAGTAGACATACACGCATCAATAGCCTTGGGTATCCATTTAAATCCTAGTGTGTTATATATCCATTTCTGCCATCTCCAACTAGTATTTGCTTTCGTCTTAGTGAATGCACTAGGTGGTACTACATTCCTAGGAGGTGAAACTGGAGCTACAGGGATAGCAATTCGTTCCTTAGAATCTAAAGAGGGCGGTCTACCAAGCACAGACTTAGAAAGATTAGTGGGCCTAGACGTATTCCGATTCTTAGGATTCCTTAAACGAGAGATGATAGCTTTAGCAACACATTTGTCATGACAATCAGAATTCATACTTTTACGACAAATAACACAAGGTGCATCGGTGAATATCTCGAAGGTACTTAAGGTTTAGCATTCGTTACATCACTATTTCTATTACATTTGCCGCCTTAATATCTATAGTGGAAGCAACATGAGTCTTATTCATAGTCTAGGGTGTTCTTTACTTTAGCATTCCTTATTGATCTTTTCTTAGGTCGCAACTTCCTATTCTTCCTTGTATTGCTCCTAGGCGGTGAAGTGCGGACATTTGGAAAAGGCAACTATTCTGTTTCAATAGAAGGAAGCACGTTAGCAACTTGTGATTTGGCGTAGGGATTCTAGGTTCAATATTACTAAGTGTTACTGGTGCTATTCTCTTAATCACGGTAGGCGGAAGTTGTTCATACTTTCCTATCATTTCTCTTAACTTGAAGATAGTGTGAATCGATCTTGATTTTCGGTGAAGATTTCCAAAATGCATAACTTTTTTAGTGTGTGCAAGATAATGATCAAGTTCATTTGATGCTTCATCACGAGTCTATTTGAGTAAATCAAATATGACACCATATTACTTTTTAACTTTTACAAGTTCTTGTTCATATTTTGAGATTTGACACTTAAAAGATCACGTTTTGATCATCCATTGCTCAATTTTAGGATCGAGAAGATTTTGCATAAGCTGGCGAAATTTTGTGTTGAAAAGCAAGTTGTTGATCGTGAATATCTTTTTGACACCAATTAAGACGGCGTATTGCATTTGAAAGTTCGTTTGACAATCGTTTATTTTCAACTTTTAAGGACTCGATCAAGCACATTATCGTGTTCTCAACATTTACCACAGAATCAACATATCGTGAGAGATATAATCAAATGCATATGACAAAGAATTCAATAACACAAAGATATGGACATCGCACGAGATGACATCTTCCAAGAGTCGATCAACATCTTTTCTCAACATTTTCTTTTTACGCTTAGTATTAGAAATAGATGTTTCGCTTTTCTCGAAACGACCTTCATCAATCCAAGTTCCTTATGAAAGTCCTTTTCCCAAGACAATGCACAATTTTACAAATTTTTAACATTTGGTAAAAGATTTTTCTGAAAAATGTCTCTTTGTTCTTGCGCGCCCGGCGATTGAAAATGTTGAACTTTGATTTCAGAATGATATTCTATCTCATGTTGTAAAGTTGTGAGGTCAGCCATGAAAAGGTCAAAATATCTAAGAATTTTTGCGATTTTCGTGTTTTGAGTTTACTTCACGATGGAAGGTAAAGGACCATAAGTTTGTGCATAATGCGTTTGGGATTAACATTAGAAGACTCCGGATGTTTTATGATAATCCTTGGTGTGTTAGAAGAATCCGATGGTGTGAGTAGTGACCAGCTTTTGAATAGTTAAAAGGTTTGTTGTAAACAACATTTTTAAACTCTTTAAGTTTGTTTTGCAAGCCGATGATTTCTTCAAGATGATCATCTATTCGTTTCGTTGAATGCTTTTTGTATGCAGAGAAGGCTTTTTGACAAGTTAACAACTCACCTTAGCTTTTTGAGTTTCCAAGGTAGAAGCGTTAATTTGCTTTTTATTTTCATGTTTCAGTTGTTCTATTTCATACAACAAAGCATTCTTTGAAGCGGCTAGATCACGCATCTGTCTCTCTAAGTATTGTTCGTTTTGATGAGATTTGGCAAAGGCTGCTTCAAAACCTTTTTCATGGTTTTCTTGAGTTTTGAAAAGTTGAGTTGCTTTTGTAAACATTCAAAATCCTTGGTTAACAGTGCATTTTACTTTTCAAGTCCTGATTAATTGCACGACATTCTTCCACTATGGTTTGTTGGTCTTGTATTAAACGAGCAAAATCTGGATGAGGCAAAAGTTCGAGTGTTCAACGTGAGTCACAACATGATGATCATTCTTGAGATCCTCAAGTATAACCACGCAGTCAATTTGATTATCAAGGGAAACCATTTGGTCATCTTGATCGTCAAATATAACTACGGGTCTAGTTGAAAATCGTCGGAATGAGATGTGGACGACTCATTTTGAACATTCCGAGCCTTGCCGGATTCAGATGTTGGTGGAGATAATAGATCAGAGATGAATATGGTTTGTTCGGTTTTTGAGAAGTCAAGCCACGCTCGAGTGTCATACACCTGGGCACGTGTCACTCATGTGTAACTCATGCATATTAGCCATCAACATAACAATTGCATTGGCCACGCAAATCCTCCATATCATCATCAGTGCATTTTTCCATAAAGCTCGTTCTTTGTCTATGAGTTCCACCGGTGATGAGTGTGTAAATACTCATCATTTTTGGGTCAATCACCGAGCAAAACGTTTAAAATGCTCAGAAATGCATCAAAATACTGAAAATATTCCAAAATTGCATTTTATATGTTTAGATGCAAAATGTTTAAAATCGATGAAAACGAGCAAAGTTTGCATAATTGGCGTTTAGTCCCCCAAGTTTATAAAATTGTCAAAAATAGTCCCTAAGCCAAAATTTCAAAAGAAAAGTCACCAAAGGTCTTTTTAAAATCATAAATTGTCATATTTAGTCCTTTGGTGAAAAATCTAAAAGTTTTGAGAAATTGCAGTTTAGTCCCTGAAAATCCAAAAATGGTCAAAATTAGTCCTTGGAAATTTTCAAAAATGTCAAAACTAGACCTTGGTCTATTTAAGGTTGGCAACATTAGTCCTTGGATTACATCTTCATAATTTACATGATTGGTCCCTTGGTTTCAAAGAATTGCAAAAAGGTCCTTGGTGTTATTAATTTCACAAACCAACCGGACCCTATTTATATATCCAAGCCCAATCCTAAACCCTTTGGCCCAATCTTCTAACCCGGTCCAAACCCCTAACCCGACCAACCCACCCGACAACCCAATGTTTAAACTAAACAAAACCCGCCCCTAAAACTGTCATCCCCGGACAATTCGTCATCTCCCTCCTCCAGCCACCTAAAATCACCCTACACCACCCTTTGTCTCCCCCCCACCTCACCTAATGACCCACCACATTTAATGCTTCCCCTTTCCCTGTCTAAAGTAGCAAACCCAGTTTTGGCGCCAAAAATACATATATGGCCAGGATCACTTCTGCACATCCAAGGGCTGAGAATGTTGCTGGGATCCACTCAGAAAAGTGAGAGAAAGAGATGGGAGTATAAAAAGACCAAGAGGAAGACAGAGAAAGTAGTAGTTAGTTTTTGAAGCTTTTCTTTATGTCGTATTTTATAAAAAAATGTCTTAGTTAGTCTAAACTATGTAATATTTTGTATTAATGATTCAAACTTAAGTTAAGGTAGCTTTGTAATCTGTTTTAAGAGTTAAATTCATGGTTTGGTTAAAGTTTCATGCTTCATAGCTACTGTTGAACATTTCCATTTCAAATTCTTATGTATAAGCTTTAGTTAGCTTATTTATAAGCTCAAACAATCTTAGTTAAGCTAATTTTAGCTTTTGTTAAGCTTTAAAATCATTTTCAAGCAAGTTTGTGAAAAAGTCAACCATAGTCAACTGTGATGTATTTGGCAATGGTGATGGAAAAGGGTGATGCAGAGGTTGATATGGGGTTAAACTAGCTTAGAATAGAATAGGTTTGGTTTTTGGTGTAGCCTCAAATCGATTGGAAACATGTAAGTAAGTATTTCCATTTTCAAGTTTCAATTCAATTTGCATTATTTGCTTGTGGATGTAACTGTGGTCAATATTGGTTTTTGTGTGTTCATTAAAGTGTATTTAAGATACTTAAGCCTAGTTGGATCAATGGCATAAGACAGTTTAGCAGATAGAACAGTTTTACTTGCTTATCAGTTAGAATAAGGGTGTTTGGCATTCTTTGTTTCATCTGTGATATAGGTTAGTGTAGTGGTGGATAATTATTGCTCTAGGTTTGTTTAACTCATATGCACTCATTTATGCATAACTTGCACCTTATAACATCAAAAGTCAAAATTGCTTCACATATGTCCTATCTAGTTAAGCTGTTGAGTTTTGCAACATCCAATTCTTGTTTTGTGTTCCCAATACCTAGATTAAGCTAGCATTAGGCTTATTACATCTATTAAGTCCATTTTAGTTCAAATCTAGATCAAACTTCAAATAGGTCAACTTTTCGAGTTTTGTATAAAAGTCAAAATTCCAAAAACTCGTTTGGCCCTAATAGGGTGATTTTTCTTGGGCTCAATTCTGAACCAATGCAAATGAAACTTGATGTTTTGAAATCTCATGCTGGTCTAGTTTCTTTTTGTTATTTTTGCTTAATTTTGTGAAATTTTTATAAGCCCCAGATAAGCTGTCCTAATGGTGCTCAGTCCTGTAGGGCATTAGGCTCCGCAGTTTTATCTTGATTTGCAGAGCTCACAGTAAGCTCATGAGAGCTTGTGTTGAGCTAATTTTTGGCTTATAGATGCTCACCTAGGTTTTCTCCAAGTTCAATTCCTTTTTCATGTTTCTAGCTTATTTAGGTGCTTATATTCTAGCTTAAAGTTGCCCCCCTTTAACTGTTTTGGCCCTTTTGCTCAATTGCTCAAATCTTTGTAAGATTGCAAATCAGAGGTTTAAGCAGTTGTTTCTAGTTGCATTTAGGTAGTGTTAGCTTATTGTAGCTTCATTTTCAGTTTGGTAGCCTTTGGATTCCATTTGCTTAATCAAGTGCTTATTTCAATAAGCACTTCCAAATCGCTTGCATATTCTTGCACTTAACCTCCTGTTTTTCTATTTTTCCGTTATTCCTTATATTATTTTAGTCTTTTCCTGAAATTTTCAGATTTTTCCTAGCTGTTTTGCTATTTTTCTTGATTTTAATTAGTTTTTAGTACTTTTTAATTAGCCTTTAATACAAAAAATTCAGAAAAGGTTCAAAAAAATAAGTTTTCATTTTTCTTAGGCTTAGATAAATATAAAAAGTAGAAAAAGTAATTTTCCATATTTTTCATAGTTCATTTTGTAATTTTTAGTAATTTAATTAGATTTAAATAGTTTAAAATTCCTAGAAAATAGAAAAATAATCAGAAAAATATAAACATAGTTTTGAAAATTCTATTTTGATATTTTAGATTTTTCTAAGTCTTAATTTTATTTTTCTAGCTTTAATTCACAATTTCTTGTATTTTAGGTAATTATTTAATAGTTAAAAAATAGTTTTTAATTAGATAATTAGTTTTAAAAATAATTCTCTTTTTCCATAAATTTTCTTTTATCATTAGGATTGTAAAAATGTATTTTTCATATTTTTAAGACTTTTATTTCTTAGATTTCACTTTTTATTTTGTACGTTTACGTAATTTTATTTTAAACGTAAGTTTTTAGTTTTAAGTTTTAAACGTTCATCAATTTTAAAAATAGTGATAGCGTTTATTTAATATTTTTTATCTTTTTAACTTTCTTTAATTTGCATTTAAGCCCCTGTAGTTTATGGGCTTTCTCTTTAGGTATAGATCAACCACTATCCTTTCCCGTTCAAATCTCTCGATCACTATACGTTTGATAATCCATTGCATAGCTCGCTGGGACATAACGACCCGGGGAAACACTGTACACCTCAGATCTTCATTGATTTCGTGCTTAAGCAGTTTTAAGCTGGTTACGGTCCGCCATTCACAAGTGGCGGGCTTGTGTGATTTAGCTTGACCGCTTGCACGCATCAAATTTTGGCGCCGCTGCCGGATCTCTGATTATCTTTCGTTTAGCAGATTAGTGATTTGGATATTCACTCTTTGTTCATACCATCCATCTGTATATGTTTTCTTATCCAAAAATACAAAAATACTCTTCTCATTCCTCTTATCCGTATGATTCTATTTCTCTTAACCTCTTTTGCCGTTTAATTCTATTCTTCGTATCCTCTCAACCATTTGATTCTCTTCTTAATCCTCTATATGTTTAATTCTTATGTCGACATTCGTCAACTTCATCGTCAGAAATGTGTGTGAGCGGTGTGGAGGGCCTAGTTCAAGCGAATTTTGCAATTCGTGCGAATTATCCATCATAAATTCTTTTCAAAGTTATTTCGACCACCCGCCACAACCAGAAATACGTTCTAATGTCGATAAACCCGTTCAAACACCGGTGACTAGCAAGAATGACTTGCCTAATCTTCACGTGTCTCAAGAACCAGAACCGGAGACCATAACGGAAGTGGTGGAAATTGCTAGCTCTCGGAGCACACCACTTGTCCCACCTCCGGATTTTTCAAAATGTTCTTCGAGACTTGATAGTCATCCGGATCACAATGTTGGTTTTGTTGATTCTTTGGATAAACCGATTCCTCTTCATAACTATCAAATGCAATCGTTTATTCCTTGTGTCGGTTGTGGTGAGCCTCTTTATGGTTCACCCTGTCGTTGGTGTACATGTGTACAATGTGGTAATGATATCCATAACGGGAGTTGTTTGTTTTGTGGTTCGAGGAACTCATTTGATTATGATCCTAATCAGAACTCATTTAACGACTCCTCAAATTTTTCCAATTACACACACGACCCGACTATTCTTCATACAATCAGCATACTGCTTTGTGAATTTTGTGGAAATCCTCACCAAGGATTTGAGTGTCAATCCGGAAACACGTTTGTCTATGAACAGTTTTCGGTGATGCTCGAGTTTTGGTTATGACCAATATCCATATAGTTCACTGTCAGGACTCAACAGCTTTTCTTGTTGTGAGTACTGTAGAGGTCCCCATTTCAGCTCTGATTGTCAAACAGGGAATCCATTTCCTTGTAACAATCATGACTCTCACATGTTTGATAATTTCCAACCTCCACAGCACCATACGGTTCAAACTCCACCTGAGCCGTTGTCTCAAGAAATCTCCCATGATTTTGAAACCGCAATGAAAACACTTGAGGATATGATGATTAACTTTAAGAATCAAGTGAGTGGTGAAAAAACCATTGGAGAATTGCTAGCCGAAGAGCGAGAGGCCCGCCAATCAAGGGAAGAATTATTAGCCCTAGAGCATGCAGCTCTAAGGCGTTCCCAATTCTTAAGGCACTCTATATGATGATGACGAGGAGGGTTTTTATCCTTTTAGAAATAATATTTCTCAACCTCCTCACGGTTGATATCCGCCAGTTGAGATTGCATCTCAAACAACTGCTATCACACGATATTCCCACTCACTCTCACGAACATGGGGACGAGCATCTTGACACTGTTCCTGAAAAGGAATCGGACGACTTCATAAAGTCTAGTGTTGAGAACCTTGTCCCAATCCCCAGAGAGTCACAGGAATTCTGATCATATGTGTGATTCTTCTTTCCCTCTTGAGTGTTCAAATGATCATTTGGAAACTTTCTCCGATTTTAGCGATGATTGTGCTTCCCATGGAGACATTGAGTATGTCGAGGCATCACTCCCACAGTCGATCCTTCTTGAGGAGTTCTCCGATGAACTCACTCACATCAGTCCACTTTCATCAGAAAGTGACGATGATCTCTTTGATTTCGAAGCCGATCTAGGAGAGATTGAAAGTCTCCTTTATAATGATCGTTCACTCACTTCTTATCCCAACAATCCAATCGAGAATGTTGATCACTTTGTTCCCGAAACATTCAAAGCTACTTTCACCAATCCTCTATTTGAATTCGACTCTGAATTCACTTCAATTTATGAGAATCCACTCTTTGATACTCAGATTGAGGATAGTGATGAGCCCACAATGGAACAAGAGTTCACTATTTCACATCATGTGAATGATTCTCTTCATGAGGAGTTCGCCGGTGAACTCACTCATATCATGACTCCGCCGGAGTATGATTGCTTGGATGGCAAAAATCATGATCGGGGGGAAAAATTCTCAATCATGAGAGTTTGTATTTCTATGACAAATTTTCCAACCCTCCCTCCCGAGATGCTTTCCAAACCAAAGAGCTCAACCGATAAAATCCAAACGAGTGCAACTGCACTTGATCTTGAGGAAGAAGATCTTATCATGATCGTCATCATGATTCTCCTTCTTTTCTTCACCTACCGGGTGACTTCCTCTCTTCTTCACTCGTTCGGGAGTGAGGACACTATCTTTGACCCCGGCATTTTCAGTTATCATTTGTGAGCCGGGTCTTTCTCTCTATATCTCATCGGTGTGGAACTTTCACGTGCTTCAAATGTTTGTCCAAACATCTTGAATGAAAGTCCGATGGAGATCGTTCCTTCCACTTTGCTTCCCCATGAACAAATTAATGCGGGGTCGAGTCAAGCTAGCGACTCGGTAATCAAAAACAATAGCATGCCATATGGGTTTTCACCATATTTGACTTCTTTCTATTTTCTACCACCCTAGTGTGGGGGGGTTGCCCACATGTTTAAAAAAAAAAAAAAAATCTTCTTTCTAAATAATGGCCGTAATATTTCCCTTTTACGTTATCAGTTTCGGCATAACCGCCGGTACTTTGAATATTGAGGGCAATATTCATTTCTAAGTGTGGGGGGGATTCTCACGAATTTTATCATGTAATTATGCCGCCCAATTCCCCCGTTTTTGGCCAAAAATTTTTTTTTGGAGTAAGTGTTTTGCACTTACTCATTTGGTTATCAGTCCGCCTTGTCTGTAAGACAAAAGGATTGGCTAATCCAGGAGCAAACGGCTCTTGGTAAAGATTTCTCAAATCCGTTTATATGGCTTGCAATTTGCCCAAAATTGTATGGTATTCAGCTCACCATATCCTTAAAAGTGAAGAGTTGGCTAGCCCGCAAGGTTATGGCTTGTGGTAAAGGCAGTGGAAAAACCATAATTGGTAATCAGCTCACCAAAGATAATATTGATAATTTATCTAAGAGTTGGCTAGTCCAGAAGGGTACGGCTTCTGGTAAAGACAAATCAAATCCGTTGGAATCTGGTGGTTTGCTCAAAATCACATGGTTATCGGTGTACCATGGTTCTTGCTTGAACTGAAACATTTGGCTACTCCAGAAGTAATGGCTTTTGGTAAAGAGATGAAATCCATCAAGTTTTCTCAAATCATTGCTAGGGACTAGCAATATTTTAGTGTGGGGGATTGATGAGTGTGTAAATACTCATCATTTTTGGGTCAATCTGAACTGCAAAACGTTTAAAAATGCTCAGAAATGCATCAAAATACTGAAAATATTCCAAAATTGCATTTTATATGTTTCAGATGCAAAATGTTTAAAATCAGATGAAAAACGAGCAAAGTTTGCATAATTGGCAGTTTCAGTCCCCCAAGTTTATAAAATTGTCAAAAATAGTCCCTGAGCCAAAATTTCAAAAGAAAAGTCACCAAAGGTCTTTTTAAAATCATAAATTGTCATATTTAGTCCTTTGGTGGAAAATCTAAAAGTTTTGAGAAATTGCAGTTTAGTCCCTGAAAATCCAAAAATGGTCAAAATTAGTCCTTGGAAATTTTCAAAAATGTCAAAACTAGACCTTGGTCTATTTAAGGTTGGCAACATTAGTCCTTGGATTACATCTTCATAATTTACATGATTGGTCCCTTGGTTTCAAAGAATTGCAAAAAGGTCCTTGGTGTTATTAATTTCACAAACCAACCGGACCCTATTTATATATCCAAGCCCAATCCTAAACCCTTTGGCCCAATCTTCTAACCCGGTCCAAACCCCTAACCCGACCAACCCACCCGACAACCCAATGTTTAAACTAAACAAAACCCGCCCCCCTAAAACCTGTCATCCCCGACAATTCTGTCTGTCTCCCCCCTCCTCCAGCCACCTAAAATCACCCTACACCACCCTTTGTCTCCCCCCACCTCACCTAACAGCCCACCACATTTAATGCTTCCCCTTTCCCTGTCTAAAGTAGCAAACCCAGTTTTGGCGCCAAAAATACATATATGGCCAGGATCACTTCTGCACATCCAAGGGCTGAGAATGTTGCTGGGATCCACTCAGAAAAGTGAGAGAAAGAGATGGGAGTATAAAAAGACCAAGAGGAAGACAGAGAAAGTAGTAGTTAGTTTTTGAAGCTTTTCTTTATGTCGTATTTTATAAAAAAATGTCTTAGTTAGTCTAAACTATGTAATATTTTGTATTAATGATTCAAACTTAAGTTAAGGTAGCTTTGTAATCTGTTTTAAGAGTTAAATTCATGGTTTGGTTAAAGTTTCATGCTTCATAGCTACTGTTGAACATTTCCATTTCAAATTCTTATGTATAAGCTTTAGTTAGCTTATTTATAAGCTCAAACAATCTTAGTTAAGCTAATTTTAGCTTTTGTTAAGCTTTAAAATCATTTTCAAGCAAGTTTGTGAAAAAGTCAACCATAGTCAACTGTGATGTATTTGGCAATGGTGATGGAAAAGGGTGATGCAGAGGTTGATATGGGGTTAAACTAGCTTAGAATAGAATAGGTTTGGTTTTGGTGTAGCCTGCAAATCAGTTGGAAACATGTAAGTAAGTATTTCCATTTTCAAGTTTCAATTCAATTTGCATTATTTGCTTGTGGATGTAACTGTGGTCAATATTGGTTTTTGTGTGTTCATTAAAGTGTATTTAAGATACTTAAGCCTAGTTGGATCAATGGCATAAGATAGTTTAGCAGATAGAACAGTTTTACTTGCTTATCAGTTAGAATAAGGGTGTTTGGCATTGCTGTTTCATCTGTGATATAGGTTAGTGTAGTGGTGGATAATTATTGCTCTAGGTTTGTTTAACTCATATGCACTCATTTCTGTCTATAACTTGCACCTTATAACATCAAAAGTCAAAATTGCTTCACATCTGTCCTATCTAGTTAACTGTTGAGTTTTTGCAACATCCAATTCTTGTTTTGTGTTCCCAATACCTAGATTAAGCTAGCATTAGGCTTATTACATCTATTAAGTCCATTTTCAGTTCACAAATCTAGATCAAACTTCAAATAGGTCAACTTTTCAGTTTTGTATAAAAGTCAAAAATTCCAAAAACTCAGTTTTGGCCCTAATAGGGTGATTTTTCTTGGGCTCAATTCTGAACCAATGCAAATGAAACTTGATGTTTTGAAATCTCATGCTGGTCTAGTTTCTTGTTGTTATTTTTGCTTAATTTTGTGAAATTTTTATAAGCCCCAGATAAGCTGTCCTAATGGTGCTCAGTCCCCTGTGCAGGGCATTAGGCCTGCACAGGTTTTATGCAGATTTGCAGAGCTCACAGTAAGCTCATGAGAGCTTGTGTTGAGCTAATTTTTGGCTTATAGATACTCACCTAGGTCTTCTCCAAGTTCCAATTCCTGTTTTCATGTTTCTAGCTTATTTAGGTGCTTATATTCTAGCTTAAAGTTGCCCCCCTTTAACTGTTTTGGCCCTTTTGCTCAATTGCTCAAATCTTTGTAAGATTGCAAATCAGAGGTTTAAGCAGTTGTTTCTAGTTGCATTTAGGTAGTGTTAGCTTATTGTAGCTTCATTTTCAGTTTGGTAGCCTTTGGATTCCATTTGCTTAATCAAGTGCTTATTTCAATAAGCACTTCCAAATCAGTTGCATATTCTTGCACTTAACCTCCTGTTTTTCTATTTTTCCGTTATTCCTTATATTATTTTAGTCTTTTCCTGAAATTTTCAGATTTTTCCTAGCTGTTTTGCTATTTTTCTTGATTTTAATTAGTTTTTAGTACTTTTTAATTAGCCTTTAATACAAAAAATTCAGAAAAGGTTCAAAAAAATAAGTTTTCATTTTTCTTAGGCTTAGATAAATATAAAAAGTAGAAAAAGTAATTTTCCATATTTTTCATAGTTCATTTTGTAATTTTTAGTAATTTAATTAGATTTAAATAGTTTAAAATTCCTAGAAAATAGAAAAATAATCAGAAAAATATAAAAATAGTTTTGAAAATTCTATTTTGATATTTTAGATTTTTCTAAGTCTTAATTTTATTTTTCTAGCTTTAATTCACAATTTCTTGTATTTTAGGTAATTATTTAATAGTTAAAAAATAGTTTTTAATTAGATAATTAGTTTTAAAAATAATTCTCTTTTTCCATAAATTTTCTTTTATCATTAGGATTGTAAAAATGTATTTTTCATATTTTTAGGACTTTTATTTCTTAGATTTCACTTTTTATTTTTATGCGTTTACGTAATTTTATTTTAAACGTAAAGTTTTAAGTTTTAAACGTTCATCAATTTTAAAAATAGTGATAGCGTTTATTTAATATTTTTATCTTTTTAACTTTCTTTAATTTGCATTTAAGCCCCTGTAGTTTATGGGCTTTCTCTTTAGGTATAGATCAACCACTATCCTTTCCCGTTCAAATCTCTCGATCACTATACGTTTGATAATCCATTGCATAGCTCGCTGGGACATAACGACCCGGGGAAACACTGTACTCCTCAGATCTTCATTGATTTCGTGCTTAAGCAGTTTTAAGCTGGTTACGGTCCGCCATTCACAAGTGGCGGGCTTGTGTGATTTAGCTTGACTGTTTGGCACGCATCAACCAGCTTCATCCTTAAGAGCCAAGAGAAGAGCCTCTTTGTGATAAGCACTGCCCCTTGTCCTTGGCTTTGGGCATGCATTAGCCAGGTGTCCCTTCTCATTGCAGTTGTAGCATCGAAGACCATTCAACCCATTTTGAGCATTTCCCTATTCCACCACTTGAGCTATGTTGTTATTTCTACCCACAGCATTAAACCCTTGACCACCGCCCATCTTACGACCATAACCACGATTCTGAACTTCAACTCATCCATTGTTCACAACAGCTTGATTCCGTGTGTTAGATGAGGAACGAATACGATTGTTGGATTTGTTGGTATAACGACTAAAGGCATTAGCAATCATAGCAAATCCTTGTTGCAATGCTTCGAATGGATCAGATTCCTCATTAGCTTCACTGACAAGTATTTGAGCATTGTTGTTGTTGTATGGAACCAATTGAGTTTGTTGAGATTGAGGCTGTGAAGGATCATATGGTGTGATTTTAGCAGTTGGTTGAGTTCTTTGGTTGAAGAGAATAATTGTTTTGAGCATACAAGGCAAGTTGTTGATTTTCTGGTTGTGAAGGTGAAGCAATTGGAGCACGGAGAATCCTTTCTCTATCAACTTCCTTTTCATGAGGCTTCAAGTAATCGTACAACAATCCGTATGTAGAATGATGCATGTTCTTCGCTTGACAGAGAAAAATGACATACTTCTCCCATTCAGGACCAAGACTACTCAGGAACTTAGTATTAACTGCAATTCTTGGCATGATGATGTTGTGTTTGTCCAAATCATTTATGATGTCTGAGAATCGATGATGATAAGACTCTAGTGTCTCTCCAGGTTCAATCATGAAGTGTTCATAAGCCAAGTAAATTTTGGATTCCATATCCTCTTGATTGAGTGCAGATCCTTCCATAAGAAGATGAATATGTTCCCACATCGCCTTTGCAGTCTTTTGAGCATCAACACTTCGAAGAATTGGGTTAGGTAATCCTAAGAGGATATATTGCATTGCAAGCTCATCAGCTTCATAGTGTAGAAGTTCCTCTGCATTCAGGTCGGCAACAGTAACAATGTTTGATTGTTCATCTCTTGGTGGATTAGCATTTGGATCACCGGGTACAATGACAAGAGGCATCGAAATGGACCTTCCAAGATAACCTTCTTTAAGAACTTTCCATGTGGCTTCTTCAGGTCACAAAACCTAAAGAACCTTATCACCCATTGATCGTAGTTTCCTGGAGTGAGCATTGGAGGTCTATCAAGTGATCCGGCCTCATGAATTGATTGTTGGTACGCTTAAAGCTTCACACGTCTTTGCAAACCAAGTAGGTTCCTTCATAGTGTTCCTTGATGGATGTTGATTGAAGTCATTTGTGTAGGGTTAAACTTGAAGACTTGGTGGTGGTTGAACCATTTGAGGTTGTGGAATTGCAGCAAGTTGTGGAGTGTGTTGTTGATTAAATTGTTGTTGATAAATTGCTTGTTGTTGATTCCATTGTTGATGTTGTGGACTTAGTTGTTGTTGACGTTGAGAATAAGTGTAAGGGAAATAGTTAGAGTATGGTGGTTGTGACATGTTGAAAACTTGTGTTGGTAAAAATGGATCTTTGTAGTCGAATGAACCTTTGTTGATGAAGTGTCCTTAGGCGTAGAAATCACAAGAAACCAAGTAAGACTTATGCGTAAAAACACCAAAGTTACGTGTAACAATGAGAGTTACGCGTAGTTTTAGCTTACGCGTAAGTAGGGAAAAGACACTAAAGTTATGCGTAGACACAAAGTTAGGCGTAGAAACTTATGCGTAGGATTATCTTATGCGTAAGACAAGGCTTAGGCGTAAGATTAATCTTATGCGTAGGATTTCTAAGCGTAAGCTTTATGCTTATG
The DNA here is from genome assembly GCA_910596185.1 of Chrysanthemum makinoi. NCBI lineage: Eukaryota > Viridiplantae > Streptophyta > Magnoliopsida > Asterales > Asteraceae > Chrysanthemum > Chrysanthemum makinoi. The sequence goes on from OU343222.1 coordinate 279,103,546, forward strand.
CGTAAGTTTAGGGTTTTGCCCAAATGATCTTTTACACTATCACAGTGCAAAAGATATCCAAAGTCGACGTATTTTCAGGCTTATCCAAGCAAGAAAACACGGAGTAAACCACGAAACTGATGATCAAACCAAGGATAAAGTTACGCGTAAAACTAGGGTTTTCATACGCGTAGCTTAACTCATAAAATTGATTTTGCCCAAAGTTGTTTCTAAACCAGATTTTTGTGATGAGATAGCTTCAATATCACCAAAATAACATAAAAGTATGAAACATGATGAACCAAAACGTCTAAAATGGTTACGCGTAAGAAAACACCCTCGTACAAAAACTAGCTTAAAAACTATGATCCACGCATAAAGTTTGAAACTTTTTGCCAAAAACAGTTATTTTAACACCTTAAAACAATGAAAGTACACGAATCTTGGATTCAAAAGTGTGAAAAACACTTTTTTAAGCGAACCAAAGTATCATTCGTTAGCCTTACGCTTAGGACCAAAACCCACTTCAAAAGCAATAACGATTCACCCAACTATTAGGTGATTGATACCACTGTTAGGTCACTAGTTTTACAACACAAGCTTAATAGAAAGAGATAAAGGCGATTGAACAATAAACCAAACACACACACACGATATACTTATACGGTTATGCGTAGGAAATGTGTGAAAGGAAATAAATTGAACAACCAACCCTCAAGTGAGGGTTATAACAAGGTATTTATAGGAGGGAAGCTATGGCAACACTCCTAGTTCTCATCCTTTTCCTTATTGGACTAGGCCTAGGCTTATGGACCTTCTACATAAGCCTAAGGCTAATTACTAACATAAAGGCCATATTAAGCTAACTATTACATATGAGTCACTAACACTTGAAATAGGTTTAGGAGTGATTCCAACATACTAACATACTCAGAAATGTTAGCCTTCATGTTCGGCCACCAGTAAAACTTCTTAAGGTCCTGATACATTTTCTTAGAACCCGGGTGAATGGAGTACTTCGACTTGTGTGACTCATGCATAATCACATTTCGCAAATCACCATAAAGTGGTACCCAGATCCTGTTCTTTATGCAACGAGTTCCATCAGAACGAATTTCAAACACCTTGTCCATACCTCTTAAATTCTCAGCCTGAATGTTCTCTTCTTTCATCGCTTCAGACTGTGCCTAGAGAATTTGTGATGGTAAGTTCAAATTAATGGTCATGACTAATGCTCTGACTCGAAGAGGCTTAATTCGTTCTTTCCTGCTCAAAGCATCTGCTACTACATTTGCTTTTCCATGATGGTAACGATTTTCACAATCGTAATCACTTACCAACTCCAACCACCGTCATTGCCTCATGTTCAATTCTTTTTTATCAAGAATGTGCCGCAGGCTCTTGTGATCAGTGAACACAATACACTTTGTGCCGTACAAGTAATGCCTCCAGATTTTAAGAGCAAATACTACTGCTCCTAGTTCTAGATCATGTGTTGTGTAATTCTTCTCATGCGGCATGAGCTGGCGGGATGCATAAGCGATGACCTTCTCACTTTGCATTAATACGGCGCCCAGGCCTTGATGTGATGCGTCGCAGTAAACAACGAAATTGCTACTTCCTTCAAGTAGTGCTAGAATTGGAGATTTGCAAAGCTTTTGCTTTAGTAGCTAAAATGCTTCCTCCTGATCTTCTCCCTAGATGTACTTCTTATTCTTTTGGGTTAATTCAGTCAAAGATTTGGCAATCTTTGAGAATCCTTCAATGAATCTTCGATAATAGTCAGCAAGTCCTAAGAATTGTCGTACCTATGTAGGTGTCGTAGGTGTCGGCCAATTCTGGACTACTTCTATTTTGGAAGGATCTACGGAAATGCCATGATGATCAATCATCTGCCCAATAAACTATACAGTGCGAATCTAAATTTCGCACTTGGAGAACTTTGTGTACAGTTGCTCTTTCTTGAGTAGTTCCAAATTTGTCCTCAAATGCTCCCTATGCTCTTCTTCGTTGCGGGAGTAAATGAGAATATCGTCAATGAACACGATCACGAATTTTTCCAGATAAGGTTTGCACACCCTGTTCATGAGTTCCATAAACACAGCTGGTGCATTCGTCAAACCAAATGGCATCACCTGAAATTCGTAGTGACCGTACCTTGTTCTAAACGCCGTCTTAGGGATATCTTCTTCCCTGACACGCAGCTGATGATAACCCGATCTTAAATCAATCTTGGAATAGACACTCGACCCTTGCAGCTGGTCGAACAAATCACCTATCCTTGGTAATGGATATCGATTCTTTATCGTGAGTTTGCTTAACTCCCGGTAATTGATACACATCCTAAGAGATCCGTCCTTATTTTTGACAAACAGGACAAGGGCTCCCCAAGGTGAGGAACTTGGCCGAATGAAACCTCTATCCAACAACTCTTGTAATTGGTTGGATAGTTCTTTCATTTCAGATGGAGCTAAGCGGTAAGGTGCTCGTGCTACTGGCGCAGCTCCCGGAACAAAATCAATCTGGAATTCTACCTGACGAACAGGTGGTAAACCAAGCAATTCCTCAGGAAAAACTTCTGGATATTCTCTCACCACAGGTACATCTTCTATTCGTTTCTCGACCTCCTTTTTTTCTTTCACGTGAGCTAGAAAAGCATGACATCCTCTGTCGATATATTTCATGGTTTTAAGACAAGATATAATGCTTAGTCTTGTCCTACTTTGATTACCTTGAATAATCAAAGTTTCACCCTCAAAAGGAATGTGAACTACTTTCTCGTCACATATGATCCTTGCGTAGTTTTTAGATAACCAATCCATTCCAATAACAACGTCGAAGCTTCCGAGATCAATAAGTATGAGGTCAATGTTAAAAGGTTGGTTTAGTAAAGTTAGGGTGCAACCTTGGATTATAGAATTAGTGGCTACTAGTTTTCCATTAGCTAACTCTATTTCATAGGTATTGTTTAGGGCAGTTGGGGTGAGTTTAAGTAAAGAAGAAAAAGTAACATATATGAAGCTTTTATCAGCTCCGGTGTCCAACAATACTTTAGCTAGATGTTGATTGAGAGGAAACGTACCCGTGACTACATCCGGGTTGTGTTGAGTGTTCCCATATCCTAGAACGTAAGCTCTTGCACGGGCCGGTTTATTCTGGACAACATTCTTCTTTGGACACTGGTTCTTGTAATGCCCTTTTTCGCCACAGCCGTGACATGTCACAGTCACCGGTTGTAGGTTAGCACCAGTGGCCTTACATTCTGCAGTCTTATGGCCTGTTTTCTGACATTTTCCACATCTAGCAAAACAAGGCCCATTGTGATGCATCCTACATCGGTTGCATAGGGGCAAGTTTCCAGCATAACCACTGCCTCCAGCTGGTGCGGCTACGTAAGCTCTGGCAGTTTCCTGCCTTCAGTTCTGTTGTTGGTGATGGTTGTTTTGATTCTATTGGTAATGGTAGTTTTTGTTTTGGTTGTTGTTGTTGTTGTTGTTGTTGTAGGTATTATTGTTGGGGTAGTTGTTGTGATGGTGAATGGTCCTTTTGTTAACAAGTTTTCGCTTGTGATCATTGCCTCCTTAGGTGGAACCACGCTTGACTTCCTGATCCATTAATCTCTGTGCAATGGTAATTGCTTCCTCCAACGACTGCGGTTTTGATGATGTAACATTCCCCTCGATACTGCGGGGCAATCCTTTAGTATACTTCTCCAATGTTTTCTCAATATCAGGCACTACAGTCGGGCATAGCATTGCCAGTTCCTAAAACCTCCGGTTGTAGGTCTTGAGATCAGTTCCCTTCAGCACCAGCTGGTGAAACTCGTCTTCCAACTTCTTAATCTCAGTGCGGGGACAGTACTTCTTTAGCATCTTCTTCTTGAAGTCAGCTCAGGTGAGTTGATAAGCTGCTTCAATACCCATAGTTTGGGCAGAAACATTCCACCATGATAGGGCATCATCCAGTAGTGTCCCCGTAGCAAAAGTGACCTTGCAGTCTTCAGAACAACCGCTTCTCATGAATACTGTCTCTGTTCGCTCAAACCAGCGAGCCAACTCAGTCGCTCCTTTTGTTCCTTTGAAAAAGGTTGGCTTACAGTTCATGAAGTCTTTGTAAGTGCATTGGCGAGTTATAGCTGCCTCGCCTCCTTCGTTAGGCCTGCTAGTGCTTCCAGAGTGGGCCATTGTTGCTGCTTGTCTCTCGAGTGCTGCAGCAACACTGTCTACAACTAGTTTCTGGATAGCAGCTTGGGACATGGTGGGAGCTGGAGTTTCAGTTGATCTTCTTGTTCGAGGCATATTTCTATTAATACCACAAGAAAATATATGTTTAGAATGACCATGTCATGTTAAAACATAACAAATAACAAGGTATACGCGTTGAAATCATAGTAATATAAGAATCATATGATCATATCATGCCCGAATATTATCACACGGTAAAGTGATCCACTCTGGTCCACATCAGTCGATATCATAACACAACATAATCTCAAAACCACATATAGTCATAAACAACTCGCAAATTTTGTCATACAACAAAATAATACAAGTGTCTTATTTATGCCACATACCGTTGCTAGGATATCATACCAAAAGCTGTTAGATAAGGACCTACTCTAATGGCTACCAGGGGCTCCTTTGCGGCGACTCTCCAGCTCTGTGATCATGCTGAGAAGGACCTGTATATACTCCTGATATAGGGCCTGAATATCTACCACTACTGCCTCTAATGTGGTAATTCTACAGTAAGCCATCACTAAGTCATCACTCTGCCTCATCATTGCTTGTGACATCATCACGTCATTGTCATATAGCAGCGGTATGTGTTGACTAGTTCGCTCGTGATGTTCCTCCAGATTATCTGCCCTCTCACGAGTCTCCTGCATTCTGGTGCTCAAGTTATCTATCTCCTGCTGCATAGTTGCTTTCCTATAAACTAACTCCTCCACTGAATCCTCAAGTGACTCGATGCGCTCAAGAGGTAACTCATCTAGATGGCCTAAGGCAGTATCAATCTGCTCCTCGTGTCTTTCCAAGCGTGCCATAAGTGTGGGAATGGTGGGCGGTCGTTCCATCGCTTCTTGCGAACTTTCTCCAATCTAAAATATCCGTGGTGGTGTAGGGATATCTGGAGTAGGTGATCGTAAGGCATTGTACCTAGCAATGATGGTCCTTGCCTCTTCTCCGAGTTCATATGGCTGAGAAGGGGATAACATGTACGGGTGTGGGGGTCGTGGTGAGTGTACGAGTAGTGCTTTCTCAGATGGCTCTGCATCTGCAAAAGTAGGATATCCTCTCCTAGCTAGCATATATGGATAGTCAGGAAATGGAGCGATATCAGGTACTACCGTGATGTCTTCTATCTTCATAGTGTGTCTAGGTGCTGGGTCTACATCAGGTACTACCGCAAAATCCTCAGATTACTCTTCTAAAGGATCAGACACCATATCTTCCGTAGCGCGGCTGGGTGCTGGTGAATGAACTAACGTATCCGTGGAAGGAATGGTGTCTTCGGACTCAGTATCCGATAAGATAATAATATAAGGGATAGGTGAAGACATAACTCTGTAACAACCCGGTAATTGTAAATATTCCACCAGGTATAAGTAAGTAATCAGCATGTATATGTATAAGAAACATTTTGGTAGTGGCACGGAGGACTTTTATTGAGAAAAAGAGTTATAGTTTGTATTTTGTTCTCTATAACTACGGCTCTGATACCAATCTGTAACACCCCCAAATTTCATTATACGCAGCGGAATAAGAGTTGGGGTATTACTTCATGGATCACAATCGTAATAATAGAAAACGAATCGAACGTTTTAAATAAAATAGTTATCATTCATTTATTTAATTCAGAGTTTACATAAAAAGAGGTCCCAACAGTTTTATTGAAATACACATTATTTTATGAATGATAACAAAATGGACGCCATTTGAAAGAAAGTCCATAGCCACTCCGTGCCAAGCAATGCATCAGTTACCTGAGATAAACATGCTAAAAAGTCAACACAAAGGTTGAGTGAATCCATAGTGTTAGTAATAATAATCAGTTGAACACAAGTTGAAAAAGTAGTAAAACTCGTAGTATCGTAGACAAATATTGCCTTAAGTCTCATGAACGCAAACCTTAACCGGTGTAGTGTAAATGTCATAATGACATGGTTACAAGCATCATAATGATGATGGGAGCAACCGTGCCCTCGTGTAAGGAGTTTTCCAATTCTCCTGATTGTCCTCAAATAAAGTGCATTTGGTTACCTGACCGGGTAACACAAATGGGGCGTCAACTGCCAATAGATCTATTCACTATATTCGCGTTCACTTGTAAAGTGATTAATGGTTCAAGATATGAGGGACTTTCAGTGGCAGGTGTAATTAACTTAAGCAATAACAATCAGTTGTAGGTGTAGCATAAAAAAATACTTGTGTTCGAGTTTGTAGCATGTATCTCCCCACGAGTTGGAAAAACAAGTAAAAAGCGGGACTATGAACTCACCTCGGTGTTACCGTAGTCTGGATGGAAAATAAATTAAGTATTGTGAATAAACGGCTCCGACTCGTGACCTGAGTTGGTATGTCATGTTTTTAGTATTCGAATTCAAGTATATGTGATGATAATGCTTTATCGATAGGTGGGTGAACATGAAGTCTCTTCAAAATTTAGTAATACTTATCAAACATATTTTTATGGCTCGGTTGATAATTTATAAGTCTTATCTAAATCCAAATTTTTAAATATGATATGTTTCCAAAAATGTTATATTTTACAATTTTGAGTATTTACGGTTTTTACCCTTGCACTTTCAAAAATGACACTTTATACCCTCAACTATGGGTTATTGACAAAATCAGCCCTTGTATTATTAACTTTGAAGAAATTACATTTTTAGCCCAAGAAAACTTTACCATTCAAAAATTACAGTTTCTACCCTTGTAGTTTTCTAAGAAAAATTTACTTGTTTTAGGCCTAAGTCGACAAAAGTAAAGGTAAATATAAGCAAGGTCTTGAGAGGTGTTTACTACGTTCTTGATCCCTTCAAGATTTTTCCGGGTGGTCTTTCTAATGGTTCAAACTAGAAGTCTTAAACTCTTACGGTTTGGTCGCAATAATTTTCCAAAGTAGAGGGGTTAGGTGCCTTATTTAAAAAGTGTTGGTTTTGGCGACAACAAGCCCAAATGAGGACAAATTTTACATGAGGCAATGCAATATTTTTATGATGAAATTGATCCTTTAAACACTTTGCTGTAATCTCTTCAAAATGGTATAGGTCTCATATTTTAGTTATCTTTCATTAGGGAGAAACAAGCCCGTGAACATGGTCACTTGGCCACGTCGCGTTTTAAGGAAAATTCATTTTTGACCCATTAACTTTTACGTTGTAACCTAGGGACATCGTAATAGTTAATTAACTCATTTTAAGTCGTTCTCTAACATCCTATAACTCATAAGGCTCAAATTTTGAAAAGCGCATGCAAGTGTTATTTATGCAAATCTTTACGAGTCACCTTCTTTTTGATGGATTATAAAAGAGACCATAAGGGTTTTTAAAGACATTCTTGTGGTTTTAAAATCCTTGCAGTGAGCTCTTTAAAACGGTGTAACTCTCATATTTTACAATCCTTTAATTAGCGAGATATTAATTATTGAAAAGGGCTACTTAGGCTAGTTTTGGCAAGTTGAAAAATCTCGTTTTCAAACCTTAAAACTTTATAACTTTTGCATGCAACCTTGTGACATGTTGTTTAACTCATTTTCAATGTTTCTAGGGTAGTTCAAGATCAAATTTATTAAAAATCACAAGTTTTCCCAAAGACCTGATGTATAGTGGCTTTTGGTTTTTAGGACATCTGGCTATAAGGTAGGGCAGTTTTTATGCATGACACTAAGGATTTTCAACCAGGTTAGGAGGCGTTTTAGAGTGTCCTAGGTGGTGATTACAAAGGTCCTTTGGTTGGCCCTAATACTTTTAACCCGATGTAGAAAAATGGGGCGCAAGTAGGGGTGTTGGCCTGTTTTGGCGTCAAGACCAGAAACAAGAAAAAAACGAGTTTTACTTTGTTTCATGCTATTACAATTACCTAGGACTTATCTACTGTATATTTAACTTGTTTAAGATCCTCTATTAGTGCCTTAATGTTTAGCAAAGTTACATTAACAAGGGTGTGTTTGGTCTTGCTCGACATAAACAGAAAGAAAGTAAAAGTTGGCGTACAGTTTTGATTCTTCATGACACTAAGTCTACACTACATATAAATGTTATTAGACATGAAAAATGATTAAAGAGAGGGTTGGGATAACTTACTTTACTTGTGAGCTTGGTTGGACAAGAAAACGCCTATATTACAGCTTATATGGTCACCTTGCTTCTACAAACGTTCTAGGCTTTTCTCATCCTCCTAGATCACTCTAAATAATTCCTTGGCTTGTACTAGAACCCTTAGATCAGAGAGAAACTGAATTTGTGTGTGTTTGGTGTGTGGTTCGAATGGGATGAGTAAAAATGCATGGGAATGCCTTGCTATTTATAGAGTGGAAATAAGAAGGCTTTGGAAGAGTCTAAGTCATCATGTTGTGTAGTAGGAGACAAGACTAGGTGTATTGGTGTTGTATGTAGCCAAGTGTTGGAATGGGGATTAAAGGATGGTGTGGTAAAATCTCCTTCATGTAAAATTTCCACCCTTTTGACCATAGTAAAAATATCAAGGGGACATGACTATGTGGAAGCTTAGGGCACCAAAAGAGTCTCTTGTGGCTAGAAGATGAATCATGTAGGACTTAGGAACTAAATTAGTTAGGTTTTAGTTCATTTTTAACCATAATGTAACTAGGGGTTCGATTGACTTAAAGGGGTGGTACCAAGGCTATAAGATGTTGTACATAATCTATTTAGGGTTTTACTGGGGTTTTAGTGATATGGAAAATATATGGTTAAGATTTTAGTTAAGTTTATAAAAATTTAGATTAATTTAGTTAAGTTTAAAATAAGTAAAAGTATTGTTTTTAGGTTTTATGCATTAGGCACTTTTAGATTAGGTTTAGGTACTTGTACTTAGGGTTATTAAATATAAGAAATATATTTTTAAAGCCTTGTGCAAGAAAGACTTGTAATATGTTCTTTTAGGGTGAGTACACTAAGGTTTATAATGAGCTTAATATAATTATTACCTTTTTATGCTTTAATGACTTGTACCTTGGCTTGGAAAACTTGTACTTTTATATTTTTGTAGAAAACATGTCCCTATTAATTAGGGTTTGTGATTCGTCCACATAAAATCATGGTTTTGGAAGTTTAGGATTTATATCAGGAGATATCGTAATAGTAGGGTTTTGTGTTTAAAAAGCTTGTACTTTAGCTTTGGAGTGTTGTACTTGAGGTTTATGGTTTAGTTACCCAAAATCGTAGTTATAGAAATTCTAGGATTTCATGGAGACTTTATTAGATAACAAAAATTTAGCTTTGAATGCTCGTTAACGGATTAACGTAGAGTGGTAAATGAAAGTTGGTAACACTTTGGTACTTGACTTATAAAATGTTTATGTTGAAATAAACATGAAGTAGGTCGGTGTCGGTCCGCGGGTGAACACATTCATTAAGGATATGAGTTACGTCACATGAAAGGGTAGTATTCAAACAAGTCGATATTGTAAAAAAAACATTATGCGTAGAAAATGGATAAGTATTTGTGATAAAGGTAAAGTGAAATTACCAGTTGTTACATATGGATTCTTCTGATGGTCCTATTGCTGCTGATAAGGAGAAGGTTCCCTCTGTTGTTAGTCCTGATAAGTTTGTTCATGCTGATATTTCTTCCAATGCTCCTGAGATACCAGTTTTCTGTGTCTTCTGATCTCAAGGATCCTACTGATGTTGTTCCAGTATTTGTTCTTGATGTGGATAAGGGCAAGGCTCCTATGGTTGAAGAAGAAATGGATCATGTTGCTTTTAAGGCTGAACAAGCAAGACTTTTTAGACTTCATGAACTTGAGAAGGGTGATAGGGAGGTGGAAGAAAAGGTTGAAGCTACATATGATGCAGAATTTCAAAGTCAAACTCACACAATTCCTGACCTCACACCACAAAGAAAGCAAGAACTTGATGAAGCTACTTTACATTTCACTGATGCCACATGGCAATCCATTGTGGGTGAAGTCAATACTAACACATCCCTTGCTCAGTCTATCTTAGGGGATGCTTTTCAGTCTGATACTTTTGCTGCTACTATGATTGCTTTTGTGAATCAGAGAAAGAGGGCTGATGCAGAAGGAAAGGCTAAGGCTAAGAGAGATAAGCCCCCTACTCAAGCTAAGCAAAGGCAACACATGAGGGAATTTGTGAAAAATATGAGTTCTGCCATTTACAATATAGGTTGGACTATGAAATATGTAAAGTCAATTAAGGATGAACAGTTGAAGATTGCATATGAGAGAATTCTCACTCAGTTGAATATGGATGGAATCAATCCATATGCAAGGTTGAAGAGACATCATTCTTCCTTGGAAGGGCCTGAACTCAAGAAGTTGAAATCTGCTAATCCTGTTGATGACATTCTGCTCATAACTAAAGATGTTGTTCATCCTGAAGAGACTCCTGAAGCTTCAACTGTGAGGAAACCATCACCAGTTCCCACACCTTTGGAGAAACCAACTGAAACAACTCTTCCTGCTGATGAATCTCAGCCTATTCCTCCTGATGATCAATCAAAGAATCCTTCTGCAGGAGTTCCATTTGTTCCTTCTGAAGAGCCTCCAAGCATTCCCACTGATAACCTTGGTGGAAATCCTTCTGATGTGTCTAAGGATGTTCCTCCTGATGTTGGAAAGCCTCTTTCTACTGAGGATGCTACCCCAATGATCCCTACTCCAGATGCTCCAAAATTTAGCATTTCTTCTCCTTTTTCCACACCTGGTGGTAGACGAAAGAGTCGGGATAATAAGAGGAGTTCTAGAGTATTTGATCTGAATGCCACTGAAAGTTACTTCGTCACGCTTGCTGATCCTGATGATTTTGATGAGGAACCAACTGTGTGGTCTATTTTAGATAGATGGGAACTTACAGAGTTTATGGGTGGTATGGTGAATACAATTTATAGGAGAGATGGGTCATTCAAACACTTTACCTTTCTAAATGAAATACTTCATCTATTAGATAGACAGGATCTTATAAAGTTGTATGGTTTGGTTTCTAACTATTTTGAGACTCATCCTGCATCTGGTCTTTGGCCTCTTCTTACTGGGTGATCTCCATGTGTTGTTTGACTCTATCTATCATGATGGAAAAGGCTTTCAGGTTTAGGAAAATCTGGCTAATTGGAAAGTATGGCATTGGGAGTTCTATCCTCTGGCCCATGTGCATGTATTGCAGACTGTTTGTGGTCACTATGTATATATTTTCTCGGATTTGCAGTACCCTTTGTCTGTGCAGGTTATGACCCAAATGTTAAAGCACAAGTTTGGTGCTTCTCACGAACATGTTGGCAATGATATGCTGCATGCAGAGCAATTGGTCAAGCTTATTAAGGACAAAATTCATGCTTGCTAATGCTTTCTTTGCCACATCTTGAGAATGGTATCTTGTTTGTGTATTATTTATTTTCTTTTGTGTTAAAAAAAATAAAAATAAAATAAAAAAAAAAAACTTGTATATATTCTTTGTGTGCTAAATTTTCTATTTGAGGATCATGTTGTGCAGTTTTGTGTTGTCCCACCTATGGTTCTTAACTCACCATGTCTTAAGTGATAAAGAGTTAACTCACCATGAGGGTACGGCTCTGGTGGGAGTCCTCAAATCCATTGATAGTTGCTGATTTACTAAAAATCAGAGAGTTTTCAATGTACCCTGGTCTCACATACCAAACATTGGCTACTCAATGAGCAAACGGTTCTGGTAAAGAGATATCATATATGTTGGATGGTTGACAATTTGCCAATAAATTGTATGGTGCTCAACTCACCGTGTCCTCATAGATGAAGAGTTGGCTAGCCCACAAGTTCATGGTGTTACGATTTAGTAAATCCAGTTATTAAAGTGTCGGTCACCTCAAGTATATGTATGATAACGCTACACGCGTCGTTCGGGGTCAAAGGAACTTCCTTTTCTTCGAGCAAGTTTTATAACACCCTAGGCAGTGAACCTAATCGTTGTAGTGTAGTATTAGGGTAAGCCACGGGTATTGATATCGTTCTCTAGGGGAATAGGAATGCTAGTGAGAAGTTACTACGCTAAGGTTGGGGTTGAGGAAGATTATTTTTTATCTTTTTATGTTTTTTAGAAAATGGAAAGGTATGAATCTCGGGGTTTGGATTTGGGGGTTGGTATTTCTACCGATTATTCTACTTGTCTAATTATCTAATCTAAGGTGTATGTAGTCTATGTCTAATTATTGTGTGCTCGTATGATAGTTTAAAGATGTGTTCACTTAGGTTTTATTACTCCTTAATTATCTCCTATTGATGGTTGAATTGTCACGTCCTTATTCTTAATCGCTGTTGTGTCTAAGGTCGTAGGGTATGCGGTTATCCCTAACTCTTTGAAACTACCAAAGGGTCTCGTCTACAAAATCTCTAGGAATTATAAACTCTAACTCTAAGGTACTCTTTGGATGGTTTAGCCTACAACTACTCTAGTTGTTATAGTCTAAGGTTCACAAAGATTAATCAAGCATTAACTACACAACGAATAACCTATCGCATTACTAGATCATTAACAATTAAGATAAGAGACAACCAATCAATATTCAATAATTAAGTTTCATATTCCCTAAGCTAACACACAAATAAATTAGCCGGACATGGAGAACATGCAAGCATACACACAAATAATTGAAGACATAATTGAATTAATGAAGTAAAACACTTATCTTGGTGTAAGATACGGTTTGGAACCCTAAAATACTGTACAAGACAGCCTTGGTTCGGTTTAGGTTTTTACTCCAAAAGACTACACACTAAAACTGAAAAATTCGGATTCTATATATAAGATTACAATCGCGACGGCGTCACCTTATGATTTGTGACGCCGCCGGGTCGCCGTCATTAGGGTTTCGTCTTGACCACGTTAGTCTTGCGACGGTGTCACCTTATGCTTGTGACGCCGTCCCCTTCGATCTCGGCGCCGGATCAAATCTAGGCCGTCTGAGTTGCGACGGCCTACTCTTTTAAAGCTTGACACCGTCACTTGAAAATAAGCAATTTGGCTCTTGAGCCGTCCACAGAAGTGCTCACGGCGGCGTCGCAGCTTAAGCAAAGGACGCCATCCCTTGTATTTCAGCAGCTGGAGTGTCTCGATTCTTGACTTTGGCCATTTTCTTCGTATATCCGCGTCTTTCCGTCCAAATAAGTGCCATTCCAGCAATTTGCCTTCAAGAGACCTAAAAAGTGAAATGGAACGATATTAAGTAATAACGGATACAAAAGTGATCAAATAAGGGCTTAAACGACCCTCAAAAAGGTACATTTTAAAACCTTATCAAATATCCCTACACTTGGTATTTGCTTGTCCTCAAGCAAATGTGCTTTTAGCCAATTAATTTATAAGTTAGGGGTCATGAAGCATTGGTTTAAAACAGTCCACAACACATATAAGCCCCGCAAAAGTCATAACAAGCACGGAAATTACATACTAGCACCTCACATGGGGTGTTTGGGTACTCTCATCTCTCGGGTGTATATGAAATATAACAAGTTGGAATTGGAAGATAAACACTCATTAACCAGTCCTAGTACATAGATTACCATAGGCTTGAGAATAGATCAAACCTCCATCGCTTTGGCGTAAGCACCTAGGAAAGACTATCAAAGAGGTCTTTAAAGGGTTGTAATGTTAGGCTTACGGTAGGGAAACAAAGGGTTTGGTGGGATAGGCTATTTAGTGGTGGCAAGTCAAAAATCTTTATGTTACAAGCATACGAAGAATGGCGTTGCTAAGCCAAGACTCGACACTCTAAACTCTAGATAACTGAAACAAACAAACATAAATTTAAAGATAGATGTAGGATGGTAGCCCGTATGTTTTTTTAACACTCTATTTTCTTTTCTTTTCTCGTTTTCTATTTTTTTCGATTTTTTTTTCATACACTTTTACTCTACCATCCTCTACGGTAACATCAAAAAGATAGGGATTTATAGGCACATCCCTACACTTGAGTTTTTATTACTCTAACACTAATTTGACCCGAATTGAAAAGATCAAAACACTTGGAGTACATTATTACGCAAATAAAGGGAATTTGAATTTAACGTTCCCTTCCTGTCATTTCATAAACTTTAACTTTTCCCATGAGTCCCAATCGTCCCAAAACTGTGTACAAAGGATATGACTCGTCTTAGCAACTTATGCAAGCAACTAGATAATTGAACTAAGGGTTTAGGGTGATAACAATAATGCACTAAAAGTGAGTGCATACAAGGTAGGCTAAGGCGATTTGGGTGTACATTTGGGGGTGGGGTGTAAACAATGTTCTTCATTGATATTCTGGAAAAACCGAAAAATCAAGAGAACCGTGAAAAGGATAGGCTCAGAGGGGTTAACTAGGGGTATCGTGTACTAAAAGTGAGTACAACGCAAAGGTGTGGGGGAATTACTCAACCGAGGTGGAAGAAGTAATTATATTACAGGTATCAAACAAGGATTATCCTAATGCCTCTTATCATTTAGTTATTTCTAACTACACAAGTGTAGTCTTACTAGCGATCTCGGGATGCATCACAAAACAAGTTCTAGAATCTATAATACTACCGGTTCACACACTAAGCATTAAAAATGAATGCTTTAATTCCTACTAATCTAAGGGCGATCCTCACATTTTGGGTGGAATTTAGGTGGTAAAGGGTTTTTGTGCTAGTCATGCAACTTCCTATCCGTGAGACGCTTTATTAAGACTAATGGCCCACTCCTATATGTCATGAAAAATTAAAAATTTGGCGCCAAAATTACCCTAACCGACATTTTCTCATGGTTTATTACACAAATACAATTGGACAAAGCAAATAATCAAGGATAAGCATAATTTCAAAGTTCCCGTTTTATTTTCCCTCCCTACAATTAAACTGAACATTGTCCCCAATGTTCCTCGAAAGTATCAAAGTTATGATAATAGAAGGTAATTAAAAACGAAAGAAACTAATACTCCCCTGATTAGCTCGGTAGGATCCGTGTGTGAAGTAGTGGTTAAATCCTTTCCAAGAAGAATGTATGCGTGAAAAGCTCCTTCCAACCTTATGTATCTTCTTCTTGATAAATAAAACCTGCACACTTGAAGAAAACAAACGAAACCTTCGTAAAAATCGGTAATAATATATATAAAAGACTCTATTAAACTAGGATATAATGCTTGTGGAATGGATGTTTACAGAATTTCTGAAAATTAAGACCGGAAAATTCCAAAATTTTATAAGTAGCTCGAAAACGAGAAAAAAGTAATCTGTTGTTTTACTCCTTCCCCGACGCCTTCAGTTGCGATCTCGACACCGTCAGTTATCCCGACAAAAAGCGGTATGCGATTTTGAAAAAAATTCGGAAAATTTACATCTTTAGAATCTGGAAAAATTTCTGCAAAACATCCATTATGACTCGACACAAGCATTTGACTCGAACAAACACACATATATATCTTTTAATTAATTGTTATTCTCATGTTTACGTTTCTTTTGAAAACGTGTGTAATCCTCCCTACACTTATCCTTTATGTAAAATACCTTTATATGCAATTAAGACGAGGTTAAAAACAAAATAAAGCATTTTTACAAATTTAAACATGAGAATAAGCAATCAATAAAAGATATATGACACTAACAAGCAAACAATTAAGCATGTGTTGCCTCCCACGAAGCGCTTTTCTTTATTTATGAGTCTTGTAGCTAGACTCGTAGTCGTGCTTCTACGTTTTCCTTCTCTTAGAGGCCCATTCTATTATCTCAACTCTATTTTCATCACGAATATATTCAGGGCCCAACTCTAGACAAGCGGTATAGCTAATCTTGTCTTCCTAATCAACTTCAAAGGCCGGAATGCTGTCTACATCAAAGATCATCAATACCCTCAAACTTCTTATTTTTGTAGGGCATTATATACTTAACACATTCGGTCCCATTTGAGAATTTGACTATTCCTTCCTCTTGATCATAAACCATCATAGACTCTTCAATAAATGGTCTCCTAAGTATCACATCTCCTAAAACTCCATCGATAATCCCCTTAACATTTTCTAGGATCATGAAATCGCACCTATATGTGAAGTTTCCTACGAAGACATGCAATCCTTTAACCCTCCCAACATAGTTACTCACCTTCCTAGGGTAAAAGGGATCCCTCATAGGTCCTAACTTTTCACTCATGATCCAATTGTAGTAAAGCCTAGACATTATGTTCATAGGTGCCTTATAATCTATGTAAGTGTGATCCCTATATAAGTATCCAATCATGCACGGTATCTTGATATTTTTAGGGTTACCACTTTTTATGCATGGGTCGAAAGGTGGTCTTGGAAAGTTAACTACGTTATAGTGTTAAGCAGTTTCCTTCCCATTAGGGTATGAATTGAAATACTCCCTAAGTTCCTCCTCCTCCTTACTTCCATCCATAATCTCCAAAACCTTATAATCTCCTTCCATAATTTCATCTTCCGAATCACTTGAGGTTGAATCACTATCTAGGGTACCAGTGGATTCCTCAAGGGCTTTTTCAAGTGCACTTTCAATTATCCTATTTAGTTTTTTAAGTTCTCCAATTTCACTAACAATGCGAGCTCGGAGTTGGTTGGCAAAAGTTAGATCGAGTGGTGGGTATTTGTTTGATGGTAAAGTGTTGTTTGGTGGTTGGTTATCACCTTCCATGATGAAAAGTGATGGGTTACGAACAAAGGTCACGAAGAAGGGGGATAGACTACGAGAAATCTAAAAATGAGAAAAAATTTTACTTGATAGGAATCAAGCAAAGAAACCTAAACGAGGTGGACTACTAACTAGCTATTCTATTCCCCGGCCGTAAAAACTTAATAACGCTACACGCGTCCGTTCAGTCAAAGGAACTTCCTTTTCTTCGAGCAAGTTTTATAACACCCTAGGCAATGAACCTAATCGTTGTAGTGTAGTATTAGGGTAAGCCACGGGTATTGATATCGTTCTCTAAGGGAATAGGAATGCTAGTGAGAAGTTACTACGCTAAGGTTGGGGTTGAGGAAGATTATTTTTATCTTTTTATGTTTTTAGAAAATGGAAAGGTACTAATCTCGGGTTTGGATTTGGGAGTTGGTATTTCTACCGATTACTCTACTTGTCTAATTATCTAATCTAAGGTGTATGTAGTCTATGTCTAATTATTGTGTGCTCGTATGATAGTTTAAAGATGTGTTCACTTAGGTTTTATTACTCCTTAATTATCTCCTATTGATGGTTGAATTGTCACGTCCTTATTCTTAATCGCGTTGTGTGTCTAAGGTCGTAGGGTATGCGTTTGTCCCTAACTCTTTGAAACTACCAAAAGGGTCTCGTCTACAATATCTCTAGGAATTATAAACTCTAACTCTAAGGTACTCTTTGGATGGTTTAGCCTACAACTACTCTAGTTGTTATAGTCTAAGGTTCACAAAGATTAATCAAGCATTAACTACACAACGAATAACCTATCGCATTACTAGATCATTAACAATTAAGATAAGTGACAACCAATCAATATTCAATAATTAAGTTTCATATTCCCTAAGCTAACACACAAATAAATTAGCCGGACATGGAGAACATGCAAGCATTTTCACAAATAATTGAAGACATAATTGAATTAATGAAGTAAAACACTTATCTTGGTGTAAGATACGGTTTGGAACCCTAAAATACTGTACAAGACAGCCTTGGTTTGATTTAGGTTTTTACTCCAAAATACTACACACTAAAACTGAAAAATTCGGATTCTATATATAAGATTACAATCGCGACGGCGTCACCTTATGATTTGTGATGTCGTCGGGTCACCGTCGTTATGGTTTCGTCTTGACCACGGTAGTCTTGCGACGGCGTTACCTTATGCTTGTGACGCCGTCCCCTTCAGTCTCTCGACGCCGTGCGGATCAAATCTAGGTCGTCGAAGTTGCGACGCCTACTCTTTTAAAACCTGACACCGTCACTTGTAAATAAGCAATTTGGCTACTGAGCCGTCACAGAAGTGCTCGGACGGCGTCATTAAGCAAAGGACGCCATCCCCTTGTAATTTAGCAGCTTGAGTGTCTCGATTCTTGACTTTGGCCATTTTCTTCGTATATCCGCGCCTTTCCGTCCAAATAAGTGCCATTCCAGCAATTTGCCTTCAAGAGACCTAAAAAGTGAAATGGAACGATATTAAGTAATAACGGATACAAAAGTGATCAAATAAGGGCTTAAACGACCCCTCAAAAAGGTACATTTTAAAACCTTATCAATGTAATCGTTAGAAAGCTCATAGTCGTAGTTATTTAATGTTAAGTAGTATTTAGTTAAGTAACACCATGGAGGATGGATGGGTCTTTACCCACTGTACGCCTGATCCACAGCCCGTAGGTGGCGTTTTATGTAAGACTATAAATACCCTCTACCTCCCAAGGTAGAGGGTTGGAGCCCATAATAATACTTTTACTTTCTCTCACTAAGTTCCCAAACCTCTAACTATTTCTCCCTCTAAAACCTTGAGTTATACTCCTACTTGTAATCCTGATTTGATGTATTTGTGAAATCCAATATGTTACAAATGGTATCAAGAGCCATGGTTTGATCATCTCTCTTACATATCCTTGGATTTCTAGTGGTTTTATATGGTTTTTGGGTTTGAAAAAGTTTAGTGGTTTTTGCATCATTTGGATCATTTCTTGTGTTAAAGTTTGAATTTTCAGTATACTTTTGTGTTTAGAATCATTGTAAGTGCTTGGGTTTTGATTTGGAAAGCTTGAATCACTGTGGTTGGGCTTGTTTTGGATTGAAAAGGGTTGTGTTTAAGTTTTTCTTCCTAGCAACTTGGTTCTCGGATAAATTTTCTTCGTAGCGACTTGCTTCATTAGTTGGTAGCGACTTGTAGTTGAAGTGGTAGCGATTTGAGCCCTAGCGACTTGTCTATTTAGACAAGACGACAAACAGTACAAAGTAGTGGAGACACCACTTCGGCTAGCGACTTGGTTGACGAAGCGACTTGTCTTTATTATTTCTAGCGACTTGTCTTTGTTGTTACTAGCGAGTTACTCTTTAGTGACTTGACCTCTCAGCGAGTTGTTCCTTAGCGACTTGTCTACTTAGCGAGTTGTTCTTTAGCGACTTGTCAGCTTAGCGATTTGCTGCTTTAACGACTTGTGTTTAGCGACTTGGTTCATAGCGACTTGTGTCTAGCGACTTGATCCACAGCAACTTGAGCCTCTAGCGAGTTGCTACTTAGCGACTTGGTGTCTTAGCGACTTGTCTTCAAGGGTTATAGCGACTTGGTTGATTTTGTTTCTAATACGGTTTTCTCTTGATTCAGTAAAATCCTGTGAAAGAATCTATTTCCCCGTTTAATCATAGAGTTTTAAAATCCCGTGAAAATTGTAATCATGTCTACCAACATACCTACAATCATCTCTTCTGTTGCTGAGGACGTTCAAGCAGCTAGATCAAATACTCGTCCACCTATGCTTGACAGAACTGACTATGACTCATGGGCTCAACGAATTAGGTTGTACTGTTTGGGAAAAGAAAATGGAGTCAACATTCTCAGGTCAATTGATGAAGGACCGTATCAAGTTGAGACAACCAGAGACATACTCGATATCGCTGCTGATGACACGATGATATTAGGACTGGACATACCTAAAATGTATGATGAACTGACTGATAAGGAGAAGAAGAGATACGATGCAGACATCGGGGCTTCTAACATCATACTTCAGGGTTTACCTAAGGACATTTACAAGCTGATCAATCACAACACTGAAGCTAAGGCAGTTTGGGACAATGTCAAGATACTTCTCTCGGGTTCTGAACTAACCAAGGAAGACAGAGAATCACAACTGTAGGATGAATTTGAGCATTTTAAGATGAAACCAGAAGAAAGTGTCTATGAATATTATGTGAGATTCCACAAGCTTGTAAATTACATGAGGAACATCAAAATGACCATGCCAAATATTCAGCTGAACTCAAAGTTTGTAAACAACATGAATCCCGAATGGCACAAATTTTTCACCTATGTGAAGCTAACTAAAGGATTGAAGAACACAAACTATGAGCAACTGTATGCCTTTCTTCTTCAGAATGAGAGACATGCTATATTTGAACGAAGGATTCTTGAACAGTTCAAATCTAATCAGGAAGAAACAAGTTCGTCAAATGATTCAACAGCCTTCTACACCAATGTTGGAATTACCACCAAAGCTTCTCAAGTCATACCTACTGGAAACGGAAATCACAAACTCATTCCCGATCCGAGGTTCAAGCAACCTGATGCTGATGCAGTCATGGAACACTTCATCAATCAACTGGCTCTTATGGTTAAACAAAACTTGACCCTTACTCCACATACTAACAGTCTTCACACTAACAATGAAATCAGAACTGCATCCAATCTTCACAATCATGCTATTGTCAGATATGGAAAGGTTGTGGTGCAACCAGTTCAAGGAAGGCAGTATGAACAGGGAAGAGGTGGAGTTGGTGGAGGGTATGTGGCTAATCAGAATCGTGGAAGGAATGCAAATCAAGGACGAGCAAAGCAAATCAAGTGTTACAACTGTGGTGTTGATGGACACATTGCAAGGAACTGCACATCTCCAAAACGCCCTCAAAATGCTGAGTACTTCAGGGACAAGATGCTGCTGGTGCAAGCTCAGGACAGTGGAGCGGTTTTGGATGAAGAAGAGTTGTTGTTTCTTGCTGAGGGAAATGCCAAAACCTATGATGCTTATATAGATGAGCAGCCAATTCAGGAAATAGGTCAAAATCATCAAAATGCCTTTCAAGTAGCTGACTGTGATGTATTTGACTCTAATGTTGATGATGAACCTACTGCCCAGACAATCTTCATGGCTAGCATTTCACATATGGTCTCTCCAAAGGTCTCATCACCACAACAGGCTGGTCAATCCAAAGATTCAATCATTTCAGAGGTATTAAAACTTTATGATGAAGTTGATGAGCAAAAGATACACAACGAAGAACAATCTCTTGAAACTTATGAATCAGATATTGATAATAAGGGTAATAGTAACATTATCCCATATGATCAATATGTGACACAAACTGAAAGTGAGATTGTTCCAAGCGATATATCTTCTGCAGTCAATGATGACTATGTTTTTTATGAATACACTGCATGTGCCCCTGATGATTCTGTTATCTCTGAACTGAATGCCTATAAAGAACAAGTTGTTATTTATGAACAACGTGCTAAGTTTGAGTTAACTAGCCGTGAGCAGGAAATGGATGACCAAATGCGTACAATTATTAGAAAAATAATTTTAGAGAAGAAGTGTTAAAACAAGAGTTAAACTCCTTACAAGAAAAGCTTTCTAAAACTGTTAAGCAAAAGCAAGAGCTTCAAGATAATGTCAAAGTGCTTAAACAAGAATTTATTGCTAAAGAATCAAAACTTTTGAATGACTTTTCTAATCTAAAAACTTTGAAAAACAAGCTTGAAAATAAGTTGTACGTACAAGGGAACACCATTCAGACTGCTCACATGATCACTAAGCAAAGAGTCTTAAGCGATAAGCACAGTATTCCTCTAGTAAAGGAACCAAATCCCGAGTATTGCAAAAGAGCTAAAGCTTTCCATAAGATTGTATATGACGGTAATGAGATCCTTAAGCCTAGGCAAACACCTTCATGTAGTGGAAGCACGGAAGAGTATAGAAAATTAGAAGATGCCTCTAGGGAGAAAATGGATAAGAAACTAGAAGATCCTAAGTGTAAAAAGAATAACATAATGATCAAACCCCATGATTACACAAAAGAAAATTGGATCTCCCTGAACAGTTTTAAGCCTCAAACTCAATTAACCACAGAACAAATTTTTTGGAAGAAAGACATGGATAAGCAAAAAGCAAACGTACTTGTTGAAACAAACACTCCCTTTAGGAAAGTGCCTGCAGCTACGGTGTATCCTCCGAATACACCAATGCATTTAGTTCCTAGAACTATTGCCACTAATAGCAAGACCTTAATCAGCCTATATGTTGTTTATCAACTATTCGTTGATTTTGATAAGACATGTAAAAAGAGAATCACACCTACGGGGATAACTGAAGGGGAAAGGGGTTTTGAGCAAACTAAAGAATGCTATTTAACTGAGGTCATGCCTTTCTTTAAACAATTAAAAGGTCAATTTGAAAGTCTTCAAAAGGGGATAAACTCGGATATTAAAGAAATGGAAAAGGAATTTGATGCAATGATTGTTGAAGTCAATGAATATGAACGGGAACTCAAATATAATGAAATTGAAAGGAAGAAGTTGCATATCCTAAATGAGAACTTAGTATTAAGTTGTGTGGCTCAAGATGTGTTTTATACTGTTACTAAGCATTCTATTACTACTTCTCAATTTCATGAATTAACTGTTGCTTTGAAAGTCTCCCATGATCGTGTCATTGAGCTTGAAAACAAAAACTCATAACTAAATGAGAAAATTGATCCGGATGATCACGATAATTTGGTAAAACACCTTTTTAAGCTAGAAGTTGAACATTTTGATTTGCAATTAAAATATCAACATCTCAAGGAAAATGTCAAAACCTCAAACATCAAGACATCCTCAAATGTTCCAGAGTTTGATGCACTTTTTGAAATAAACAAACGTGACGAACAGATTCAAGCTCATTGTAACATGATCAGAAAGTTGAAAGCCCAAATTTCACAATTAAAGGGTTAAAAGAACAACATGACTGGCTCCCAAATTCCTCCTCCTTTAGATTCTTAGTGTTCTCAAACTTTTCATCTTCAAAACTTGGTTAAAGTTTTACCAAAGGAAAATGAGAGTTTTCTAGAAGAAAATGAAAAAGTTAAACGACACTTTAAAGAGTTATATGATTCAATGAAAGTCACTCGTGACAAGAACAATGATTGGTCCCGAACCGTCAAGCTTAATCACACAAGCCTGCCACTTGTGAATGGCTGACCGTAATAAACTTAAAACAGCTCAGACACCAAATGCAATTTAAGATCAGAGGAATATAGGGGATTCCTGGGTCGTTAAATCCCACGGAGGATGAATTGGCGTTAAACAACTTCAGATGTCGAATAATCACTAAGGATAGTGATCAATAAGGATTTTGATGAATAATTATACTAAAGAAAAAGATCTATAAATTACAGCGACTTAAATGCAAATTAAAGGAAATTAAAAAGTTAAAATATATTAAATAAACGCTATCACTATTTTTACAATGATGTTTTTGTGATTTTATAAAACAAAATAACTTAAATAAACTATTTTAACTAAAATGTAAACTTAAATTATCTAAAAATGTGATTTAAAATGAAAACGTACGTTATTTATAAAAATTACGCGAGTGCGCAAGTAAAAACGTAAAATTTATGAAATAAAAGTCCTACAAGTGTAAAAACAATTTTCTTACGTACTATATGATAAAAGAAAATTTTAGAAAAAAGATTTATATTTTTTAGACTTTTATATTTTTTATTATGAATTAAATAAGATTTTACACTAATTAAATGTTTAAAAATACTAAAACTATTTAGAAAAATCTGAAACTTTTTTATAAAATACTTAATACTAATACAAACTAAAGAAAAATAAAAAGGATGAAAAAGCTAGTTCAAATAAGCTAGAAATAAGCTATATTATGCGTATAAGCTTAATAGACTAAAACAAGGTTATATATTAAATCGTGTAAAAGGATACCAGTCAAAGACCCAAGGGCAACTGGTATCCAGGTACACTCTTATCACTCTCAAAGGTGGGAGGTCTCAGGTTCGAGCCTGCCTCCCCACCTTTTTGCTAAACATTTTTTTTTTCAATTTTTTCTTCACAAACTTGTTAAGCTAACTGAAATAAGCAATTTATATAACTATGACTTTTTCTAAAAATGACCAATAAGCTCTGAATAAGCTTAAGATTCCAACAGTGGCCAATAATATGAAATAAGCACAAGATTTAAAGCTAAATGGCTTATAAGCTAATAATAAGCAAAGGAAAACTGAAAAATAAGCTAAGTAACTAATAATAAGCTAATATGAAAACTGAGAAAACCTTTTGGCTTAAAAATAAGCACTAAACAAATCTAAATAATCATAACTGTTAAGCAGACACACAGGACACTTTGTAAATCACTAGGCACCTTTAAGCTTATTTTTTAGCACTATAATAAGCTAAGAATTTAAAAAAAACACTGCAATTAACAAGTTGACCAAGTAAGCTATCCAAAAAACTAATGTACAAAGATTGGTTTACTCTAATGAGCTTGTGAAAAGCTTTTGAAAAACTGGAAAACACTGACTAACTGGTACACTTAAATGATTTGGACAAAACTAAAAAACAATTGCAGGCTTATCTAATAAGCTGAAAATGGAAAAACTAGTACTGGATTAAAGAGATAGCTAGGTGAGCTTCTCAAAAAGTCAAGGTACACAAGCTAAGGTTCATTAATAAGCTCTCTGAGAGCTTGTGAAATAGGGTACCACAACTGTGCACAGAGCATGTTTTCAGAAAAGGACTCAAATTAAGCTAAGAAATAAGGACTTTATAAGCTAATTAAAACTGATCTAGTATTTTTATAATTAAGTTAAGCAACTAAATATTTATATCCCAGAAGCTTATAAGCTAAATCTTAGTATTGAATCCTATATAAAATTCTAAATTTTATTCAAAAACTGCATTTAGGAAATTTTGACTTTTTAAGATATTAAGCAGTTTGACTTATATGAACTTGTAATCAATTCTATGGACTGAAAATGTTATTATAAGCTATGATAAGGTGAAATTAAGCTATTGTATCAAGTTATAAGTTAATTTGATGAGAATTGCAATTTGAAATCTTAACAGTTAACTGTCAACAAGGGATTAAACTTGATTTTGACTTTTAACTGAACAAGGGCTAGTTTATGGTTTGACTGAGCTAATATATCCTATTGTGACTTAGAATAACAATTAACAACCACACAATTGGTTTCTAGCATGCTTAAGACAGCAAATCCAAACATCCCTTATGTAGACTGTTTTGAGCTTTTAGTACTTAAACAAACTTTTAAACCAAGAAATCTATCTATTAACTTGTAATAACTATATTCAAACATGATTAAGCTAAATTTAACAGGAATTAAACACATATTCTAGAAAATGCAAATTGCAAATAAATGGCTTACAAATTGAGTTTAGGCACAAAACAGAGAAATGATGATCAATACTACTTCCTATAGCTTTCCACAAAGCTCTATACCCAAAAGCAATCCATATCTTACCCTGCTTCAGCTTCATTCACCATTTTCCTTTGATTTTTAATTTTTTCACTAATTTATTGGAATTTTTGGAAATTTTTGAGTTTTGAGTCTACACTAAGTTATTAAGGTTCTAATAGCTTAGAAAAGCTTAATAAGAGCTTATTTGATCTTTTTCAGTCCTTAGTAACAAATAATAACAACACTTAAGTATTTTGAGAATTTAGACAATGAGATATTCATAAACTGGATTTGTATCTAAAAACTGAAATTGAAACTGTCAGTAGAGTTTTATTACACTGAGAAATGATTAAAAAGTCTTTAAAAACTTAAACATATACTGGAGAACTTAAAAAACTTA
Organism: Chrysanthemum makinoi; assembly: GCA_910596185.1. NCBI lineage: Eukaryota > Viridiplantae > Streptophyta > Magnoliopsida > Asterales > Asteraceae > Chrysanthemum > Chrysanthemum makinoi. The sequence goes on from OU343222.1 coordinate 279,129,269, forward strand.
AAACGACATAAGTAAAAATAAAATTATACTACTTGGTTTTCTTGCTTGCTTCTTTTTCCTTTATAATGATCCATTTTACTCCTTGTCGACTTCTGAAAATATCCCACTTCACTTTATCCCTTGAATTCATCAGAATCGTCCACTTGGAATTTTTGGCGGGAAAAGTCTTTGAGTGGGTATTAGCAATTAATGCACTGTGGGTTGGTTTGCAAGGTGGAAAGGTGATGGTGATGGGTAGGTATGAGCTGGGGAAAGATAAGGTGGTGAGGTGGTAGCACAGATGGAGGAGAAGGAGTGGTAACAGGTGTTGTGAGGAAGGAGATGAACAGTAGAGCGGTTTAATTTTTAAACACTGGGTTTGGTTTGGGCTTGGGGAGATTGGGCCACAGGTATGTGTGTTGGGTTTAATTTGGGTCCGGTTTGGTTTTAAGTTAATAACAAGGACTAAAGTTGTAATTCCACCAATCTTAAGGACTGAACCTGCAAATATTCCAAAGCTAATACAAGGGTTAAACTTGCCAAGTTTCATTAGTAGTACAAGGACCATTAGTGATAAAATCCCATTTTTTATAATTCCAGGGACCTTTTATGTCATTTTTGAAACTTAAGGGACCAAACATGTAATTTTCCAAAAGTTTATCATAAGGACCAATTTTGTCATTTATGAATAGTACAAGGTTTATTTTTGATAATTTTCACTTTTTAAATTAACCAAGGACTATTTTTGACAATTTTCAAATTTTAGGGACTAAAGTTGTCATTTTGTAAATTTTAAACTTTAAAGGGTTTATTTTGACAACTTTTGAATCCCATGGACCTTAAATGACATTTTACAAGTTTTTGAATTACCAGGGACTAGTTTTGACAATTTTTGAAACTTGAGGGACTAAAACTGCCAATTATGCAAACTTAATACGTTTTCACCAGATTTTGGCATTTTTGCATTTAAAACACATAAAACACTTGTTTGTGATATTTTTATCATTTTGAAGCATTTCTGAGTGTTTTCAGATGTTTTTGGCATTCTAAATAGTACAAAAATGATGAGTATTTAGACACTCATCAATCCCCCACACTAAGATATTGCTAGTCCCTAGCAATGATTTATGAAAAGTTAATGGATTTTAAAAACTCTTTACCAAAAGCCATTACTTCTGGAGTAGCCAATTGTTTCAGTTCAAGTAAGAACTTTGGTACAATGATAACCAAAAGATTTTGAGCAAATCATAAGCTTTCAACGGGTTTGATTTGTCTTTACCAGAAGCCGTTTGCTTCTGGACTAGCCAAATCTTAGATAATATATACTATCTTTGGTGAGCTGATTACCAATTATGGTTTTCCAACTGCCTTTACCACAAGCCATAAACTTGCGGGCTAGCCAACTTTTTACTAATTAAAGATATGGTGAGCTGAACACCATACAATTTTGGGCAAATTGCAAGCCATAAACGGATTTGAGATATCTTTACCAAGAGCCGTTTGCTCCTGGATTAGCCAGTCCTTATGTGGGTTAGACATGGTGGACTGATTACCATTTGTTGTGTTTAGTACATAGTACTTCCACTAAATAAAAATTTTAAAATTTGGCCATTTTGGGGAAAAAGGGACTAAAAGGGTACATTTATGATCAAATTCGCCAGAATTTCCCCCACACTTAGAAATGAATATTGTCCTCAATATTCAAAGTACCGGCTGTTATGCCGAAACTTAGAACGTAAAAAGATAACATTACTAGCTAAGTGTAGAAACACAACAATTATTCTCTTTTTAATATTTACAATTTTCATTCATTTTTTAGATCTATATACAACATGTGGGGCATCTCCCCCACACTAGGGTGGTACACACGGGTGAAAACCCATGTTTAACTACTGTTTTTGATTACCGAGTCGCTAGCTTGACTCGACCCCGAATTAATTTGTTCATGGGGAAGTAAGTGGAAGAGACAATCTCCATCGGACTTTCATTCAAGATGTTTGTATAAACATTGAAGTACGTGAAAGTTCCACACCGATGAGATATACATAGAACCGGCTCACAAATGATAAATGAAAATGCCGGGGTCAAAAATAATGTCTTCATTCCCGAAGGAGTGAAGAACAGGAGAAGCCACAGGATAGGTGAAGAAGAGAAAGAAAGTCATGATAAACATCATGACTAACTCATCATCATCAGAAGGAGAATTCATGATTTCCGGATCATGAATCTCATCATTTAAGCTTATTTGATCAAGAAATATTCTGGGTGGGAGGGATGGGATTTTGATATCAAGCAAGTTCTCATGGTTGAGAACATTTCCCTCCGAACACAAAGATCATTGTTGTCTAGATCAAAGTGGAAGTTATCATACTCTGGTGGAGATATGATATGAGTGAGTTCAAAGGAGAACTCCTCGTAAAGAGAATCATTCACGTAATGTAAGTCTGTGAACTCTAGTTCCACTGTAGACTCATCACTATCCTCAATCTGAGTATCAAAGAGTGGATTCTCATAAATTAAAGTGAATTCAGAGTCGAATTCAAATAGAGGATTAGTGAGAGTTGTTTTGAACGCTTCAGGAAAAAAGTGATTATCATTCTCTATTGGACTGTTAGGGTGAGAAGTGAGTGAACGATCATTACAAAGGAGACTTTCAATTTCTCCTAGGTTGGCTTTGAAATCAAAGAGATCATCATCACTTTCCGATGAAAGTGGATTGATGTGAGTGAGTTCATTGGTGAACTCCTCAAGAAGAGGATCAACATCAAAATGTGAAAGTGATGCCTCAACATTCTCAATGTCCCCATAAGATTTACAATCATCGCTAAAATCGGAGAAAGTCTCAAAATGATCTTTTGAACACTCAAGAGGGAAAGGGATATCACACATATGGTTAAAGTTCCTGTGACTCTCTCGGGATTGGGACAAGGTCCTCAACACTAGACTTTATGAATTCGTCCGATTCCTTTTCAGAACAAGTGTCAAGATGCTCGTCCCCCATGTTCAGAGAGTGAGTGGGAATATTGGGTGTGATAGCAGTTGTTTGAGAATGAATCTCAACTGGGATATCAACGATGAACTTGATGAATCTTTATAAAATTTTAGGATACCAAGTGCATCCTCATCATCACTGTCATCAGGAATAAAACGAAATTGAGAGCTAGATCTGGCTGTTTTTTCTTTTGCAATTGATTCCCTAATAGATTTTTCAAAAGCAATTTGGGAATTTATTTTAGCAACCTGCTCTTCAGCTAGCAATTCTTCCATGGATTTCTCATGTGAATTTTGAATGACGGGACATTGTGGGAGTAGAGATTTGTCAAAACCGGAAGGTTGACATTGATAATCATCATGAGGACCCCCACAATGTACACAAGAAAAACTGGGAACATTATGAAATGCTGTTTTACTCAACTCCTCAGTTCTTTTCACTGACTCCAGAAGCTCTAGATAAGTGTCTTGTTGGGTTTGCTGAGGAGTTTGAGTCATTTGGCAATGTGGAGGTTGGTCGTGATATGGATAGTCGTAATTGTTACAAGGAAATGGATTCCTTGTTTGACAATCGAGTGAAATGGGGACCTCCACAATATTCACAACAAAGACATGTGAGCACTGGATTGGTGAATCAAATGGATATTGGTCATAACCAAAGTTCTGAGCATCACCGGAAAACTGTTCATATACAATCGTGTTTCTGGATTGACATTCAAATCCTTGGTGAGGACCTCCACAAAATTCACAGCAGTTATGTTGATTATATGAAGATAAGTCGGGCTGTGGTGGGTAATTGGAAAAATTTGAGGGGTCGTTAAATGAGTTCGGATTAGGATCATAATCAAATGAATTCCTCGAACCACAAAACAAACAACTCCCGTTCCGAATATCATTACCACACTGTACACACGTACACCAGTGACATGGTGAACCAAAAAGAGGCTCACCACAACCGACACAATGAATAAACGATTCCATTTGAGAGTTATGAGAAGGAATCAGTTCATTCAAAGAATCAACAAAACCAACATGGTGATCCGAATGACTATTAAGACTCGAAGAACATTTTGAAAAATCCAGAGGTGGGACAAGTGGTGTGCTCTGAGAGCTAGCAATTTCCACCACTTCCGTTATGGTCTCCGGTTCTGGTTCTTGAGAAACGTGAAGATTAGGCAAGTCATTCTTGCTAGTCACCGGTCTAAATTCTGCATGTTTGCTTTTAACCGTAAATCGTGAAAGTGTAGGATCAATTTTAGACGGCTTAGGAGCAATAGAGGGGTTAGATTTTTGGATAACCGTAGGTTGGACGTATTTAGCACCTCCATTATCGAGGGAAGTACCGGTCCTTTGTCACCCTGGTATCTCGTTCCATTTCCCTACGCAGAATTAATGGATCATCATGAACAACACGAATTCTTGACATTTGTGGTAAAGTAGGAAGTTTTTCAACTTCGTTCCAGAATTCGTCGTAGTCGAGAGATTCCATGAGAATAGAAGAAGTTAGAATCAAATGGATAGAGGGTAAAGGGCTAAAGAATCAAAAAGGGTAAGAGGGTAAAGATGAATATTTTTGGATTTTTTGGATAAACATTTTGTAAAAACAAAGAATGAAAATATTTTTGGTGTTGTTAACACTTTAGGAAAAGTGTTAATGAACTTTTTGATTTTGATTAACTTTACAAGAAACTGTTTACAAAAAGGTGGTATATGTGCAAGTACGGGTCTGGAAATGCTTAAAACACTTCTGACCTCCCGGCGGCCAAAATTTGATTGGTCCCGAACCGTCAAGCTTAATCACACAAGCCTGCCACTTGTGAATGGCTGACCGTAATAAACTTAAAACAGCTCATACACCAAATGCAATTTAAGATCAGAGGAATATAGGGGATTCCTGGGTCGTTAAGTCCCACGGAGGATGAATTGGTGTTAAACAACTTCAGATGTCGAATAATCACTAAGGATAGTGATCAATAAGGATTTTGATGAATAATTATACTAAAGAAAAAGATCTATAAATTACAGCGACTTAAATGCAAATTAAAGGAAATTAAAAAGTTAAAATATATTAAATAAACGCTATCACTATTTTTACAATGATTTTTTTGTGATTTTATAAAACAAAATAACTTAAATAAACTATTTTAACTAAAATGTAAACTTAAATTATCTAAAAATGTGATTTAAAATGAAAACGTACGTTATTTATAAAAATTACGCGAGTGCGCAAGTAAAAACGTAAAATTTATGAAATAAAAGTCCTACAAGTGTAAAAATAATTTTCTTACGTACTATATGATATAAGAAAATTTTAGAAAAAAGATTTATATTTTTTAGACTTTTATATTTTTTATTATGAATTAAATAAGATTTTACACTAATTAAATGTTTAAAATTACTAAAACTATTTAGAAAAATCTGAAACTTTTTTATAAAATACTTAATACTAATACAAACTAAAGAAAAATAAAAAGGATGAAAAAGCTAGTTCAAATAAGCTAGAAATAAGCTATATTATGCGTATAAGCTTAATAGACTAAAACAAGGTTATATATTAAATCGTGTAAAAGGATGCCAGTCAAAGACCCAAGGGCAACTGGTATCCAGGTACACTCTTATCACTCTCAAAGGTGGGAGGTCTCAGGTTCGAGCCTGCCTCCCCACCTTTTTGCTAAACATTTTTTTTTCAATTTTTTCTTCACAAACTTGTTAAGCTAACTGAAATAAGCAATTTATATAACTATGACTTTTTCTAAAAATGACCAATAAGCTCTGAATAAGCTTAAGATTCCAACAGTGGTCAATAATATGAAATAAGCACAAGATTTAAAGCTAAATGGCTTATAAGCTAATAATAAGCAAAGGAAAACTGAAAAATAAGCTAAGTAACTAATAATAAGCTAATATGAAAACTGAGAAAACCTTTTGGCTTAAAAATAAGCACTAAACAAATCTAAATAATCATAACTGTTAAGCAGACACACAGGACACTTTGTAAATCACTAGGCACCTTTAAGCTTATTTTTAGCACTTTAATAAGCTAAGAATTTAAATAAAACACTGCAATTAACAAGTTGACCAAGTAAGCTATCCAAAAAGCTAATGTACAAAGATTGGTTTACTCTAATGAGCTTGTGAAAAGCTTTTGAAAAACTGGAAAACACTGACTAACTGGTACACTTAAATGATTTGGACAAAACTAAAAAACAATTGCAGGCTTATCTAATAAGCTGAAAATGGAAAAACTAGTACTGGATTAAAGAGATAGCTAGGTGAGCTTCTCAAAAAGTCAAGGTACACAAGCTAAGGTTCATTAATAAGCTCTCTGAGAGCTTGTGAAATAGGGTACCACAACTGTGCACAGAGCATGTTTTCAGAAAAGGACTCAAACTAAGCTAAGAAATAAGGACTTTATAAGCTAATTAAAACTGATCTAGTATTTTTATAATTAAGTTAAGCAACTAAATATTTATATCCCAGAAGCTTATAAGCTAAATCTTAGTATTGAATCCTATATAAAATTCTAAATTTTATTCAAAAACTGCATTTAGGAAATTTTGACTTTTAAGATATTAAGCAGTTTGACTTATATGAACTTGTAATCAATTCTATGGACTGAAAATGTTATTATAAGCTATGATAAGGTGAAATTAAGCTATTGTATCAAGTTATAAGTTAATTTGATGAGAATTGCAATTTGAAATCTTAATAGTTAACTGTCAACAAGGGATTAAACTTGATTTTGACTTTTAACTGAACAAGGGCTAGTTTATGGTTTGACTGAGCTAATATATCCTATTGTGACTTAGAATAACAATAAACAACCACACAATTGGTCTCTAGCATGCTTAAGACAGCAAATCCAAACATCCCTTATGTAGACTGTTTTGAGCTTTTAGTACTTAAACAAACTTTTAAACCAAGAAATCTATCTATTAACTTGTAATAACTATATTCAAACATGATTAAGCTAAATTTAACAGGAATTAAACACATATTCTAGAAAATGCAAATTGCAAATAAATGGCTTACAAATTGAGTTTAGGCACAAAACAGAGAAATGATGATCAATACTACTTCCTATAGCTTTCCACAAAGCTCTATACCCAAAAGCAATCCATATCTTACCCTGCTTCAGCTTCATTCACCATTTTCCTTTGATTTTTAATTTTTTCACTAATTTATTGGAATTTTTGGAAATTTTTGAGTTTTGAGTCTACACTAAGTTATTAAGGTTCTAATAGCTTAGAAAAGCTTAATAAGAGCTTATTTGATCTTTTTCAGTCCTTAGTAACAAATAATAACAACACTTAAGTATTTTGAGAATTTAGACAATGAGATATTCATAAACTGGATTTGTATCTAAAAACTGAAATTGAAACTGTCAGTAGAGTTTTATTACACTGAGAAATGATTAAAAGTCTTTAAAACTTAAACATATACTGGAGAACTTAAAAAACTTAAAACGACATAGGTAAAAATAAAATTATACTACTTGGTCTTCTTCCTTGCTTCTTTTTCCTTTATAATGATCCATTTTACTCCTTGTCGACTTAGAAAATATCCCACTTCACTTTATCCCTTGAATTCATCAGAATCGTCCACTTGGAATTTTTGGCGGGAAAAGTCTTTGAGTTGGTATTAGCAATTAATGCACTGTGGGTTGGTTTGCAAGGTGGAAAGGTGATGGTGATGGGTAGGTATGAGCTGGGGAAAGATAAGATGGTGAGGTGGTAGCACAGATGGAGGAGAAGGAGTGGTAAAGTGTTGTGAGGAAGGAGATGAACAGTAGAGCGGTTTAATTTTTAAACACTGGGTTTGGTTTGGGCTTGGGGAGATTGGGCCACAGGTATGTGTGTTGGGTTTAATTTGGGTCCGGTTTGGTTTTAAGTTAATAACAAGGACTAAAGTTGTAATTCCACCAATCTTAAGGACTGAACCTGCAAATATTCCAAAGCTAATACAAGGGTTAAACTTGCCAAGTTTCATTAGTAGTACAAGGACCATTAGTGATAAAATCCCATTTTTATAATTCAGGGACCTTTTATGTCATTTTTGAAACTTAAGGGACCAAACATGTAATTTTACAAAAGTTTATCATAAGGACCAATTTTGTCATTTATGAATAGTACAAGGTTTATTTTTGATAATTTTCACTTTTTAAATTAACCAAGGACTATTTTTGACAATTTTCAAATTTTAGGGACTAAAGTTGTCATTTTGTAAATTTTAAACTTTAAAGGGTTTATTTTGACAACTTTTGAATCCCATGGACCTTAAATGACATTTTACAAGTTTTTGAATTACCAGGGACTAGTTTTGACAATTTTTGAAACTTGAGGGACTAAAACTGCCAATTATGCAAACTTAATACGTTTTCACCAGATTTTGGCATTTTTGCATTTAAAACACATAAAACACTTGTTTGTGATATTTTTATCATTTTTGAAGCATTTCTGAGTGTTTTCAGATATTTTTGGCATTCTAAATAGTACAAAAATGATGAGTATTTAGACACTCATCAAACAACTAAAAAATAATGTCTTTACAAAAGGAAATTGAGAATCTGAAGAGTCAGGAAAAAGGGAAAATGCCACTTGTCTTTAATGAGAATGTTGCATCAAAGTCATCTGCATACTGCAAATATACTGTGACTGTTAAATACATTTCTCCTCATCTTGGAAATAACGAACTTGTGTTTTATAACTATTTCGCTCACCTTAAGGATAGTCTAGAATGTCTCCGTGAGATTGTAGAAGAGGATTTCATAAATAAGCCACTTGATAGAGAAATTAGGTTTTCTTGTATTCAGGCCAAACGATCTCGGGAGCTCTTAGAATGTTTAATAGCAACATGTCCTAAATCCTTAGGTGCGAAAGATAAAGCTGTGATGCCTTGTTCTATGGCTAGGTCCAAGTATGCAACCCATTCTATGCCCAGCATTAAGAAAGTGAACTCTAAAGTTCCTTCAAGCAGTTCTGATCCATGCACGTCTAGTTCAGGAATGCAAAAAGTAGCCCAACCAACTAATGTTCCCATAATTCCCTCTACAGGAGTAATCAGTGACATAAAAGCAAGCAGGTCAAAGCCTCCAGGCAATACAAAGCAAGATAGGACCTCGCAAGCTAAGAATGTACATTGGAAGAGAGTATAAGACCACCCTAGGAACACTAAGTTTGAGTTGAATAAAACGAATTGTGTTGATTCTAGTATTAGCTATAAGCGTACTGTAATTAATTCAAATTCTGCTACTATCCGCAAACCATGTAATGATGACTACTTGATTTCTGTTACTAATCATGAATGTGGTGTGAATGATTTGATTAATGTTGCTAAATGCCCTGTCAAAATTGTTAATGTCAAAAATCAAGCTAAGAAGGCTAAAAGGCAAAGGCGAAAGAAAGTTAGAAAACATTGGAAACCCACAGGAAGAAAATTTAGTAATATAGGTTATCAATGGATACCTACTGGCCGTAAGTTTAATCTTAATGAGTTTTGCCCTAAATTTTCTAAATTAATGCCCATTAGAAAATGGATGCCTACTAGTAGAATTATTCCTTTAAGAAGTGAACATACTTTGAATAGGTCAAATACGGACACTAGCACTGCATCCATTCCTGATGATTCCATTGTTTCTACTTCCGATGTGGGTGTTCCAACCACTGTTACTAACCAAAAGGAACCCATTCTTGCATGGGGATCCCAATTATCCAGTTATCCATTCTTGTCTGTGTTCAACTGCAGATCGTTCAAATCGTTTTATGGTACCTGGACTCAGGTTATTCCAAGCATATGACTGGAGATCGCTCGCGGCTCATGAACTTCGTGAGTAAATTCATCGGGACTGTTAGATTCGGGAATGACCATTTTGGAGCAATTATGGGTTATGGAGACTATGTTCTTGGCAATAGTGTAATCTCCAGGGTATATTATGTCGAAGGTCTTGGTCATAACTTGTTTTCTGTTGGTCAATTCTTTGATTCCGATCTAGAAGTGGCATTTAGAAAACATACTTGTTTCGTTAGAGAACTTGATGGTGTGGAATTGTTAAGAGGAACTCGTGGTTCAAATCTGTACACCATGTTGGATCGATGTACTCTAACCGAACTAACTTAAATAGCTTGTTTAAGGTTTAACAACCTCGGATAAATCCTAAGTTATTAACAAAGAAACACTGAACAAACTCTATTAAGTATGCGGAATTTACTTAACAAAGCTAAGAAGAATAACTTTTATTATTAACTCTAAATCTGCTTATTATGCAGATACTTTAACAACTCTAATAATATCGAACTTCTCTAAAACTCTAAATAATGACTTATGAACTCGTACGTCTAATACCAATCTAGGGGTCCTTTTATAGGCTCAAGGATAACCCTAGTCGGTTTACAAATTGTATCCTTGTACGTCAAGTAATCTAATACAGAATATTCTAGAGTTACAATACTTTCTATAAACGAATATAACAGTTCTTTGTTCTTGCAGTACTTTGACTTTCATGTGCAGTACTTTGACTTTATCTTTAGCAGTACTTTGAAGTTTACAATACTTTATCAATCTTCAGTACTTTGTCAGTCTTCAGCACTTTCATATCCCAACAATCCTCCCCTAACTTGAATTCTACTAGCTTGACTTCAAGTTCCTTTGTGAATTTATCTTTAACAGCTTCATCTTTAAGGACAGATTGTTTCTTAGTCTTTGGATTGTATCTCTGTAGTGTCTATGCTTGTCAAAGTATCTCTAGAATTATTCTTTTACAGCATCATCCAGCAAGCTCCATCTTTTCAGCAACACAGTAACATATGACAATTTGTACATTTATTCAGTTTAAGTTGCATACTATTCTCATCACTTCCAGGTGTGTTAACTCCTGTGAGAGGTGAATCATTGAAAATTTAATGGATTTAGATCTCTTTACCAAAGCCATTAACTCTGGAGTAGCCGAATGTTTTGGTGTGTAAGACCATGGTACATTGATAACCATATGATTTTTAGCAAATCATCAGCTATCAACATATTTGGGTTGTCTTTACCAAAAGTTGTACCCTTCTGGACTAGTTAGTTCTTTTATCTAATGGTGAACTAATTACCAATAATAGTTTTTCCACAGCCTTTACCACAAGCCATTTTCTTGTGGGCTAGCCAACTCTTCACATTAACTGATATGGTGAGTTGAATACCATGCAACTTATTAGCAAGTTGTCAACTAAAAACGGATTTGAAGTATCTTTACCAGAGCCGTTTGCTCTTGGATTAGTCAATCCTTTTGTAACCATGGTGGATTGATGACCTATTGATGTTTCCATCTCAAAAACCATTTATTTTATTCAACCTTTGTTTCAAAATATTTGTTACTTAACAAAAGGTTTCTTTCAAAAATCTCTTAACTGGTTAAAAAACTGCAAGCAGTACTTTGATGAAAGTACTGTTTGATCAGCAGTACTTTGAATAAAGTACTGATTTATCAAAAATAATTTATTCAAATTAGATTCATACCAGTCAGTCATCCTCAGCAGCAATAGTAGTCCAGTTGATAAATAGATTGATAACCATGCAAGCAATTTCATTATCCTCTTCTACTTCCATTCTGTGCTCTAGCATCCTTCTCATAAGCTCAACAGTAAGAGGATATCTTCTATCTACAAACATGTGTATCATTGTACCATTTTCCAGCTCTAAAACATGAACACCAGACTCTTCAAAGAATCTCCAACAGACAATTTCCCAATTCTCTTGATTCTTCCAAATATCATCAGTTCTTTGCTCTTCAGTTTCCCATGCAGTTGTGAGATCTCCAAGTAAAACTAAACCAATCCCTTCTAATGGATTATGCTCAAAGTAAGCTTTCACCACATGATATAAATAGAATAGATCCACTCTATCTATAATATGCAATAAATCCCATAGCCTATTGAACACTCTGAAACTTTCATCTTCTTTATGAAATATCATATAACTTCCATCTTTGGATTTCACAACTTCAAAAGCACTAATCTGAGATCTGTTCATCTTCATGTCAGCATCTTCTTTGGAATATTCAAAATCTACTATTCTGAAATAATTTCTTAGTTCATCCCTAGTCTCAGATCTTAACTCAACTTTTTCTTTCTTTGAGAACTGAACATCTTTAACTTCAGTTTTCCTTTTTCTTTTTAAACTCTTCTTCCTTTCTGCTTCAGTCCAAGTAGTTTCATCTCTAAAATCTTTGATGCTTTCAACATGTTTCTTATAAGCTTCCCTAGCAGCATCATACAATCTTTTCATCTCAAAATAATTAAACCTTTGCAATCCTTTATACCCTTGACTTTTAAGATAAGCCATCATAGCATTTCTGTCTTTAGCTTTATTAGGTCTTCTTGGCATAAATCTAATAGGAGTAGGTGACTGTAATGGTTCAGCAGCTTCAGCATCCAATTCCTCTTGTATTTTCCTAGCTGCTTCTTCATTAATTGCCTCTTCATTAGTAACTTCAGCATTAAGTTCTTCTTGTACTTTTCTAGCTGCAGCTTCATTCCTAGCAATTTCAATTGCTCTAAGCTCTGCCAAAGTTAGCTTTTTCTTCTTAGTTTCTACCAGAACACCCTTTCCTTTATCTTTAGGATCAATTGTAGGTTGAGAAGCTCTTGGTTGTTCCTCTGCAACTTTAGAAATAGTAACACCACCCCTTGGTTGTGATAAATCTTGCAAAATTACAGCAATGAACTCATCATCACTTGCAGAATGAATAGGTTTGAGTGTAGCTTCCTCCTCTTGTATAACAGTTGAGGGACCAACAACTTCTTCATGTACAGTTGTTGAAGGACCAGCTTCCTCTTCAAAGTCCAACAACCTTGGAGTTAATAATGCTTGCCTGTAGGATCCTTGTTGTTGAAAAGCAGTACTTTGATCTTCAGTACCTTGATTTTCAGTACTTTGAACTGGAACTTGAACTTGCTCTTCAGTATCTTGAATGATCTGTTCTTCAGTACCTTCAGGTTCATTCTCCTTCACAACATCTTCTTTCAAATTCTCTTCTACTAAATTCCTCCCTAATTGGACAGAAGATTGTTGGTGAACCTTGTGGCGTTTGCTTTTATTAGACTGCCTTTGCTCCTTCGTCTTTGATTTAACCCATATACGATGATGTTGAACCAAAGGCCAAACAAAATTCTGTAGCCGTCTAAACTTGAGCTTCAATTTCTTTATCTGCTTAGCTTGAGCCTCAGTAGTCTTTTTCAACTTAACCAACTCCCTTGTCAAAACATAATTATCCAATGTTAATTCTTCAGGGGGTATGGTATGTGAATCATCTCTTTGAATAGGTGAATGTTCCTCTAATTGAGAATCAGGAACAGATCTTTGTGGAGATGGAGAAGGTGAGACTGCAACATCTTCTTGAACTTCAGTAGTTGGGGAAGCAGTACCTTGGGGAGATGCAGTACCTTCTTGAGATGCAGCTTGTTGAGAAGCAGTACTTGCAGATGCAGTACTTGCAGGTGCAGTACTTGCAGATGCAGTACCTTCAGTAGCTTCATCTTCTTCAGCATCAGCTCTAACAGCCTGAACAACTTCCATCATAGAAGTAGTTAAGGGAGTATCCCTTCCAGTGAATTGATAACTCTTCCTAGCCATAAAGGTGAAAGTTTTGGCTTGTTGAACCACAACAGGTAAAAGATTTGTTGGCTTAGGAATATCAGAAAGTTGTTTATTGAGGAATACTTGAACAAATCTTGGAAATATTAGCCACTTTGAACCATGAGTGATGTGGGAAAGCATTCCATCAAGAATGAGCCTTGAGAAATTAAAAACACGATCTGTAGCCAAGCCCACAATAGCAGATGCTATATTTGATCCAAATTGCTCCCATGAAGTACTTTTTGCACTAATACAGTGAAGCAACACATGTACTAAAAACTTCCATTGAGGGCAAAAGAGTTGTTTCCTAAATGTTTGTTCATTTAAAGACCCTTCATAACCAATATGTCCAAAAGTATCCCAAATCAACTGCTTATCAAACCGAATAGCCCCATCTTCATCATTAAACAACAAGTCTTCTCTAATGGAGGCTTCAGTAATCTTCACAGTTCTTCCAGCAACTGTAGCTCTAATATAAAATTCAACGTTCTCCATATTTTCCCCAGCAGTAGCCCAAAATTCTTGAATCCAAGGCTCAATTATATTCGGCTCCACTAAAAGAGCATAACTAATTGGCGATCCAGTAAGATAATCAATGATATCATGAAAAAGTGCATTCGCTTCAGTCTTATCTAAATTAGCCACCATATTGTGCTTTGAAACTGTTGGACGATTCGCCATTGTTGAATATGTGAGCACAATAAGAGATATAATCGAATAATATAGAGGTGATGAGAGAATTATGGAAAAGATTCTAATGTATCAATATGAGAGGGAAAATCGGAGAGTAGTTATTTATAGGTGATATTTTTAAAAATCACAGTCATAAATACCAAAGTTACCGTTAGAATTAATTACCCCTCAATATTACCGTTGGAACAGTACGTTAATAAGACAAACAATACTTTCCACGTATGCAGTACTTTCCCAAGCAGTACTTTCATACATAACAGTACTTTTCCAAATTTCTCTGAATAAGCTAAGTACACATAAATATCCTCCCCTCAAGCAATGCACAGGACTATACTAATACTAAATAGTCCTCCCCTTAAATGTAGCTCAGTAGTTAATCATGGCAATGCTCACCACCAAGTGATTAAATCTTGAAACATCAAAGCCTTTGGTGAGTAAGTCAACTACATTATCATCTGTGTGAACCTTAACCACATTAATGAGCCTGTGCTCATAGCAATCTCTAATAAAGTGATGCCTAATCTGTATGTGCTTGGTCTTGGAATGATAAACTAGATTCTTCACAATACAAATGGTACTCTCATTATCAATATTGATAGGAGTATTCTTGAAGTTGAACCCATAGTCCAAGAGTTGATTCTGCATCCACAAAACTTGTCCACAGCAGCTTGCAGCAGCTACATATTCAGCTTCAGTAGAGGATGTTGCTGCAATTGTTTATTTCTTACATTGCCAGGAGACTAATCTTCTTCCAAGATATTGGCATCCACCAGTTGTTGATCTTCTATCATAGTTATCACCTGCATAATCACTATCTGAAAAAGCTTCTAAGTGAAAAGGTGACTCTTTTGGATACCACAACCCCAACTTAGGTTGTTGTTTCAAATAACAGAAAATTCTCTTCACTGCATTCATGTGAGAGATCTTTGGTGAGACTTGATATCTTGCACATAAACAAACTGAAAACATGATATCAGGCCTTGATGCAGTATGATACATAAGAGAGCCAATCATTGATCTGTATAACTTGACTTCAACAGGTTGTCCATCTTCATCTTTTCCCAATGAATTGATAGATTTAATAGGTGTAGTAACAGTCTTCATATCATCAAAATTGAACTTCTTAAGTATGTCTGTAACATACTTGTCTTGACTTATGAAAATTCCTTCCTTTGACTGTTTAACTTGAAGTCCCAAAAAGAATGTTAACTCTCCCATTGAACTCATTTGAAATTCCTTCTGCATCAGCTGCTCAAACTCCTTGACCATGGACTGTTTGGTAGCCCAAAGATAATATCATCAACATAGACTTGAACTAACATGATATCCTTCTTGTCTCTCTTGATAAACAAAGTCTTGTCAATAGCTCCCCTTGTGTAGCCATGTAGCAATAAGAATGTAGATAGTCTCTCATACCAAGCTCTAGGTTCCTGATGAAGGCCATAAAGAGCCTTAACCACCTTGTAGACTTTGTTTGGATGTTTAGGATCTTCAAAACCAGGAGGTTGTTTGACATAAACTTCCTCTGTTATCTTGCCATATAAAAAGGCACTTTTAACATCCATCTGGTAAACCTGAAATCCCATATAAGAAGCAAAAGCAAGAAAGATTCTAATAGCTTCAATTCTTGCTACAGGAGCAAACACTTCATCATAATCCACTCCTTCTTCTTGTCTGTAGCCTTGTGCTACTAACCTTGCCTTGTTTTTGATGACATTACCTCTTTCATCTCTTTTGACTCTGAAAACCCATCTGGTTCCAATAACTCCCTTCCCATCTGGAAGATCACATAAAACCCAGACTTCTTGAAGTTTAAATTGAAGAAGTTCTTCCTGCATAGCTTCAACCCAGCTCTCTTTAGTCAAAGCTTGAGCAGTATTCTTGGGTTCCTCTTGAGAGATAAAACAAGTAAATAGGCAGGTTTGATGGTCCTTATGATTCAGCCTGTTTTGTTTATACACAAAGCTAAGTAAAGCATTGTGAGGTGTTGAAAAAGTCTTAGCTCTGTGTCTTGTCATTACTCCAGAAGTAGAAGGACCAATGATTTGATCAGAAGGATGATTCTTATGAATTCTTAAGCTTGGAGACTGTGGAACTCCATAAGTATCCTCCAAATTAGTAACATCAGCATCTTCATTGGAATCTGAGAAAATACCTTCATCTTCAAACTCATCATCAGTTTCTTCTAATCCAGGCATGGTAGGATCATCCAAATCATCTAAAGTACTGTCAACTGGTGCAGCAGTACTTTGTTCGAAAGTACTGTCCAAAGTACTGTGAGAGTACTCTGCAGTCTTGTTCTTCTTCTTTGCCTCTTCATAAGCTCTTCTTTGTTCATCAGTGTAAGCATGTGCTAAAACATCTTGAAGAAGCATCAGATTAAGTTCCTCTTGAATAGATTGATCCTCAGCAGACAATGAGGATTGTGGTGCAACAGTACTTTGCTTAGAAGCATCAGTACTTTGCTTTGGAACATCAGTACTTTGCTTTGGACTAACATTATCTTCATCAGGGACAGCATCAGGTCTAATATTTACTCCATGAACAACATATTGTAAATCTTCTCCATTTTGCACAGGTTGATTTTCTTCTCTAACAGGTACATAGTTCATGGAAGGAGTTAAAACTTCAAGATCAAACATCCAATCAGGACCTTTACCTTTCTCATTAACTTGATCTTCTAAAAACTCAACATGAAGACAATCTTGAACCTTCTTAGTGACTCTATTGTACACTCTAAATCCCTTACTGTTGGTACAATAACCCAATAAATATCCTTCTTCTGACTTGCCATCAAACTTTCCCAGATTATCAATTGTATTCAAAATAGTTAGAGGGCATCCAAAAGGCTTCATAAAATGAATGTTGGGTTTGTTGCCCATCAGCAACTCATAAGGTGTCTTCATCTGTGGTTTGGTGACTGAGACTCTTTTAAGTACATAGCAAGCAGTACTTACAGCTTCAGCCCAGAATTGAATAGGTAGTTGGGAATCTGCTAGCATTGTCCTTGCTGCTTCAATCAAAGTCTTATTCTTCCTCTCTGCAACACCATTCTGCTGTGGTGTTCTTGCAATGCTGAACTCCCTCTTGATGCCTTTGTTTGCACAAAATTCATCCATGAGCTTGTTCTTGAATTCAGTTCCATTGTCACATCTAATACCTCTAACCTTGAGTCTCAATTGATTTTTAAGTGCTATTATGAGAGTCTGAATAGCATCAAAAGTATCATCCTTAAATCCCAAAAAGAATACCCAACTGAATCTACTGCAAGCATCTGTAACAACCAAGCAGTACTTTTTCTTGTTTAAACTTGCCACAAAGACAGGTCCAAACAAATCCATATGTAACAACTCCAAAGGTTCTCTAATAGTCCTCTCCTCAAGCTTCTTGCATGAAGCTTTGTGTTGTTTACCCTTCTTGCATGCCAAGCATGAATGATCATTCTTGTAAGTCTTTGAAGGTAAACCTCTAACTAAATTTCCTTTGACCAATTTGTTGATATTCTTGAAATTAACATGGCCCAATCTTCTATGCCATTGATGTGCCTCTTCAGTTGTTGCTTTAGCCACCAAACATGTGGCTCTCCTATAAGAATGTAGACTCTTCATGTCTAAGCTATATACATCATTTGTCCTTGGTACTCTAAGAACTACCAAGTTATCATCAACAGGCTTAAAGTCAGGGGAAAGGATGAGACATTCTGTGTCAGTGAATAACACGGGATGCTTTTTATCACAGATTTGAGAGACTGATAATAAGTTGAACTTAAGCTCCTTCACATATCTTACATTCTCAAAATCAATACGCGCTGCTTTGATAGTTCCTTTTCCAGTAATCCTTCCTCCATTGGGATCATTCCCAAATGCAACTCTTCCTCCACTAATATTTCTAAAATCAGACAGAATCTCTTTGTCTCTGTCATACTTCGAGAGCAACCACTATCTACAATCAGATGATCTTTAAGCTCCTCTTCTGGGTTGCCCTGCACAAAAACAAAAGAGTTAGTGATCTTTAGGAACCCAAGCCATTACTGACTTGTGTTCCCCTTGTGGAGTTACAAACTCAAATTCTTTCAGTATGTAATTTCCACTGTTTTTCAAAACATGATCCAGGATTATCTTTTGATTTTTAGCATGTGGATTTTCAAAACTTTCTGGTTTTTTAACATAACTTTCTTTTACAAGTTCATTCTCTTTTTCTTGTATCACAAAAACATCTGATTCACTTTTTGTTGAAAGTACTGTTTGTCCCTCAGCAGTACTTTCCCTTTTAACCCATTCTGGTTTAACACATGGTCCCTGTGATCTAGATCCCCTATGTGAATTATAATACCTTCTAGTTTGATAGTGATGAGATCTCCTAGGGTTCCTATTCCAAAGAGTGTGATCAGTACCTTGTTTTGGCTGAGCAGTACTTTGAGAAAGTACTGGTCTAGAATGAACAGTACTTTGGAAAGTACTGTGAGATACTGAAGGTTTTGAAAAAGGTCTTCTCTGGTGTGGGTATCTATGATCTGGTGAGAAATTTCTGTGATTGACCCTATTTGAATTATTCCAGACTGGTTTGTGCTCTCTAGGTTTCTGGTTGGCAGACATGTTCTTTGGAAATTTGCTAAGGTATTTTGAGTGATGTTCACAATCCTTGATTAAATGAGTAGGACTAAAACACACAAAACACAGTTTTTGACCCATACTTCCAAAGTGATTTCTTCTATGTCTATGACCAAAACTATTGTGCCTTCTAGGTGAATGATTAAACTTGTTTTGACCAAAGTTATCCCAAAAAGGTTTAGCAGTACTATTTTGAAAAGGTTTTTCTGAAGGTACTGCTTGTGGAGCAGTACTTTGAGTTAAAGGTACTGCTTGACTTTGAACATTGTTTTCAGTAGTCTCTTTGAGGTTTTCAGACTTAGATTGAGCAACTAGCTTTTTCCTAAACTCCAGACTGTCTACTCCAAAACGACAAACATCAGGCCTAGGGGGTTGATGACTTCCAGTGGGATGGGGAACTGCATGATAACCATTATCTTTCTTATACTCAGGAGGTGGTTCACTAATTGAATCCTCATTACTAGATGTGTCTACATAATTAATGAGTTCATCATCACTAGTGGTTATATCCTCTAGGTCATCATCAGCTTGATTCTCTTCTATGTTATCAAAGTCCATTCCAAAACCTAAGCCAGTTTTAATATAAGCTCTTCTCTGTTTTTGAACATAAGTAACATGTGACAGACCAGACTCACCCCAAGCAGCAAACTTAGCTAACAAATCATCTCTTTCCTTAGTCAATTTCTCTATTTCAGAAATTTTACAGTTTAATTTCCATTCACTTAGTTTTAACTGATAATCCTATTGTGCATATTTTTCAGCCCAAGCTACTTCATTATTTTCATGTGTTAAAATTTTAGCTTCCATAGATTCTAAGGTAATTTGGTAACCAGCTACCTCAGACCTAGCCCTAGCACAATTATCTCTTTCAATCACATAATTGCCAAGTAATTTGTGATAAAAATCATGACAATTTGAGCATACCTCAGAGATAGGGGTGAACTTGGTAAAGTAGCCACCATTGCAAGTTGAACAGGATCATCTTCACTTTCCAAGCTCCAATCAAATTCTCCTAGACAATCTCTGGATTCCAAATTAGCATGTTCAGATTCCTCATCAAAAGCAGTGCTCCAGTCCAATTCTTCCACTGACTCTTCAGCTACTTCTTCCACTGCTACCATACAGTAAGTCACTGGTTCATCATCAAATTCTTCACTCCAGTCAACTTCTGATAACTTCTCTTGAGCAACCAAAGCCTTTGTTTCAGTAATTGGAATTTCTTTGAGCTCTAACTTTGGTTTCTCAGATGTCCTGTTTGCTTGATACTTAGCAAACCTGCACTCCCTAGCAAAGTGTCCAGTCTTTTGACAATTGAAGCATTCAATTTTGGATTTGTCAAAAGTTATTCCCTGTTTTGGTTTGAAATCAATGCTTTTTCCTGTCTTCTTCATATACTTCTTAATCCTAGCAGTGATCATAGCAACTTGCCACCTGATATCAATTTCTTCAAGTGCATCTTCTTCAATTTGTGCTAGATCTTCTTCATAAGTGACAGGTAAACTAGCTTGTTGTGCAAAGAAGGAGCACACAACTTCATCTGAGTGCAAAGTAGTAGTTGGTGGGGCTTGCTCAGCATAGGTGGGGAGGGGGTAAATAGCAGTACTTTGAGAAACAGTACTTTGAGGAGAAGCAGTACTTTTGGTTGAAGTACTGCCCTTCTTTTCAGATGATAGAAAAGCAATACTGTGTGATTTAGAACTGGTTTGACCATTCATCTCATGCTCATACACCTTTAGTTGATGGTAGAGATCATCAAAGTCCATGACATCCAAACCTGGTTGTCCTCTGATCATTGTAGCAATCACATGCCATGTAGATGGCAAACTCCTTAGAAACTTCAAATTAGCATCCTCAACTGATACTTCTGCCTTGTATAACTCCAACATGTTGAGGAGATTTTGAAACCTATCATATGCAGCATCAAGACTCTCTCTTTCACCAACTGTGAAAGTTTCAAACTGTTGCTTCAGCAGATTTCTATGCATCTTCTTAGAAGCTTCATTCCCTCCAAATCTGGTCTTGAGAGCAGCCCAGAGCTGCTTTGCATCTTTAGCATCATGAAATTTTAGAAGATGACCATCTGGAATGGCAGATAAGAGAATGTTGAGTGCCTTCTCTTGATTCCTTAAGGTTGCTGCTGGTAAGACTGCCTTAGGTGCTTTGGGTTGTCCAGGAACATCAATAGGTTCTGGAACTTCTTCATTACCATTAACAATTACATTCCATAAAGCTTGGTCTGTAATGGCAATGTACTGCCTCATCTTCATACACCATAGATCATATTCGCCTTTCTTTATGACTGGAATCCTCATTGAGGTGATGGAAGGTTGTGGAACATAATCAGTCGACATCTTTAGATTTTGTTGTAGTATTGTTTCTTCCTAGTCAGAGTTTCCACACAAGCTCTGATACCACTTGTTGGATCGATGTACTCTAACCAAACTAACTTAAATAGCTTGTTTAAGGTTTAACAACCTCGGATAAATCCTATGTTATTAACAAAGAAACACTGAACAAACTCTATTAAGTATGCGGAATTTACTTAACAAAGCTAAGAAGAATAACTTTTATTATTAACTCTAAATCTGCTCATTATGCAGATACTTTAACAACTCTAATAATATTGAACTTCTCTAAAACTCTAAATAATGACTTATGAAGTCGTACGTCTAATACCAATCTAGGGGTCCTTTTATAGGCTCAAGGAGAACCCTAGTCGGTTTACAAATTGTATCTTTGTACGACAAGTAATCTAATATAGAATATTCTAGAGTTACAATACTTTCTATAAACGAATATAACAGTTCTTTGTTCTTGCAGTACTTTGACTTTATCTTTGGAAGTACTTTGAAGTTTACAGTACTTTATCAATCTTCAGTACTTTGTCAGTCTTTAGCACTTTCATATCCCAACACACCATCTCTATCGAAGACATGATGAAGTCTTCTCCAATCTGCTGTTGTCAAAGGCTTCAAAGACAAAATCATTGTTATGGCATCGTCGTCTCAATCACTTGAACTTCGGCACCATTAATAATCTTTCCAGAAAGGATCTTGTAAGAGGCTTACCCAGATTAAAGTATGAAAAAGATCATCTTTTTTCAGCATGCCAATTGGGAAAAAGCACGAAATATGCCCACAAACCCAAACCTACAAACTCAGTAATGGAAGTTCTGCATACCCTTCATATGGATTTGTGCGGACCAATGAGAGTGCAAACAATTAATGGGAAGAAATATATTTTAGTCGTTGTTGATGACTACTCTCGATTTACTTGGGTAAAGTTTTTTAGGACAAAGGATGAAACTCCAGATGTCATCATCAAACTTATCAAACAGCTTCAGGTACGACTTAACAATGCGGTTAGAATTGTTCGAACAGACAATGGCACAGAGTTCGTTAACAAAGACTTAAGTCAATTTTATGAAAGTGTTGGAATCAGTCATCAAAGAAGTGTTCCACGAACTCCTCAACAGAACGGTGTAGTTGAAAGACAAAATCGAACTCTTGTGGAAGCCGCAAGAACAATGCTAATTTATTCAAAGGTTCCAATGTTTCTCTGGGCTGAAGCCATTGCCACTGCTTGCTACACCCAAAATCTTTCCCTCATACACATATCTCATGGAAAAACTCCATACGAACTTGTCCATAAACGAAAACTTGATCTCTCCTACCTTCGTGTGTTTGGTGCGTTGTGCTATCAAACGAATGACGGTCAAGATTTAGGTAAATTAAGAGCTAAGGCGGACATTGGAGTTTTTGTAGGTTATGCATCAAACAAGAAGGGTTACCGAATCTACAACAAAAGAACTCGAGATATCATGGAAAATATTCACGTCTCGTTCGATGAGCTGTCCGGGCAAATGGCTACAGGACAATCCAGTTCTGGACCCGCATCTCAACCTTCATCAAGTAGTCCCATCAGTTCTACTCTTGTACTAAATCCCTCACCAGCATCTCATTATGTACCTCCTTCGGAAGATGATTTAAAGAAATTGTTTGATCCAATGTTTGATGAACACTATGAGCCAATTGCTAATGATCTGTCAATTCCATCAACAGAGGCTGCTCCTATCCCTGTCAATGAAGTTAACCCTTCAGTTTCTATGTCATTAAGTCAAGAAGCGCCTACTGCTGATCACTCTGTCTCATCAACAAATCATCAATCATCGAGTGTACATCATGGAACTATGTCTGGCACCTATGATGGAGATAATCCCTTTGCTACTCCTGAAGATGCCCCCTTTGAAAACATATTTGCTCCTGAATTATCATCAGAACCATCTTCATCAGGAGAAATCGACTCTGCCACTTCAGTTCCTCAACAACAACCACACAAACACCTTAGAAAATGGACACATGATCATCCATTCGACAACATTATTGGAAATCCCTCTCGTCCAGTATCCACTCGTAAACAACTTGCAACTGATGCCTTATGGTGCTTCTTCAACTATGTAATATCCAAGGTCGAACCAAAAGACGTTAAAACTGCCATGAATGAAGACAGCTGGTTCAATGCCATGCAAGAAGAAATTCATGAGTTTGATCGACTAGATGTATGGGAATTAGTACCTGCTCCTGACTGTGCTATGATCATTACTCTAAAGTGGATCTTCAAAGTAAAACTTGATGAGCATGGTGATGTATTAAAGAACAAGGCTCAATTGGTTGCAAAAGGATACCGTCAAGAGGAGGGTATTGACTTTGAATAATTATTTGCTCCAGTTGCTCGTATCGAGGCAATCAGAATCTTCTTGGCTAATGCTGCAAGTAAGAACATGGTAGTCTATCAGATGGATGTAAAGACGGCTTTTCTTAACGAAGATCTTAAAGAAGTCGTATACGTCAGCCAACCTGAAGGTTTTGTGAATCCAGAGCACCCTACTCATGTCTATCGCTTGAAGAAGGCTCTTTACGGATTGAAGCAAGCTCCAAGGGCATGGTATGATACGCTATCAAAGTTTCTTCTATCTAATGGATTCAGCAAAGGAGCAGTTGATCCGACATTGTTCACCAGAAAGTCAGGCAAACATTTAATTCACGTTCAAATCTATGTTGATGATATTATTTTTGCCTCGACTAACCCCAATGAATGTGACCGTTTTTCTAAGGAGATGGGTTCCAAATTTCAAAAGTCAATGATGGGACAAATGTCATTTTTCTTGGGACTACAAATTTCACAAAGTCCCGGAGGCATTTTTATAAATCAATCTAAATTTGCAAATGAAATTTTAAAGAAATTTGGATTTGATTCATGTGACCCTGTTGACACTCCCATGATAGAGCGTACTAAACTGGATGAGGACCACTCAGGGATCATGGTAGATCAAACGAAATATCGTAGTATGATTGGATCCCTGATGTACCTCACGCCAGAGACCAGATATTCTTTCGTATGCATGTGTGCTTGATATCAGGCTAAGCCTACCAAAAAGCACCTTGAAGCGGTTAAACGGGTCTTTCGGTATCTCCAAGGAACCATCAATATGGGACTTTGGTACTCGAAGGACACCGGTATGTCACTAACAGCCTATGCAGATGCTGATCATGCAAGATGTCAAGATACACGTCGAAGTACGTCTGGAGGTGCTCAGTTTTTGGGTGATAAGCTTGTGAGCTGGTCTTCTAAGACTCAAATGAGTACTTCTATATCCTCTACAGAGGCTGAATACATAGCCATGTCATCTTGTTGTGCTCAAATCCTATGGATGAGATCCCAATTATCTGACTATAGCTTTGAATTCAACAAAATCCCTCCGTATTGTGATAACAAAAGTGTCATTACTCTCTCATGCAACAACGTACAACACTCAAGAGCAAAGCACATCGACATTCGACATCATTTCATCAGGGAGCAAGTGGAAAACGGTGTGGTGGAACTTTATTTTGTGAGGACTGAATACCAGTTAGCAGACATCTTCACCAAAGCTCTTCCTAGAGAACGTTTTGAGTTTATCCTCCCACGACTTGGTCTAAAGAGTCTACAACTGGAAACACTTAAACGTCTTCAAGAGGAAGAAGAGGAGTAAAAGGTTTTTCTTCATCCATCTCTTGTAAATAGTTATTCAAAAAAAAACAAAATACAAAATTACAAAACCAACAAAAAGCAAATAGAAAAATATAAAATTTTCAAAATCCATAAAAATTAGAAAATCTTGAAAAATCCCAAAAATATTGTTATTTTGTCATGTTTTCCTTATTCGATATCATCTACGGACTTTGTGTTGACATTCAAAGAATGTCACGGGTTTTTAGATGTTCTTCGAATGTACATAATTTGTTTTAAAAAAATAATAATAATAATTTGAGAGAAAGTGAAACAAAGGCTTATAGTCATTTCAGTCTATAACCCGTTTTTTAAAGAAAGAACAGAGCCATGCTTTATCTTATTTTTCCATCTCATTCTCTGATTCTAAAAACAAATGTTTGTCACTAAAACGACAAATGTTTCCTTCACAAGTATTTTTCCTTCTAAAAGTTCTTCTGAAAAATATTTGTTATCTAATTGAAAACTAATAAAAATAACTCGGTCTCAATTTTTGAAAATCATCTGGGCTTGACATTTGTCAAAATATCTATCTCTCAATCAACAACATATGTCATTGATTGAGGGGGAGAATGATTTCATTTAAATCAAAAGGTTATTTGTCATACAACTGGGTCAGACAAAGGTTTATGACATGACCAAGGTTTATGACATGTTTTCAAAAGATACTCAAGCATGTTTTTGGATTTTAAAGTCTATGCTTTGATCCTTATCGGTTAAATGTTTTCATAAGCAAGTCACAATTCTTCTCAAAAGCTTTCAAAATCAATTTAAATCTACAGAGATCACAAATCTCAAATGATTTGAAAATTGTGATCGGGGGAGAATTTGTGATTTAAATTGGATTTAAACTGATAATTCGATAAATGGTTTTATAATAATTTACAAGCTTTCCTCCCCACATGTGCCAAACGATTTCAAATTTAACATGCACATGTTGAGAGGGAGCATCTATTTCAAACCAAAAAGGATTGAAACGTGATTGATTTGTTTCAATGTGCAGGCTTTCCCTAATATGTGTAAAACACTTTCAAATCTCTATGCACATATTGAGGGGGAGCAACTTCTTGAAAACCACATCCTTTCCAAAAAATTATCCTTAACAAAGTCTGAAAAATACTTACTTTGATCAGGAAAGTGATGTTGATATCTTTTAGAAAATGGTAATCAAAGAAGTGAATCCTTCCTCTTGCCTCCGTGTGCCAAAACGCCTTTTTATACATGATGCACATGTTGAGAGGGAGCTCTTTTTCTAAAAATATCAAAAACAATTCAGGTACAAAATGCTTTGATTA
Source organism: Chrysanthemum makinoi (assembly GCA_910596185.1). Classification (NCBI taxonomy): domain Eukaryota; kingdom Viridiplantae; phylum Streptophyta; class Magnoliopsida; order Asterales; family Asteraceae; genus Chrysanthemum; species Chrysanthemum makinoi. The sequence goes on from OU343222.1 coordinate 279,155,499, forward strand.
TATATCACAAGTATCTGGATTGATTTTCAAATGGTTTTCAATTGATTCCAATGGCAGATGAACAATACCAAATAGACCGACCAAATTTTCTTTATGTATGGAGTTATAAGGATGGTTAGGTTAGGTATTCGTTCCCACGATCCCGCCAGAGCCAGAGGGATCTACCCAGGGACAATCCACTAGATAGTGTAGAGTCCTTAGGTATGATGAAAAAAGGAGAAAAGTGAGATATGGGAAGAGTGCGGACTGAGAAAGAGCTAGAACTGGAATAAACCCAACAAGGTTCTAGTTATGAAGTCTCGGTAAGCACTGAAGGGGTTGAAGAATGAAAAAGAATTGAATGAGAAAAGGGTGAAAATAAATAGCCCTCCAATTATTCAACCTTATGGCAGAAACCGGGTTCAATACATATGCTACTGGTTGTTACTAAGGTAACACCGGTATTGAAGACAAGACGTCATGGACCCAGTGACGCACTGCACTACAACTTCCCAAGCTACTCAAGTTTCTCTTAAAAGGGACTTGTTTCATTCTCACGGGGAACCTACATAATCTATCGACTTTCTCTTAGAGATTGTTGACATTGAAAAAGGAGACCCTCTCCCTAGTCTCCGGCATAGGAACCAAATGTGCACAATTGAGTCTAGAGCCACGAGATTATCAAATAAATCTCTTTAGGACACTATCAATGAAGACTCTCTATTTCACACAATGTGGAAAGAGAGATTATATCTTATGAGTCCTACGCATTATCCTTGTGGTATTGCCAGAACATCTGAGTGATATGCAAACATATTCACAATAAAGATGGAAAGCCTTCTAGAGCCAACATCAAACAAGCTCTTGGTAGGTGGCATGTGAGATCTATCCAATAGATCAACCATGTGACAACTGAACAGAAACAATGGGGCGATTCAAAATTATGAATCAATCCTGGTTCAGGTTATGGATTGATGGATACCTTTGAAAAACCGGTCGTTGTGCTTAAAAATTCTTTTCTTTAGCACATCGACTGTGTATTAATATTTCAAATATAAAAGGTGTTTATGATTGATAATTGATTTTTCTCAAAAACCATCATTGTATTGCAAAAACACTTTATTGAGCAGTACTCGATTGTTTTTCAAATCTCTTTTCATCAATAAGTGAATCTCAAATTCGCTGGTTCACTTACTCCGTGTTGTCTTCTTTGAGACGTTCCGGTTTGAGAACAGCTAGAGCAGGTGCGAAACCCTGTCAAGGAGATTCTTCAGAATTATACCTGATCACAGGTAGTACTTGTACTGATCAACGGGGAACCGTGGGCCGTGTACCTCAATTCAACGAAAGTGATCAAAGACACTTTCGTACGCTTTATTGCTAACTGTTGTATGCAGGTACGCCCGAAGTTTGCAGCTGATCAGAATGGAGAGGTCAATCCATAGCCGCATGCTCACACAACACATTCATTTCTAAAGAAATCATGATAAGTGCATCAACGACTCTGATATTTTCACTCCATGCTTCTGCTACGCTGCTGCAAATATCATGAATCAACTAAAGCTTCCGCTACTCTGATGAGAAGATATCATGATCCAGAATGTGAGCATGTCGGTCCAAAAGTCACAACACCACAATGGAAGAGTCAGAGATTCATGTTAAGCTGATGATCTCAATGCTGGCTCAAAACTCATTATCACGTGGATCAGTTAAAGACCTCCACTTGGATTATCCAAACATGCAAAAATGAAGAATCAAAAACTACGGGCTACAGAGCAAGGAACATTAACAAGAATCCAAGAACAATCTTAATGTAATATCTGTTTGTATTCAATGTATTTTGAGGTGCCTCCCTTAAGGGGAGATTGTTAGGATTTAGTAAATCCAGTTATTAAAGTGTCGGTCACCTCAAGTATATGTAATCATTAGAAAGCTCGTAGTCGTAGTTATTTAATGTTAAGTAGTATTTAGTTAAGTAACACCGTGGAGGACGGACGGGTCTTTACCCACTGTATGCCTGATCCACAGCCCGTTGGTGGCGTTTTATGTAAGACTATAAATACCCTCTACCTCCCAAGGTAGAGGGTTGGAGCTCATAATAATACTTTTACTTTCTCTTACTAAGTTCCCAAACCTCTAACTATTTCTCTCTCTAAAACCTTAAGTTATACGCCTACTTGTAATCATGATTTGATGTGTTTGGGAAGTCTAATATGTTACACATGGCTTGTGGTAAAGGCAGTGGAACACCATGGCTAGTCCTGAGTTAACGGCTTCAGGTAAAGACAAATCAAATCCGTTGATGGCTGTGATGGTTTGCCAAAAATCATTAGGGTTTTCCAACACACCATTGATTCGCGTTCTAAGTGTTGGACTGGTTATTGGTTCACCAGGGTGATGTCATGATTCCACTCAAGAACCATCTAGCCCAAGAGTGAGTAGCTACTTGGTAAAGGCTGATCCAATATACTCAGGTTACTGTTGCTGCTGGATCCTGAGGTTGCTGACATAGGCGTTGTTGATGGATTTGTGGACTTCATTGCTGGTTCTGGTGGTTCTAGGTGTTGCTGCTGGTTCCTTATATTGCTTCAGTTGCTGACAGATTCAATCCTCATGCTGATTAAATATCTATCTGGAAACTTGAAGTTAACCTAGTCAAATTCAAGTTAAGGGGAGGATTTTTAGGAATTATTGTAACAGTATGGTTCCTGCTAATCAGGTTCCTGCTGATAGTATTCTTGTTTCTGCTTTTAGTACAGTTACTGCTGATAGTGCAGTTACTGCTGATAGTTAGTTTTGTTTCTGCGGATAGTTGTATCCGTATTATTAGTAATTAGTTAGGATATGCATGAGTTATATGAGTTATTTTAGGAAGAGATAATGCATATCTTTTACGAGTTTTTGTAAGATGCAGAATTAGGGTTTCTGATAGTATAAAAGAAACCTGCAGCTAGGGTTTATGGACACGTTTTGAAAAACATTATTAGTGAATTAATATAGATCCATAGAGGATCAAGAGTTTTGTGTTTATTATCTTCTTTAACTCTTGTGTTCATATTCCGCATGGAAATAAGTTTAACAAAGATTATCTATAGTTTGCTTATGATTACATAGGTTTACTATTTGTTCATTAAGACTCGTAAGATCTATCTGGAACTGATCCAACAATTTTCTATACAAATAATGTTTGGGTAATAAGGGTAACATTGTGGTGGATTCAAACTTACAATAAATCTAAACAATTTTAAATTCACAATAAATCAAAGTAAACAACTTAATTGAAAACTAAGAAAATTAGTTGTGATTGATTTCTTTTAACGTTGAAAGATTGTGAATTGTAATTATGATGATGGTTTAATTATAAATCCTACAAATCAATTGCTTAGTCCATATGATTGTAAACGTAATCGTGTAAAGTGGTGAGAGTAAACAATAAATGTTTAAATTGTATAACTAACTGACTAGTTTTAAACATCACTCAAATGATCGAAATCGATAAAAAGCACATGCAAAAAATGGACAAGTTTGTGAAAACCTAACTTACAATTTCTTGTTATGGTTAAGACCTTAAAAAAATTTATACAACCAACTATCACAACAAATTTAGTTGCTTTCATTCGTGTCTTTTGAATACACATAGGTATAAATTCTAGAAGAAATTTCACTGCATTTGTTTACATATTGAGATAGTTATGGCTTTCTAAAGTCGAGTGTTGCAATCTGGAAGAATGTTGACCATAAACTAGACATGAAAAATGTTTTAAACTCTTTTCCTCAATTGAATTTAGTTCTTTTTCTTAGATCAGGCTTAATAAATATAATACAATTTTTTCTAGAGGGGAACTCATTTAAAATCAAGAAAACATGTGTGTATCAACAAGCTTTAGTCAAATGATTAATGCGTGATACCGAACTTCGGATAATTACAAACACAACTAGCTTGTAATTAAGGTGAGTACTCATGACTTTTACTAAACGGGGATGTACACTATAAGTCGTGATTATGCGTTGCATCTCATTATTGTTGTTTCTATGTGGTTTATTGTTATATACACATGCATTTGCTTCATAAGAAATTATGCATGTACATTTTTTTAAGGGTTACTAGCACGAAAAGACATTATACTTGCTATTTTTTATCATTGTATGTATCGTTCTTTTTTTTTCAATTTTGACATCAACCTTTTGAATTCTTGCTATTGTGTGTATTTTGTAACCATTTGACCCTTACTTTTTTCAAAATTTGAAGGGTGAAATAGTCATTTTACATGACAAAATAGTTACAAAATACACACAATAGCACGAATTCAAAAAGTTTGTGTCAAAATTGAAAAAAAAAAGGTACGCTACACACAATGACAAAAAGTGGTAAGCATGATGCCTTTTTGTGATAATAACCCTTGTTTTAATCAATACAATTTGAATGAAATTGTTTTGATAATATTTCAATTATGTTTTAAGTCTCTATCTTTGTGATTTCGACTTTAAAAGCAATAAGACTAGCAAAAAGGGTTAGTAACAAATTATTAATAGTTCTTAACACAATTATCGCGATCCCGTAAGTTATATGTTATGTTATCATTTATCGTGCATTTCAATCAATTGTGCGATATTTTATGTATACAACATATGACCTCACTATACCTTTAGGCTTAGGCATTTATTATACATCTTTAGGTTAAAAATATTATGTACGGACTCGAGGAGGCGAATAGACTAAACAAAGGAGACCAATTAGACTCGACATCCTTATGCTCCAAATGTTTTAACTTTTTTCACTTTAAGTTGTATCTTTAAGGATGTTAAAAGACCTTTCTACTTTGACTTCCGTTGCAAACTTATGTTTTTAATGTCCAATAATATATTTTCCCTAAGTTTGAATTTGGGGTGCTATAATTCTATAAAGCAAAAGTGTGTAAACTTATATCACTTAATACTTCTACAAATAAAAACATACATTGAAATGATTTATATTAGTTTAGATAAGATAAATAAGTGTATGTATATAGTTTAAACTTAAAAGAGTTGTCATTTAGTTAGTTGATAAACTTGTAATAACTAAAAAGAGAATAATGTATTAGATATAAAGGATAAAAAATAAAAAAATAAATAAATAAATAAATAAAAAATAAAAAAAACATGTTAAGAGAAAAAAGTAAAAGAAAACACATCCCATATAAAAAGAGAGAAGAAAACATGAAAAATAAAGAACCTATAAAACAAAGGCCAAGAAAAAGAAGGAGGTTTACTTTCAAGTAAAATATATATCATATAAATATTAAGCTACAACTTGAAACTAAATCATATTAAAAACATATATTTAAATTTTAAAACAAACTTAAAAACATATATAGGTTAAGTGTGGCTTGTTAAGCTCAAGTAGCTCGTTTGGCTCGTTCGGCTCGTGATTATTAAACGAGTTTTCTAACAGCCGAGCCAAATATTAATTTTCAAAACTCGACTCGTCAAACTAATCGAGCACCAATTTTTGTTCGAGATCGACTCGAGCTTGAGCTCGAGCTCGAGTAGCTCGTTAAAAGGTCGGATCGTGATAAGTCTGATCGGGTCTGAATCAAAAACAAAAACAAATAATATACGGTCTGACAACCTCTGACTCGGTAACAGGTAAGAGGCTAGTAAGACATTTTTTTTTAAGAACAAAAGGATAATTAAAAAAAATGCATCTAACATGATCACTTTTGTGATTGTGTGTAGCCAATTATTTTTTTTTTTGTTATTGTGTGTACTGAATTTTCAAATTCGATCATTGTGTGTATTTCGTGACTATTTTACCTTTATATTTTTCAAATTTCGAAGGGTAAAATGGTCATTTTACATGACAGAATAGTCACAAAATACACACAATAATCAAAATTTAAAAATTCAATACACACAATAAGAAAAAAAAAATAGTTGGCTACACACAATCACAAAAGTGGTCATGTTCGATGCATTTTTTTTTTGTTATTATCCCAAACACAAATGTACATGGTGAATCCTATGTCCATGTTGCGAAAGACAGTTTGATTATTCTCAACCATATATTTGAAATTTCATCAACAATCTATAGATAAAATAACGAAAACATTATAAATTTCGTTGCATGCGAAGTTGTGCCATAATCGTTAGATATGATTTATTGATGCAGATCCAATCTTTTTCTCACACTTTCATAATGATGGTTAGTTTGCAATGAAACAAAATACAAAAAGTAAAACATAACACTCGTGGAAACTTGACTTTTGCGTACATCATGTAAACCTAACCTTGTATTTCCAAAATGTCTGCTTCATGCAACAATGGAGTTTGAAAAACAATTGATATTGATCGTACAGAAAGATATGACTCACATCCTTAATTCTACCCCTAAAACCGTTTCCATGAAATATGTACAGATGCATGAATTTCCCTTCTGAACCTCGCCAAAAGAGTAGTAGCCTTGGTGTTATGGGGTTGACTTCTTTTACAAATGGATGCAATCAGACACGCTGGAGATGTTCACCATGGACCAGAATTTGTCTTTCTTAGGCAGCGTCGTTTTGCTCCAGGCTGTGTGTTCATCATCTCCATAACCTGGTATCATTAGGATGATTCATGGGATCAAGTTGGCCTAGTTTACTATTTGACATCGGATAAACAAGGGCATATTGGATAACGAACAAACTTATTTTATGTCTTGTTATCATCTTAAGGAATTTTTATTATTTAAAAAATAATAAAAATAATAATAATTGGTACTGGAAATAACAACCTATTCACACTTTTTAAATAACAACCTATTTCACAGTGTTTACAGCAAATAGCAACCAACTTTTTAGTAAATTGCTTACAATTGGAAATTTTTGAAACAAGTTAAATTGCATAAAAGAAAGTTGTTTGCTATTTTATTCAATTTCTCAAGTGATACAACCATTCAAAAAATTTGGATACCCTGAGTAAGTCCTAGGTAAAGGGGTGACCCTGGTGTACCAGGAATCACATTAGATCTTATAGGGACAAAAGACTACCCATTATACGAACAAATATTTAGGATGTCGGATAAAAAGTTTCATAAAAAACACAACCAGCGAAATATATAACGGGACTGAAGTAGTCAAGGAAAGAATATGAGCAGCCATGGGCATGTTGCGATAATAGTCAAGTAAACATGCTTATGCCTTGGTTGCAAATCCGTTTAAAAAACTAAGTCAATGAGTCAATCTATATATTTATAATTCAACAGCAAATGATTTTGAATACATACCTGATTCTGCTGCATTTCCATCATCTCCGCCTGCACAATATAAACGATGTCAACTCAAAGATCTCAATATAATTACTCTGTCCCAAGAACAGATCCCGTTAGGCCATTTATACTATATGAAACCTATCATCTTTCTTACAACATTCAAAAATTTTGTAAGTTCATTTTTGGTAGTTTAATACAGCTATACTGGTTTTACCATAACAACTACAGTACTGTAAAAGACGCTGAAATCGTTTACCTTTCTTTTCAATTCTTGATTCTGCTCTTTCAGTTTTGAGACTTCTGCTTCGAGTTCCATTGTGTAGGCCTAGAAATACCCGAAAAAAAAGAAGAAACATAGCTTTAGTAAGCTTATTAGCCACCAAATAACACAAATGCTAATGCTTTGACAGATTGAATCTTTCTTACAACATGGCATGTTACGTTTTACATAAACGCAAACCTTAAAACTAGAGTATTCAATATTTTATCGTATAGAATACATGATACGCCTACTAGTTACAGTCTGCCTCATAAGATGTATAAATCTTCTATGAAGATTCCATACAAACACAAGGCTAGTTGAAGACTACTTATTTATAAACCATTCATGTAAATAATTCCATCCATTTTGGATTTTTTGATTGAGTATAAACAAATTAGACATTCATTTAGCACATACCACCTCAAATTGTATAAATTTTTGACTGATGATTCTTAGTTTCTTTTTTGTTTAAGAAATGTATGCAACTTTGGAAACTGTCTTTCCTTTATGAAGAGAGCATATACTTCACACTGTGGACTGAAAAATATAAAACAGTAGTACTTACAAACCATAAAAAGGACACCAACCTGCTTACGAGCCCGTGATCTGGCAGCTGACTCACGGTTCTTTATCATTCGCCTCTGCCTCCGTTCAACAACTTTCTCAACCGTACCACTTTTCCTTCCCCTCACGACTCCACTAAACTCATAAGGAGAAGGTGAGACCGAAGATGTATCTCCATTATTCTTCCCCATCCCATCTGAGGAAACCGCAGGTGACCCCGCAGCAACCGTAACAGGTCCCACCATCCCACCTTGTAACATACCATTCGAAACCATACTATTACCATTTATCTTTGGATCAGACAGACCCATTATTCCATTCCTGACTACAGGACTACCCAACGGCTTACTACTTGGTACCGCCATGTGATTTCCATAAGGAAGATTATTTTGCTTCGGAAACAGTTGTTGCTGCTGCTGATGTGGCTGCTGCTGACTGGATCGAACTCCATTGACGTTCAATGGTAAATTAGCTGGCTGAAAAGCAATTTGGTTACCGTTATTAGCATTTACAGCTGCATTTGTATTCCTATTTGCAGCCTGTTGAAATCCAATATCACCAAAACCAGGAGGATTTTGGTTATTTGTCAAATTAGAAAACAACCCGTTATCATTCGGTTTGTTAGCTAATTGAGCCTCTTCCCTCACAACTCCGGCTTTAAACAAAAACTCCTCAAGAGTCATCTCACCCAAAGTCTGTTGCCTTTGTGGTAAATTTGGTTCTCCAAAACCATTGTACTCTTTCGAAATTTCTCTCCAAACATCATCAACCGTCTTTTGACTTAACGTTCTTGGTAAAGTCAACGACCCCTGTCGTTGTATATTAGCTCCACCATCAACTACACCACCTTCTTGTACACCGTTACCAATATTAGGCCCCGTTGTTTGCACTTCTTCAGCATTCCAAATGCTTTTTAGTAACTCATCCATATTCATTGACCCGAAATCTTTACCAACGCTACCCATGGTATTTTGCAGCTCATCAAAAGTCAACGAATATATCGACCCTTGTCTTGCTAGATGGAAGCCGCCAAGTCCACCTGGCGGCCTCCCGTTCCCACTCCCAAGTTCAGCGGGCTGGCTTCCAAAGTTCTTGTAACTCATAACTTTATCTTAAAATTCTTTTAACTTTATAAAACTCGAATAAGTTGAAAGCAAATCCAACCTCACCGCTGATCACAAAAACATGAAAACAATCCCGAATCAATCAACTACATCAAACTTAATATATGTATGCTTTATAGGAGAAAATAATATCATACAACAATTTTTTTCCTAATATCCAAGGAAAAATAGGCTCACCAACAAAAAATGTACCATCTAAATAAATCTTTATCACTGTTACTATTGTATGTATCCAACTAAAATCGTTACATATTACACGTAACAATTAACAAAGCTCTAAAACTCTTACTATTGTGTAAAACAATTGACCCTTAAAACTTAACTTTGAACAATTATGACTATGAGATCATTTCAAGACTTGATAATTCAACAAAACTATAGTATAAAACCATGATCATATAACTTTGATCAAGTTACTAACAAGAAAAGGAAATATGAAGCTAAAGCAATGAACCATGTACTAGAAATGAATGAAAAAACTTACCAGAATTGAAATAGTTGATGAACAAATATACTAAGAACAAAAAAAAAGTCCTTTTCTTTTTCTTTTTTTTCTTTTTTTCTTTTGAGTTTGAGTTACGTGCTAAATTAGGAGTGGTGAGATGAGGTTGTGATTTAAGGTGCGTGATGGAGTGGAACTTTTAATGTTAATATTAAAGGATCTTGGTGCGGTTTTTTCAGCTTTCTAATGGAGCCGACAAGTGGTCCGTGTGTTTTACTTTCTATATTTAGTAGGGATATGGGGCTTACTTTATCTTTTTTTAATTATTAACTATATTTATCTTTCTAATTATTATCTTACTTGTGTTTTTAATGATATCTAATGATATACCTGTTGTCTTGTAGATACTGTTGTTCTTCATGGTTTATTTTTAGTATGTGTTTTTTTTTTTCTTGACAAAGATATAAAACTATAAAAGACTTTCTAACAAAAGTTAAAGAAAATGTAATTAAAAGTAGTGAAGAGAACATATTCTACTTGGAGCCTAAAAACAAAAGAACGGGACAAAGAGGCAACCGAAACAATTACTCTCGAAAGGGATGTTGATATACAATGAAGCACACGAAACCTAAAACGGACCACTATAAATCATTGAAGATTGTCATTTGAAGTTGTGACCTATTTTTTTTATTTTTATCTTTATGTTTATTTAGAAATTTATTTATTTTTAAAAAGGAAATTTCAACAATATCATTACATTTATACAATAATTTTATCTCACATCTATACTACGGAGTACTATATAAAGCATTTAAGATGTGGCTCCGTAAAAAATTAAGATAAGGAGCTCAAATTATGGAGTGACCATGTGTCACTTCTCAACTAAAAACTCACATTTATTTTCAAATTGAAATATCTTTTTATCTATTTATTTTTTTTATAATCTAATTTCACTATATTTTCAAAAAATTTGTGCTCTTTAATTCAACATCCATTTTGATATATTTTTATGAGATTTTAGTTTTTACATTTTTTGTGGGTTTATTTTATTTTGATTCAAATTTTTACAACTTTAACCTTTATTTCAATCAATACGATCTTGATTCGTCAAAATTATATACTTTTGGGGGGACTGTTTGACGGGTAAGAGACTGTGATGGTTTTTCTATATGCGGGAATAATGATGTCACGGGAAAGCTACGGGTAACCCAAACAAACACATACAACTAACACATATACATTCGAAGTGTTTTGAAACGAATTCACTAAAAGGATAAGCAAACACATATAACTATATTTATCGCCGCCGCTGTGCGCGGGTATCCAACTAGTGTTTTAAGTAGGATTTGAACTTACAGCACTTAATTGAGAAGTTTCTCACATAACATAAGTACTCCCTCCGTCCCAAAATTATAGTCCCCTTTCTATTTTTTCGGTCTTTCTTTTACCACTTTGACCTTAAGTATTTTTTTTTTTGTGTTATATAATATTTGATGCAAAATATATGAATGGATTGAGTTTTTAATGTATTTTCATTTGGTATAATTTTCATCAAATATTGTATAACATAAACGAAAATATTTATGGTCAAAGTTGGAAGAGAAAGACCAAAAAAGTCAAACGGGGACTATAATTTTGGGACGGAGGTAGTACCATTTAGACACATGCTCTTTGACGAAATTGCCACTTATTGTATGAAAATTAAAAGTCCAACATATACAAACGAAGCCATATATTATTCAACATGTTTGACTTGTTAACAAAAAATTTAATGAATTAAATGTAACGAAATGAATGAGTGCATAAATGTTGAAAGTTTAACGCTTTACGAATTTATGAGGTAAACCAATTAGTCATTAAACGGTAATGTTGTGAGGGTATTCACAATAGTGGTCTTATAAAAAGGTTTATCCAATTAATACTTAATAAATTTATAAATTTTTTTCATATTATAAACATATTTGCACCATAAATAAGGTGATAAGCCTATTTATACATTTTTTCATATAAAACAAACATATGCAATATTTTCAAAATACTTAAACTTTGGGGGGAATTTCATATATACCCAAGGAAACTTCAAAAATTACATATTTCCCCAAAACACAAGTTTTTAATGCATGATGTACAATGCTATTAAAGCATGATTTGAGAAAATATGTAATTATTGAAGTTTGGTTGAGGATGTATGTAAATGCCCCTAAACTTTGGACTTCTTCAAAATCCTAAACCTATTTATGGATTGAAATACATATCCGCTATGGTTTATACACTTTTAGACCTCTTCATATATTTATACTTTTTCACAAATTATCATAATGGATGATCTGAGTTTTCAAACTTGAATTATGTAAGTTGCAACTTTTTTAGTTACATGCCTTAATCATATAATCAATATCATAAAAGCTAGTGATCTATCAAACTTTGTCGGTTTTACTAGATGGTCCATGCAATCTCTCGCATTTACATGTCCAAGCCATCAAAGATGACTCGATTAAACTCTTTATATATTAAAAAAACAAATTCCATAAGTAGTTTATGTAAGCAACTCTTATAAGCTATTTATTTAACCTTCAAATAACTGGAAGCAATTTCATGGAATCTAAAATAGAGGTCGAATCTTTTTATTTTTGTTGGTTATTATGATTTGATCCTAAACATTAATTGATAAAACTACCGAAATAAAAACCCGTTAAAAATGCAACGGCATGGCTATTAAAGTACGAGTTGTATTCCATCAAATAAAGGGTAAAAGCCATAAAATAACAACGTACTTTCTCAAATTCTTGAGTTAACACATACTTTTTATTAATATATATCCCACGTCTTTCGAATTTTGGTTCACTTCACCATATGACCGATTATATTAATATAATATTATATTTAATAATATTATTTTATTACAATAGGTAAAGTCGAACAAAATTTGAAATACATGGTGACATGTATATTAATAAAAAAGATGTGTTTCAACTCAGTAAATTTCGAAAGAAAGTACGTTGTTAATAAAAAAGTTGTTATTTTATACATGTAAGTAAGATTAAAAGTATGGGTAAAAGCCATAAAATAACAACGTACTTTTCAAATTTTGCCGAATTGAAACACTTACTTTTTTTATTAGTTGCGGCAAATTAACTTTCAAAATTTGTTTCGAAATCACCCATATGACCGGTTTATATTAAAATAATAACTGAAATGACTATATTACCCTCGGCATATGGGTGAAGTCAAAACAAATTTTGAAAGATTTAGTTCGGAACAAATTTTAAGAATAATAGGGTAATATACTTATTTCAGGTTATTATTTTAATATAAAGTTTGTCATGGTGAATTGAAACAAATTTTGAAAGTTAGATTTGGTGAACTAAGGTAATAAAAAAGTAAGTGTTTCAAGTCGACAAAATTTGAAAAGTACGTTGTTATTTTATGGCTTTTACCTTTAAAATAAATAAGTTTTATAATCGATAATGTTGGACATTATATATGGGACCACAACCAGGGGACCATCAGCGAGAAGGTATGAAACTGATGAGAGAGGTAACCTACCACTGTTTGTCAACTGGAACAATCTCGAGCGTCCACGTATTTGTTTATGTATTTTAAATGTGGATGTTTGTCCTGTAGTCATTTAGACCTTTAACAAATACGACGGAGTATTAGAGCACAAGGTATGGGCAATACCAATAACATGTTATTGGTATGTCACATCAGCGCCACATCATACACCTCCTAATAACACACCACTAACTAAAACATCTTCCCTCATAACATACCACTAACATGTTATTGGGTCCCACAAAATACCCCACTAAAAATATTCACTCCCTCACAATACAAAAAAAGAAAAAAAAAACACACAAGAATGCAAATGGCTTGAGCCATCATTGGCCAAAACGTTTGGCTCATGAATGGCACGATGCTCCGGTATGGTTGGCACACGAATGGCATGCATTTGGCACACCAATGGCACCCCATACCTTGTGCTCTTATGGTTTCTAAATAAAAAATGATTGGTGAAAATTAGAGGAAGAGAGTAATTAATGTAATTGTACAAGTGATTTATGTATTAGTTATATATTTAAGCTTGTGTTATAGGTCTAAATAGCATTACTCTATAAATACTAAAATGTTATTCCTGCCGTTTCATATTTTAGCCTTCACATTATTATTTTGAAGTGTCTTATATGTTAATTTTACCGTTTAACCAATGAAATAAATTGTAATGAATAGATATTTAATTGATGAAAAATGTATTTAATAAAATTTTTAATAATTTTAATCATTATAATAGTGGACAATAACTCTTTACAAAGACCATTTGTTTTGGGTAATTATCTTGAACGTTAACATTTAAGGTGTCAACTAATGAAATAATCAAAACAAGATCTTGTTCATAAATAAAGACATCATGTGGAAGCATTTCTCACTAGGATCCCTATATGGTGTATCAGAAGTGATATTTCTACCATCCTGTTCCGTTACATATGTATCGTTAATGGATTTAGGGTTCTCAGGATGTGTTTGTTCATGAAAAAACACATTGTAAGCATTTTGAGAATTATTTTATTCAGCTTCTCAGTATCATAGATCGGTGCAAAGTCATTTTTTAAGAGTTTTATTAGATATATGATTCTATAAAATTTAGACCTAATATGTAACCTATATATACAATATTGTTGAACGACATTGTATAAACACACATTAAATACAGTTCATGCAAAGATGCAGCCTTTAAGAACGTCTGAAAGGCTTTCAAGAGGAAACAAAAGCAAAAGTTGTGCAGGAGATTCCGAAGGTATGTTGTTGATGATTAATTTATAAATCATTGTTTTTATAAGACATTGTATAATGTTTAAATGTATTGATTTTATTCCATTGGTAAATAATCATTGTAAAAGTCTATGAGATTCAGAAGATATGTTTTTGATTATTAATTTATGATCCATATTGTTTTTATAAGCCATTGTATAATGGTTATATGTATTGTTTTTCCTCCATCAGTAAACAATCATGGGAAAAGTGTAGCACAACCAAAGAGAAAAGTTAAAAGTTCTTTATCAGGTATTTTGGATCTATGACTCTTTTTCATATTAAGTTGGGTACATTAAACGTGTATTATGATTTAGGTATATATGTTTGTAAAAATTGTTTTTCACAGGTAACCGTTCCCATAAGAAGAACACTATAATGGATACACCAATGATGGAATCATATACAATAGAAAAACAACAATCTGGTATTGTAGTTGTTTTGTATACGTTATTGTTTATTGAATTATTTGTATACGCTCTTATATTTTATATATATTTTTCTAAATTAATGATTGGTTTAAAGAATTATGTATATATATTTGTGTTTTACATATATGTTTGTTAAATTACTATAACAGATTCTATAAAAAAGAAAAGTAATGTAATGGATAGATCATCACTTGAAAGTGATACACCGTTGGTTGATTCAGAAATTCAAGTTTTGGATTCAACAAATCAAACACAGGGTTTATTTTTAAGTATTTTCCAATTATCTTGAATTGTTACGTTTTTTAAGTTTTTTTATAATTTATTTTTCAGCAAGTATTAAAAGTCGGCTAAAGAAAGCAACTAACGTGGGTAAATCAATGTTTGAAAGTGACACACCAGGAAGAAACTCTCATAGCCGTTTGCGTAATTTAGCTACTTTACCTGAAGGTAATTTAGTTTGGCCTTTTGGCATTTATAATGTTGTTGAATGTTAATTTTGAATTATGTATTGTTCTTTTAGGTGTATCAGTCACTAAACCTCCTAAGAGAGGAATAGAAAAACAGTCATCATCCAAACACATTGATTTGGGTATGTCAATGGTAGAAAGTGACACACCAAGTAACAATTTCAAAAATATTGGATACTAACTGGAAGGTATGAATGTTTTAATTACTGACAATGAAATTTGAATTATCTAGATAATTTGTACATAGTTTATTATTCATTATAGGATTATTATTTTTAGTTAAATTTATATAATGATAAAATCTTTGCAATATGTTGAAACTCTAATTATTGGTGACAAGGCACATCATACTAAGAAGTTTGTAATGAATGGTAACAATCCTAAAGGATTTTCATCTGTTTTTGTGTGACAATCCGTACTTTCAGGTCATTTCTCGACACCGTTCACGTTTCATTATTTCAACATTTTAGTAAACTTGGTTTACTTGTTTCAAATTCGCGTAACCTTGGAGGTTTAGCGGCGAATTCATGATCATGACATCACGTACATTTCATATGGACTATGAGTAGTCTACATTTCATGGACATCATGTGCATATCATTCATTCATTCACGACATTTCATTTCACCCTTCAACGCGTAATTTTTATGTTTAAAAATCTTTATCGCGTGAGTTTTTATTTTAACATTTAATCCGTTACTTTCAAAAATGATCCCGAGGTATTTTTAAACTTACATTTAGTTTATAAAAACTATATTTTTAGTTTTCCTAGTGTTTCACATTTATTTGGTATTTTAATCGTTAAAGTTTAATTATTACGTCGTTTTCTTAAAAATTTTACGATAATTATTTTATCACCCGATTTTCACGAGGAAAGTATTTTTACAATTTTTATCAACTCATTACATTGTATTTTGATCTAATAAAAACTTTCATTTTACTCTAACTTAACTTTACTATACTTATACATTTTATCAAAAGTCTCACAAAATATCTACAAATTACACAAGCTACAAGTAAAAAAAAAAATATATTATGGGTAGACAACCCTCCCCCAAAACCGGCCATAGGGAGGGAGTCTTAATTGATTGGTATGGCTCTCTTACTAAATTGTCTAGCTAATAATTTTGATACAAAAGTCCTACTAACTCAAAGTTTACTTCACACAACTCATTTTATCAAAGGTGTAAAAAATCTTTCTCTCCTCTTTTGCTCATCAAGAACCGGCCAAGCTAGAAAACAAAGGGATCAAGAAAATTTTCTTCAAGTTCTAGTGTGTTTAACAATCTAGTTGATACTCTTTCTAAGATTTTGAAATAAAAATCTAGAGTATTTAGGTAACCTTGGTTCTTATCACCTCTTCACTTGCACTAGTAAGCATACTCTCATCATTTTTAAGTTTCCTTGTCATTTTCATATGTTTCTTATCATTTTTGGAGCTTTTATGCATGTTATGTAGTTTATACCATTTCTTTCTTGATTTTTAAGGTTTTATATACTTAATAGTCATCCTATAATTATTCCCAAGTTATTCTTTGGTCTTGATGGTGATTAGGAACCCATGACACCCTAAGAAGGTGTATGGTAGGATTAGATTAGTTTTGGAGTTGATTTGAAGGGATTAGAATAGGTTTTGTCCGAGAAAAACTATTTTCGTAAACTATATTTTACGTTCTGTCCTTAAAACGAATTTCTGGAAAAACCAACAGTTGGTACGACATTTTGGTCTTGAGATTTAGAAAATATACTTTAAAACGAATCCGTGGCTTTTTGAACGGATAAAACCGGACTTATAACGAAGAAGTTATGGATTTTACAAGTTTGACGACGGAAAATATTATTTCTGAAAATTTCAGCAACATGTTTTCATTTTGTCCGAGTCAAAAACGAGCCTTAAGCTTCACAAATTATTTCGACTTGTCAAAAATATATTAGTTTACTTTGATACGAAGCTAAGGACATATAAAACGTAGAAAACGGATTTGAAACGACAAAGATATACACTTTTTCTTAAACTTGCCGTAACTAATTTTCTGCACACTATTAGCCAAAAACCACCAACTTTAACCCTTAATATCTTTATGATCGAGACCTTTTGGACGAAAACTCCTGAACTAAAACTTTTAGATATGGATACAAACTTTCCAAAACCGTCGATTTCGTTCTCTAACGATCAACGTGCACTGTTTTACGACCACTTTTCCGGAGCCATTTTTGGCAATTTCATGATTTTTCCGACGACATTGTTTTGCGACGAAAAGTGGTAATTTCTCTAAAAATCATTATAAAACCATTGTAGGATGACATTTTGACGTAAAAACATGTAAAGTCATTTTTGATTGGTCAAGACGTCAAAAGAGTATTTTTCGACGACGAGTAATATTTTCAAAACTCGTAAATGGTATAAATTACATACGTAGTGCATGCATAACATTACATTGCAATTCATGACATATCATATCATTGATAATAGGTCCCGGTTGACGCATCATTTTAAACCTCAGTGTACTCACTTTTGCCGTTATTTCAGTTTATCCAAGTGAGTTTTCATAGCCCCGTTTTACATGCTTTCGATTATTTCAAACCCACGGGGGAGAATACATTGCACTACATTTTTTTTGTACGATACCAAGTATGTTAAATTCATTACATTGCTTAAGTTACCACATATGCCAATTGAAAGTCCCCATTTCCTGAACCATGAACCGTTAATCTTTGAAGCGAGGATGAGTGGATAGATCTATCGAGGGTGACGCCTCCATCCGGGTTGGTGAATCCCAACCAGTGAACGGATGCATTTCATTTGATTTCATTTCGAGTTGTCCGGCAAACACTCGTGGAGGGGCATACATAATTGATCAGTCTAGTTTCAGGGTCATGGGCTTAAGGCAATTGTAACATTATTTTTACGTGACTTGATTGTCATGCATGGTCAATACTTGTGTAGTCGTATAAAATGTTTACATAAACCTATGATTTCTCACCAACATTATTGTTGACGTTTTTAGCAATGTATTTTCGTAATCGAGGCACGTTCATCATGGCATGGTTAGGGACCTATATTTTGAGTCGCGGCGTCGACTTACATTATGTACATTATGGTTTATTTCAAAACATCGTTGGGATATGTAACATATTTGTATTTCCTTAAACTTGTTAAACCTTTTGGGACCGATGTTGTACTCGGATTATGTTTTTATGAAATATCCAACGATGTGGTTTTAAAACGACACTTTAGGTCGTTCAATATAACTGTGATGTGGTGCTATGACAATCAATGCCCCCGAGAATTTCATTCCGCTGCAAAACAGGTAAATTGGGGTGTGACAGATTGGTACCAGAGCTACAGTTATAGAGAACTAGGTTGCATCATTGACCCTAGACTATAGCTACATTATCATAGCATCTCATCATTTCATCATTGTACATGTTCATTGTTATCATGCGGATTCACTTACACTTTGTTCGAGATTATTTACATTTAGTTCATATCGGTTGTCACGACATGTCTTGATTCTCACCCTATTACCATATCATCGGATGATGATCCATCACATTCCACCGAGATTGTATCTTCTATCGGATCCACTGCAGCCTTCCCACTGATCATGACCGACACCGAGACCGAACCCTTCGAGGAGGGCGAGGTTGCACCCACACCTCACGTTAGCCCAGTTCATAACCCGTTGCTTGCACCATCACCACCAGCACCTCTGCCAGCACCATCATCACCATCATCATCATACTTTCTTAGAGATCCTGCACCCGCATCGGACTTGCCGCCCAAAAAGCGTGCACGCGTTTGATATCCCTACACCACCATCGACCGAGCCCGAGCCGTTAGATTTGAGTTAGGCGAGAGTTCTAGGCGCGTGCGCCGCACGACAGCCTTCCACAGAGGCATTAGGTGCCGTGTCGACGCACGCAGCGATTCAGATTGATAGTTTGACTCGACATTGCAGGAGTTGTCGGTTGACAGATTGAGCCCATCGCCGGGAGGTCGAGGGTTTGATATTAGGCAGTGGTTTGTATTGACTTAGAGTTTCGGGTCTTCAAGACCGCAGATTCGGATAGGGAGCATATCACGAGTTGAGGCGGAGATGCCCGAGCTGTTGACCGAGCGAGATGACTCGGGGTGAGTTCGAGTCACGGAGTTAGCTTTAGCCCGTGAGCGTATTGTTACATTGCAGGTCGATGGATGAGATGAGGAGGTTGATTGATAGTTTGGTTATGCAGGTTCGTGATCTTCAGGATAGGACAGGCGGAGCACCATGAGGTGCCTTATGTAGACTTTTGTCATTGTATAGTTTTGACCATTAGTATCCTAGTCACAGGGTGTGTGACGTAGTTTAAAGAACTTGTTGTATTTTGGTTGTTGTACAAACAAATTATCAAGTATTGACTCTACTATTATGAATGGTTATTATTATCTATGATATCGGTCCATGTAGGCCGAAATTTTCATGTATATTATTCACGTGTGTTGTGATTATATTGTGATATTTCGTTATTGTTCCGTTGTGATTCCATTTATCTTTATGCATGATGTGGTTGTGGATATATTTGTATGATGGTTGTTTCTTCTTACGAGTTCTCATGATTGTTTCATATTGTGATTTTGAAGAGTTATGGCAGAAAGCTACAGTTGAGATGACTCAAGCCGCTATTCAGAAGTTGGTAAACGATAGCATTGCTAATGCACTAAGAGTCGAACGAGAAACAGTGGCTGCTACTACTGGTAATGTCGGAGGATCTGGGGTTAAGAAATGCTCGTACAAAGATTTCAAAAGTGCTGAACCCACTAAGTTTCGTGGTACTGAGGGAGCAACAGCAATGGTTAGATGGTTTGAAAAGTTGGAGTCGGTATTTTTGCTTTGTAACTGTCCGGATGACAGTAAAGTTAAGTTTGCTACGAGCACTTTGCTCGATGGAGCGTTGTCATGGTGGAATTCATACGCTCAACCGATTGGTATGGAGAATGCTTTTAAGCTTTCGTGGGAGGAATTTAAGAACTTGGTGACTAAGAAGTTTTGTCCTCGGACAGAAATCAAGAAGTTAGAGACGGAGTTCTACGAATTGGTCACTATTGGTTATGACATTGATACGTACATTCGGAGATTTCAGGAACTAGCCGCGTTATGCCCATCAATGGTATCTAATAATGAAAAATTGCTAGAGGCTTTTATTGGAGGACTTCCCGAAGTGATTCAAGGAGATGTGACATCGTTCGATCCGCAAACTATCGAGGAAGCCATTCGAGTTACTCAGAAATTGATGGCTCAAGTGGTGAAGCGAGGCAAGTACACCACTACCAACCGAAGCAACAACAGCAACCCCAACAACCGTTTCAACAACACTAACCGAGGCAACTACAACAACAATAACAAGCGCAAGTGGGACAACAGGGGTAGGAATGCTACTCAACAACCGCCCAAGAGGCAAGAAGTTGCTAAGGTTTATGCCGCAGGTCAAAAAGAAGGAAAAGGATATTCGGGGGTTTTGCCGAAATGTAACAAGTGTTTGAGTCACCACAATCCGGTCGATGTCCCGATCCATGTGAGAAGTGCAAGAAAGTTGGTCACCGTACTAGGGATTGCAATGCACCACAAGTTACATGTTTTGGTTGCGGGGAAATTGGACACTACAAGAGGGATTGCAAGAAAGGAAAGAATCAAGCAAATCCGAATCAAGAAGGTTTGGCACGAGGAAGGGTTTACGTCATCGGAGGCGGAGAAGATAGGGAGGACCAATGTCATAACGGTACGCTTTCTTCTCAATAATTGTTACGCTTCAGTTTTATTTGATTCGGGTGCCGATAAAAGTTTTGTGTCCAATGCATTTGTACCTTTGCTCAACATTAAACCAACTACATTAGACATATCATACAACGTTGAATTAGCTAATGGTAGCGTAGTTTGCACCAACACCATTGTTCGCGGTTGCACATTCAATTTTCTTAATCATCCCTTCAACATAGACCTCATGCCCGTAGATCTTGGTAGTTTTGACGTCGTCATCGGCATGGACTGGTTATCTAAGCATCGTGCGAAGATCATTTGTGATGAGAAAGTTGTTCATCTTCCCTATAACGGCGAAACTTTGATTATTCGTGGGGAACGAAGTGGAACCAGACTTAGTATCATATCGTGCATCAAAACGGAGAAGTACATTAAGAAAGGTTGTCTTGCTTTCTTAGCTCATGTAACCGAGAAAAAGTCGGAGGAGAAGCGACTTGAAGATGTTCCTATTGTTCGTGAATTTTCTGAAGTATTCCCCGAGGATTTACCGGGACTTCCACCGGCTCGACAAGTAGAATTTCAAATTGACTTAGTGCCCGGAGCTGCACCGATTGCGCGAGCACCGTATCGTCTAGCACCATCCGAAATGCAAGAGTTGTCTAATCAATTGCAAGAGCTTTTAGACAAAGGATTCATTAGGCCGAGTTCTTCGCCTTGGGGAGCACCGGTTTTGTTTGTGAAGAAGAAGGATGGATCCTTCCGAATGTGCATAGATTATAGAGAATTGAACAAGTTAACGGTGAAGAATCGTTACCCACTCCCCAGAATTGATGACTTGTTCGATCAGTTGCAAGGTTCCAGTATTTACTCCAAGATTGATCTTCGATCGGGTTATCATCAGCTTCGAGTTCGGAAGAGGATATTCAGAAAACAGCGTTTAGAACACGTTACGGTCATTACGAGTTTCAAGTGATGCCGTTTGGATTGACTAATGCACCGGCGGTATTCATGGATCTCATGAATAGAGTTTGTAAGCCGTATTTGGACAAGTTTGTTATTGTGTTCATTGACGACATCTTGATCTACTCCAAGAGCAAAGAAGAGCACGAAGAGCATTTAAGGACGATCTTAAGGCTACTCAAGAATGAGAAGTTGTATGCCAAGTTTTCGAAGTGTGATTTTTGGAATCGTAAAGTGCAATTTCTTGGTCATATCATTGATAGTCAAGGACTACAAGTTGATCCGGCAAAGATTGAAGCCGTGAAAGATTGGGCTACTCCAACGAATCCTACAGAAATTCGACAATTTCTAGGACTAGCCGGGTATTACCGAAGGTTCATCGAAGGTTTTTCGAAGATAGCGAGACCTTTGACCAAGTTGACGCAGAAAAACAAGAAGTACGAGTGGGGAAAGAAACAAGAAACTGCTTTTCAGTTGTTGAAGCAAAAGCTTTGCGTCGCCGATTTTGGCACTACTCGAAGGCATTGAGAACTTTGTTGTATATTGCGACGCTTCGCATAAAGGACTAGGGGCTGTTTTAATGCAAAACGAGAAGGTGATTGCGTATGCTTCTCGACAACTTAAGACTCATGAAAAGAATTACACAACTCATGATCTCGAGTTAGGAGCCGTAGTTTTTGCGCTCAAGATTTGGAGACACTACCTCTATGGTACAAAGTGCACAGTGTTTACCGACCACAAGAGTTTGCAATATATTCTTGATCGGAAGGAGCTTAATATGAGGCAACGTCGTTGGTTGGAGTTACTCAGCGACTATGATTGTGAAATCAAGTATCACCAGGGAAAAGCCAATGTTGTGGCTGATGCTCTTAGTCGGAAAGAGAGGCCTAAACCTTTAAGAGTTCGATCATTGGGAATGACGATTATTTCTCCTTTACCGTCGAAAATTCATGAAGCACAAGTCGAGGCACTTAAGGAGGAGAATCGACCAAGTGAAAAGCTTTATGGTATGCCCGAAAGCGCAAATGGTTTTGTAAAAAGAGCAGATGGAGTACTATGTTTCAAGGATAGAATGTGGGTTCCATTGCATGGCGGAATACGAGAATTGATTATGCATGAGTCGCATAAGTCAAAGTATTCTATTCATCCAGGATCGGATAAGATGTATCAAGATCTTAAGAAGCTTTATTGGTGGCCGAACATGAAAGCGAAGATTGCCACGTACGTTAGCAAATGTCTTACCTGTGCTAAGGTGAAAGTCGAATACCAGAAGCCCTCAGGTTTACTCCAACAACCGGAAATTCCTCAATGGAAATGGGAACGCATTACAATGGACTTTGTTACGAAACTTCCTAAGACATCGGGAGGTTACGATGCTATTTGGGTAATTGTTGATCGCCTTACCAAGTCAGCTCATTTCATACCGATTAGAGAGACTTATTCCATGGAGCAACTCACTAGACTTTATGTCAAGGAAATAGTCTCGAGGCACGGAGCACCAATTTCTATCATTTCCGACAGGGATAGTCGATTCACTTCAAACTTTTGGAATTCATTGCAAGATTCATTCGAACCAAATTAGAGATGAGCACAGCATATCACCCACAAACCGACGGTCAAAGTGAAAGGACCATTCAAACGTTAGAAGATATGCTTAGAGCATGTGTCATTGATTTTGGAAATGGTTGGGCTAACCATTTGCCATTGATTGAATTCTCGTACAACAATAGTTATCACACCAGTATCAAGATGGCACCATTCGAGGCACTATATGGTCGTAAGTGCCGTTCACCTGTTTGTTGGGCCGGCGTAGGAGACGCACGACTTCTTGGTCCGAAATGGTACGGAAACCACCGAGAAGATTGTTCAGATTCGTGATCGACTTAGAACCGCAAGAAGTCGACGAAAAGTTATGCGGATGTTAGACGCAAGGATTTGGAATTTCAAGTGGGAGACAAAGTGATGTTGAAAGTATCGCCTTGGAAGGGCGTGGTACGTTTTGGAAAACGTGGAAAGTTAAACCCGAGATACATTGGACCATTCAAGATTTTGAGCCGAGTTGGTCCGGTAGCTTATCGTCTTGATCTTCCGCCAGAACTCAGTCATGTGCACAACACGTTTCATGTTTCAAACTTGAAGAAGTGTCTTTCGGACGAATCGCTCGTTATTCCATTGGCCGAAGTTCAGCTTGACGACAAACTCCATTTTGTAGAAGAACCTGTAGAAATCATGGACCGCGAGGTCAAGCAGTTGAAACAGAGTCAAATTCCTATCGTCAAGGTTCGTGGAATTCTCGCCGAGGTCCTGAGTTTACTTGGGAACGGGAAGACCAGATGCGACGCAAGTATCCATATCTTTTCGCCGACACCGTTAGACCTAACAACGATTGAATTCAGGGACTGAATTCCTTTTGGATGGGCGAATGTGACAATCCGTACTTTCAGGTCATTTCTCGACACCGTTCACGTTTCATTATTTCAACATTTTAGTAAACTTGGTTTACTTGGTTCAAATTCGCGTAACCTTGGAGGTTTAGCGGCGAATTCATGATCATGACATCACGTACATTTCATATGGACTATGAGTAGTCTACATTTCATGGACATCATGTGCATATCATTCATTCATTCACGACATTTCATTTCACCCTTCAACGCGTAATTTTTATGTTTAAAAATCTTTATCGCGTGAGTTTTTATTTTAACATTTAATCCGTTACTTTCAAAAATGATCCCGAGGTATTTTTAAACTTACATTTAGTTTATAAAAACTATATTTTTAGTTTTCCTAGTGTTTCACATTTATTTGGTATTTTAATCGTTAAAGTTTAATTATTACTTCGTTTTCTTAAAAATTTTACGATAATTATTTTATCACCCGATTTTCACGAGGAAAGTATTTTTACAATTTTTATCAACTCATTACATTGTATTTTGATCTAATAAAAACTTTCATTTTACTCTAACTTAACTTTACTATACTTATACATTTTATCAAAAGTCTCACAAAATATCTACAAATTACACAAGCTACAAGTAAAAAAAAAAATATATTATGGGTAGACAACCCTCCCCAAAACCGCCATAGGGAGGGGAGTCTTAATTGATTGGTATGGCTCTCTTACTAAATTGTCTAGCTAATAATTTTGATACAAAAGTCCTACTAACTCAAAGTTTACTTCACACAACTCATTTTATCAAAGGTGTAAAAAATCTTTCTCTCCTCTTTTGCTCATCAAGAACCGGCCAAGCTAGAAAACAAAGGGATCAAGAAAATTTTCTTCAAGTTCTAGTGTGTTTAACAATCTAGTTGATACTCTTTCTAAGATTTTGAAATAAAAATCTAGAGTATTTAGGTAACCTTGGTTCTTATCACCTCTTCACTTGCACTAGTAAGCATACTCTCATCATTTTTAAGTTTCCTTGTCATTTTCATATGTTTCTTATCATTTTTGGAGCTTTTATGCATGTTATGTAGTTTATACCATTTCTTTCTTGATTTTTAAGGTTTTATATACTTAATAGTCATCCTATAATTATTCCCAAGTTATTCTTTGGTCTTGATGGTGATTAGGAACCCATGACACCCTAAGAAGGTGTATGGTAGGATTAGATTAGTTTTGGAGTTGATTTGAAGGGATTAGAATAGGTTTTGTCCGAGAAAAACTATTTTCGTAAACTATATTTTACGTTCTGTCCTTAAAACGAATTTCTGGAAAAACCAACAGTTGGTACGACATTTTGGTCTTGAGATTTAGAAAATATACTTTAAAACGAATCCGTGGCCGCTTGAACGGATAAAACGGACTTATAACGAAGAAGTTATGGATTTTACAAGTTTGACGACGAAATATATTATTTTTCAGAAATTTCAGCAACATGTTTTTAGTTATTTCGAGTCAAAAACGAGCCTTAAGCTTCACAAATTATTTCGACTTGTCAAAAATATATTAGTTTACTTCAATACGAAGCTAAGGACATATAAAACGTAGAAAACGGATTTGAAACGACAAAGATATACACTTTTTCTTAAACTTGCCGTAACTAATTTTCTGCACACTATTAGCCAAAACCCACCAACTTTAACCCTTAATATCTTTATGATCGAGACCTTTTGGACGAAAACTCCTGAACTAAAACTTTTAGATATGGATACAAACTTTCCAAAACCGTCGATTTCGTTCTCTAACGATCAACGTGCACTGTTTTACGACCACTTTTTCGAGCCATTTTTGGCAAGTTCATGATTTTTCCGACGACATTGTTTTGCGACGAAAAGTGGTAATTTCTCTAAAATTCATTATAAAACCATTGTAGGATGACATTTTGACGTAAAAACATGTAAAGTCATTTTTGATTGGTCAAGGCGTCAAAAGAGTATTTTTCGACGACGAGTAATATTTTCAAAAACCCGTAAATGGTATAAATAACATATCTAGTGCATGCATAACATTACATTGCAATTCATGACATATCATATCATTGATAATAGGTCCGGTTGACGCATCATTTTAAACCTCGTGTACTCACTTTTGCCATTATTTCAGTTTATCCAAGTGAGTTTTCATAGCCCCGTTTTTACATGCTTTCGATTATTTCAAACCCACGGGAGAATACATTGCACTACCTTTTTTTTGTACGATACCAAGTATGTTAAATTCATTACATTGCTTAAGTTACCACATATGCCAATTGAAAGTCCCCATTTCCTGAACCATGAACCGTTAATCTTTGAAGCGAGGATGAGTGGATAGATCTATCGAGGGTGACGCCTCCATCCGGGTTGGTGAATCCCAACCAGTGAACGGATGCATTTCATTTGATTTCATTTGAGTTGTCGGCAAACACTCGTGGAGGGCATACATTATTGATCAGTCTAGTTTCGGGGTCATGGGCTTAAGGCAATTGTAACATTATTTTTACGTGACTTGATTGTCATGCATGGTCAATACTTGTGTAGTCGTATAAAATGTTTACATAAACCTATGATTTCTCACCAACATTATTGTTGACGTTTTTAGCAATGTATTTTCGTGTAACGAGGCACGTTCATCATGACATGGTTAGGGACCTATATTTTGAGTAGCGGCGTCGACTTACATTATGTACATTATGGTTTATTTCAAAACATCGTTGGGATATGTAACATATTTGTATTTCCTTAAACTTGTTAAACCTTTTGGGACCGATGTTGTACTCTGATTATGTTTTTATGAAATATCCAACGATGTGTTTTTAAAACGACACTTTAGGTCGTTCAATATAACTGTGATGTGGTGCTATGACAGTCAATGCCCCCAGGAATTTCATTCCGCTGCAAAACAGGTAAATTGGGGGTGTGACATTTTGGAATGAATGTTGACAATCCTAAAGGACTTTCATCTAGTATTTCCTTTTTTGATAATATAATTTTTTACACCTTGATTTTACATAAATGTGTCAATAATGTATTATGCTAATAAATTTATAGAGAACAAGGCACATCAAACAAACAAGTTTGGAATGAATGCTAACAATCCAAAAGGACTTTCATCTGGTTTTGGAATGAATACTAACAAGCCAAAAGGACTTTCATCTGATTTTGGAATGAATGCTAACAATCGAAAAGGGCAAAGAACTTATTCAAATCAAAGAAGAAACATTGTGAAGAATAGTACCAATGTTCAAATTGGCTCAAGAGGTATAGTATTAATTAATATTTTATTTAGCATACATAACTTTGTATAGTATATTTGACATCTATAATATGTTTATAACTTTTCAGGAGTAAACAAACATGATCAGAGAATAACTCCTCTAAAAAATATTGATCCTATGGTTACTAACATGGTAATAAAAGGAAGATGCATTTCTATTTGGCATTCTCGCAGAATGAATTAAGAACATGATCCATACAGTTTGGATTTTGTTTTGCAAGATGTCGAGGGGTAATTTCAATTTAGATATAAATAATATATATACATAAATATTTAACATACACTCTAATTATTGTAAATGTTTAAACAGTCTAATTGGATTCAAATTTACATCAAAAAAGAATTGATGTTTAAAATTGAACCTCTTTTACAAGAGAGCCAATGTTATATCATATCCAAGTTTGGAGTGGCAGAAAATGGAGGAAGGTTGCCATTGTTACCACACAGGTTCAAAATTTCCTTTTTTAAAGGGACTGAACTGACCCGTGTTGAAAACGTAGACAACAATTATCTTGGTTTCATCAATGAACCGTTGTCACGTATCTTGGACTCAGATAATGAGTACCATGATCATGATTGTGTAGGTATGTATTGTTAATTATAAATATTTGAAAATTGTTTTTTTGTAAGGTTTTTTTAAAGTATTGTATTTTCATTATTCTTGACAGACGTTATTGGGACAGTAGTGGGTATAGGAAATATCGTACAGGTCAATAGCCATGGTGGTCGCAAGTTCCGTAGGACTGTTATGATTTATGCTGAGTATATATTTTTGATAATATTTTTTCAAACATTATTTTATTTGACAAAAAATAATACATAGTAATCACATGTTTATTTTAAACCATGCAGATCTTTCAGGATTGATTGTACGTTTTTGAATAATTGGGCATTATTGTGGAATGACTATGAAGAGAAACTTGACAAGCTTGATCATATAGACTTTTTACTAATGTTGGGGAAAGTAAAATATTGGGATAGTAAGTTTCCTTTTTTCTTACATGATTTTTTGTGACATGTATGACAATGAAAAAAGTATGTGTATTAATTTATGAAGTTTGATTTCTCTTATACATAACACAGATAAGCCATCTATACATAATGCTGTATTTGGCATGAAGATTTTATAAACAGAGATCTCCCACCATTAGTTTCTTTTCGGAAAAGGTAGTTTAAATAACGTAAGTTTTTATTACTATGTTATTTTATTTTAAAATTAATAGAATCTTTACATACTACAGTTATTAAGCACAAGAGGGGTATGATCCAAGTGAATTCAAGATTGAATCCTACAATCAGATAAGCCATGTTGTTACACCTGCCTAATTCATGCATGGATGTGTTAAAAGATTGGTTGGCATGATTCGAAACATTGAACCGGTTAGTCAATAAATTTATGTTACATTATCTACCATTAGTCTTTTCAAATCAATTTTGCCAAAAATAGTAATTCATGATGTCTAATTAAATTTACTAACTAATTTCAGGATACATATTGCGTTGTGTATGGAACAATTCACATCATACAATATGAGAGTGGTTGGGCTTATATCGGTTGCAAAGCATGTAACACGAAAGTGATAGTAACTACGTCAAAAGGAAGTACATCTTCAAAAAAATAAGAAGCAACTATGGTATTGCAAGAACCATGGAGACACATATGCAGTTGCATCCATGTAAGAAATATTGTGTATTGAAATATATTATTGAATTGGTTGGATGTTTTGAATGATTGTTTTTAAAAACATGATAATTTATTGTTTATTATATTTGTAGGTTCAAGATCATTGTTCGAATATTTGATAAAAGTGGTTCTGCACAAGTAATTAATTTTGACAATAATGTACACGGTATGATTGGGTTTTCAGCATGGGAGATTATGGAACAACAAGGCATGGATACGGATGAATACTTTCCAGATGAACTCAATTCAATAATAGGGAAACAATATTTGTTTAAAATTAAATATACTAAATTTAATCACAATAATAACATGCATATATATCGAAGTGAGAGGGTCACAGAAGATGAAGAAATAATAAATCACTTCAAAGATGGTTTTCTTAGTGATGAGGTTTGACATATTCTATTAGTCTAATATAATAGGTGGTTTTGTAATATTATTTTTTAAAAATATTTGCTTTATATGTTTTGAAGCAGGATTCTGAACTCAATTCAATAATAGGGAAAAAATATTTGTTTAAAATTAAATATACTAAATTTAATCACAATAATAACATGCATATATATCGAAGTGAGAGGGTCACAGAAGATGAAGAAATAATAAATCACTTCAAAGATGGTTTTCTTAGTGATGAGGTTTGACATATTCTATTAGTCTAATATAATAGGTGGTTTTGTAATATTATTTTTTAAAAATAATTGCTATATATGTTTTGAAGCAGGATTCTGGCGACAACCTAGAAGAAACTGAAAGTGGATTACAAGATTCTGACTATGAAAAAGGAGATGCATCAGATAGCTTACATGATAGTGAAGATGAGGTGCAAGATGAAATAGAAGAGGTAGATGAATCTGAAAAGGAGTTTACCACAACACCTCATGAGAAAAATGAGGTATCATACATTATATATTAAAAATATATGCAACTCTGAATCCAATATAATTAGTACTTTTACATATTCTTAGGCGTTATAAAAATGTGTGATTAGAATTACTTACCCTGTTGATGTTTAATGTTACAGAATGGAGAAGATCATAGTACAAGTCCTATAACTGTTAATTCTGAGGTATTTACTGATTTGTTCTTAAATATTGTGGAAAAAAAATACATGTTTTACATTTTAAATAAGTTACCATAACAAATTTTACCAAACACAGGAAGGTGAAGATTGTTTAACACATATATCCAGTGAGCACAATAATTGTGACAATATGTTTGATAATGAAACATCTTTTTGGAATCTCAAACTACAACAACAAATGATAAAGCTGCTACAAGTGAGCATCCATCAGGAAGTGTGAAGAAAAGAGCACGTTATTCGGAGGAACAATTAGAAAATGGAATAGAAGATGAGGATGGTCAAAACGACTCGGCAAAAAGAATTGTACGAAAAGCTTTGGAAGACAGCCATTAGTTGGAATCTAAAGAAAATGTTTTGCATATTTTTAAAATTGTTTTCGTTTGAATTATTTATTTATGCTGAATAGTGTATTTTAGTTTGAGACTTTTGTTTGCAAGTTTATATGATATGTTTCTTTTCGTAGTAAATCCATTTATATTTGTTTGATTATTTTGAATGCTTAATTTTTTCAATCAAACATGTTATGTATATGGATTTTTCTAACTTGTTCCCTAAGAGCATGCACATCGATAACGCACTAACGGGCGTTAACTGGCGTTAGGTGGCGTTATCCTTTGGACCTCCGGCGTTATTTGCGCGTTAAAGGCTCTCCGTTATTGCCCCAACGGGTGTTATTACTATAAAAAAATTAAAAAAAAATTTTAAAAAAATAAAAAAAAAAAATCAAAAATTTAACAAAACACCCCCCTCAAACGGCTAGTTACCTTTGGGGTTTAAAAAAATTTACATGTTAGCCCCTAAACGGTTAGTTTTTAAAAAAAAATCAAAAACATTTTCTTACCACTATAAATACCCAACTAAAACACCATTTTTTTTTCACACTTCCATAATTCAAATTCACAATTTATATACTTCCTCTCACACTTCCATAATTCAAATTCAAGTTCGTTCACAATGGATTCGAATCAATTTGATCAATTTCCTCAGCATTGGTCAGACGTTGATGACGAAACTGACTTCCAATTTATGGCGTCCGCGTACGAGTATCACCAACAGTTGGAACAAGAAGAAGCATCTCAACCTCCTACTCGTGCTCGTACCCATATATATCGTGAACGTGAGATTGCGAAGAACGTCTGGCAAGAACGACTATTTCGTTGAAGGTTGTAAGTATTCAAACCGAATTTTAAGTAGAAGATTTCGTATGGCCGGAAACTATTCATGCAAATAGTTGAAGGTATTGAATCTTATACTTCCGATAATATTCCAGATCATTTTAATTACTTTAGGCAAACACCCGATTGTACGGGTCGATTGAGTTTAAGTGCTCTAATGAAGTGTACGTCTGCCATACGCCAATTGGCGTACGGCACCTCACCCGATGCATTTGATGAATACTTGCCAATAGGTGCGAGTACTTCAAAATTACGTCTTGATAATTTTAACAAATGCATTATGGATTTGTTTATGCCGGAGTATTTAAGAAAACCAACATGGGCCGACATTCAAAAACTTTATCAACAACATGAAGAAAAACATGGTTTTCTGGGAATGCTTGGTAGCATTGACTGTATGCACTGGGAATGGAAAAATTGTCCAGTGGCTTGGCAAGGGCAATTTGGTAGGGGTGATAAAAAAAATACCCAATAATTATGCTTGAAGCTCTTATTTCTCAAGATTTATGGATTTGGCATGCATTTTTGGGATGGCGGGGGCGAATAACGATATTAATGTTTTAGACCAGTCTCCGTTGTTCGACGACATTCTTACTGACAATGCCCCAAGAGCACCTTATATGGTCAATGGAACTAGGTATGAACAGGGGTATTACGAAGATGGGTCGAAAGATGTGATACTCACAGTCGTAAGGCAAAAGAAATACACGACCGAAAAACGCATACCCAACTCCAACAGGACCTTATGGAGCATGTTTGGCAGAAGAATCTTGAACGACATCAACAACAACAAGAGAGCGACGATGATGAATAAGTATTTTCTATGTTTTGTTATTTTTTTTTCGTTGTAATTTTCTTTAGTTATTTTATATTTAGTATTGTAATATTTTAAGTTAAGGTTATGTTTTTTAATAAATGAAGTGTTTGTTTTAGTTTAGGGGTTGAAATTGAAAATATGAAATGTTAAAGTTTAACTTGGGATGTTATTGTTGTGGGTGTTTTTTTGGGATGTTAAGGTGAAATGTTAAAGCTGATGTGGCGCTGACGTGACAGATATTAAAGAATAACCTGAGTTATTGATGGAGATGCTCTAAGGGCACAAGTTAAGCACACTAAAAAGACACCAGGACTTACAGAAAAGGACACAGGGACCCACAAAAATTGTACTTTTCTGTTGATTCCTGTGTCATTTTCTGTTGGTCCCGGTGTTCTTTTAGTGTGCTTAACTTGTGCCTTTAGAGCACATGTTAGACAAATCCTATGTATATTTATTATTAACCCAAAATTTATATATGTATGTATCAATGTATGCATCTATAAAACCATATTAAAATATATGTTCCACAATATAACCAAGTATTTTTTAAAAGTAATAAGCAATATACACAAAATACTTTTCCTACAAATGCACAGATAACTTTTTTAAAAACAATCAATCTACATTTTATTATCCTTATTTTTAGGCAGGATATATTAAATTGTTATTCAAATTCAAAAAGATATTCGAATAATTTTAAAAAATAAAAAAATATTGGAAAATTCTGATATTTAATAGGAAACTTTCCAACTTCCATTCCTTTAGTTTAAATACATGTAGGGTGAATCATTTAACATTTACCACTTAACTGTGCAATCAGTTTTAAAACCTCCATATTCTGGATGAAGACTCAAATAATTACCAACCCAGAAGTGATGTTGTTGAATGTAACATTATTGAAGCAAAACAGATGTAAGACTACTAATTTTGTTTACATTTACACACTTTAATATCCTAAATTTAGTTCCATTGATTTTTAGTTTGTTATTTATTGCAGAAAATAATCAGAATCATCTGAAGATGCAATTTAAAACTCTGAAACTCTAGGTATATGTTCAGTGCAAATGTTTTTATTCCAATATTTTTAAATAAATTATATTATGCAAAATAGGACGGCATAATCATAAATGTTTTCTGGCATATCTTAAAAATAACAGGAAACCAAGTCTCTTTGTATGATTGGTGGTGTTCTGAACAAAGAAATGTAAAGTTAAAATTGTGGGTAGAAAAAAAGCCTACGACGAAAAGATGAAGAGAAAAGAAAAAAAATGCAATCAAACTATGGAGAGACGTTAAAGCATTTAGAAGATCAACTAAAAAAACAAAAATGGCTGTTGTTGAAGAAAAAGATAATAGATAATGATGGTTTGGAAAGTTATTCCTATGATGAATTACACATTACATATTGTTCATAATTTGATGTAATTGTTTGATTGTTTTTCAATAAATATCATGTTTAATATTTCAGAAACATTATTGTTTAGTTTATGAACAGACGTATATATGGAACTACTATAAAATTATAGTTTAAGAAGTTTCAGTTTTAAAATAATATATGCTATACCACATTCTTAATTCTAATCAAAAGATGTATATAAGAATTCATAAAATTACAAATTAAATATGTAACATATCACTTCCTAAAATATTTAAACCGATATATATATATATATATATATATATGTTCAATAGATTATATAAAATCCTAATATTTATAGACTTTATGCGTCAAAATATTATTGGAATATATATGTTAAATATAAGTTCAAAATTTGATATGGATTAGATGAATCTTTAGAATATATTTAACATATATTTTTTTGGAATATTCTTGTTTAAATTATATGTATATATATATATATGTGTGTGTGTGTATATATATATATATATATATATATATATATATATACATATAATTTAAACAAGAATATTCCAAAAAAATGTCTGTTAAATATATTCTAAAGATTCATCTAATCCATATCAAATTTTGAACTTATATTTAACATATCTATTCCAATAATATTTTGACGCATAAAGTCTATAAATATTGGGATTTTATATAATCTATTGAACATAACATACAATTATAAGTCGAACATAACTCCAAAGCCATGGTGAAATCAGAATCAACAAAGGTATGTATGATTATATTAATTCAAATTCGTTAATATTGATAACTTAATTATACCCTCTCACCATGCAGAGTAATATCAATTTTTAACTTCATATGCAGGGATAAAAAACAACAAACACAGCTAATGCAAGAACACCTCCTACTGATGTATTCCATGAAAATAAACCAGTCATTATTATACCAGATGATGAAGGGGTATTTTTACCAGGTTTATTTTAGTTTAACAAAATCCAACTAACAATATTTGCTAATAATTGTTTCATAATTGCAGACTCTTCCAGTGATGCGCAAACGACATAGACTTACCAAAAATGGAAACTTTGTAACTGAACCAAAGAATAATCATATTGAAAAAACATCAACATGCACAGAAACAAAAAAACAACTATTCAGAATGAGAAACATATGATGCAGGTGTGAATTTTCAAAAATAAATAATATTTTTATTTTGAAAAAACATATTTAATATCATATACTATGTTTACTAACCTATAATTTTGTAATTTAGATTTCAGATAATGATGAACCACTTTCGTTTAAGCGTCAGAAAAGAAATACATCGTCTTCATCGTGTCTTAAAAAACACTACATGCTCTTTGATGAAGACACAAATGATGAATTAAGCATTAATAGAAACGTTAATGATGATGGCATATGGGTTAATATCAACGACCTAGAAGAACCTTTTTACAATTTAAAGCATTATAGTCCAAAATGTATTATCCCTGATGATGAAATCAATGAAGATTCTTCAACAGGTATTTTCTTTTAAGCATCTTTGAAAGGTGTTTGTTAATAATTAAGTTTCAATGTATGATTATTCAATTTTTTTAAAAAATCAAAATTTTTAGGTGACCACAAATATACTGTCATTGAAGAGGATAATGATAAAGAGACTTTGCACAAACATAACATGTCTGATGACGACATGTGGAATGATATGGTTGATATTGATGGTAAATTAAGCGGGAAAGATGTTTGTAAACAACTTCGTTGAAGACGAAGTTTGGGAAGTCGATTCAAATGCATATAGTAGCAGATCTGTATCTTCTGAAGACGATTTACAATTGTTCATAAATGATGAATCTACAGATTATCAAACGTCTGATGATGGAAATAGTGACGAAGATTTCTAAGGCGCAATTACATCAACTATCTCCAGATCTTAATATCTTAGTTTTTTTATAGTTTTTCTATTTAAAAATTTCTAACAATGTTTATTAGGGGTCATGTTTCATAAATAAATAGGTTTTAATTAATTGATGTTGGTGTTAATGAATAGATGTTGTTTATGCCAATTACATTTTATGGTTTTGTTGTTTGATTAAAATAAAATTTAAGATAACATATTTTAAAATGAATTTAAGGTAAAAAATAATTAGTATTGAAGATGTGGATGAATGTAGGTTTGTATTATTTTTTCCATCAAGATGATACAAAACACATAGTCGTTACACATCTAATAAAAAATTTGCATATAGAAAAATTAGGAATTCATTTAAAGTTCATTATACCTTGTATATCAAGACTAATATATGTAATAGGCTTTACATGCAAAGTATATAGAACATTATACTAAATCCTAACACAAACAAGTAATGAAACTTGTCCTTTATTAAGTACCACCAATTCTCTTTTTTAACCGATGTGGGATACTAATTTACCTCATTAGATGCATGAATCATAAAAACACGAGTTATATATCACGTTCTTGTGTGGAAGAAACAGTTGGCTCAACATTATTAACAGATAATGTGTTTAAGTATATTTGTAAAATATAAATCGTTTTTAAATTTTATAATTTGGATATTTATCACAAATGAAAATAGTATTTAATGATAATCTCTATAAGCTCATTAATTAAAATGACGATAATTTAGGATAAAGTTTTTATAAATTTAAACATTTAAATTAATAAATATTTGTTTGTTAATCAAAATATATATTCTAAAATTAAAACAAAAATATTCTAAACTTATAGACGCCTAAATAAAAGTGATGATAAGTTTATAATATTAGAGAATATAAATTCCATCTAAATATTCATTAGATGTGGGATACTAAAATTTCGTCTAAATTGAAACATATATATATATATATATATATATATATAATACTAAAAAATAGATAATTACATTACCATAATAGTAAAAACTAGGGTTTTATTTTTTATACTTAAATTCAATCTGACCAACAACAAATAACAAAACAAAAAAGATTCTACAACAATGGAATACAACAACATTGATATTAGTATTCGATGCAAGGGTCGAACGTCTAACAAGAATAATAACATTAATAGGAATGACGTTGATATTAGTATTCGACGTAAGGGACGTAAGCCGCAAACAAGTATTTGTTCATCAATAAATAAAAATAACATTGATATTACTATTCAAAGAGCGGGATGTCCATCATGTGTTAAGGAAATCAATATAAATAAGGTTCGCTGACCAAGAGGCCGTCCTTTGAAGAATTCAACTGAAGCAAGTAACAAATCAATGCTCACATACAAAACAACCTTATTTAAATTAAAGTAAAATATGGGTTAATATACAAAAAAGTTACTAAACTTTCAAAAATATTTGTCCTAAGTCACTAATGTTTATCTTCTGTCATCTAGGTTACTATACTTTACGTAACCGGTTATCTTGATACCAATAGTGAGGCGACCTATTGTTGGGTTAAATGTCGACGTGTATACACACGATGTTTCATTCTGTCATCTAAGGTACTAAACTTTGAAAAATTTGTCCTAAGTCACTAATGTTTCATTCTCGTCATCTAAGGTACTAAACTTTTAAGAAAAATTTGTCCTAAGTCACTAATGAAAATTTTGTCCTAAGTCACGAGTTGTGGCACATGTTCCTGAACCTTTAAAATTATACGTTTTATACGATTTTATACACCTTTTATACATTTTTATTCATTTTCATTCGTTTTTATACGTTTTGTTTGTTTTTACGTTTTGTCCGTTTTATATGGTTTTATACATTTTTATACGTTTTCGTTCGTTTTATATGTTTTCATCCGTTTTTATACGTTTTCGTCCGTTTTCTTACGTTTTAGTCCAATTTTCTTACGTTTTGGCTTATTTTCTTATGTTTTCAAACATAAAAGGAAAAACGATGAAACTATATAAAGCGGGCAAAACATAAAAATGAGCAACGTAAAAAATGACAACGTGATAAAAGCGGATGAAAGCGAATAAAAACGCGTGAAAACGAATAAAACGCATGATAAAAATGAACAAAACCATATAAAACGGACAAAAACGTATAAAAACGGATGAAAACATAAAACGCATAAAAGCGGACGTAAAAATGAGACAAAACGGACGAAAATTATAAAAACGGACGTAAAATGGGACAAAAGCGGACGAAAGCGTATAAAAGCGTCAAAAGCGTAAAAACAAACAAAAGCGTTATAAAAGCGAATAAAAATGAATTAAAACATATAAAAGGTGTATAAAATCGTATAAAACGTAAAATTTTAAAGGTTCGGTAACATGTGCCACAACTCGTGACTTAGGACTAATTTTTCATTAGTGACTTAGGACAAATTTTTAGCAAAGTTTAGTACCTTATATGACGGAATGAAACATTAGTAACTTAAGACAAATTTTTTAAAAAGTTTAGTGACTTGTTTGTATAGGTTTAGTAGCGTTATGTGCCACAATAGGTTACCAATCCTTCGAGTGACTAGGGTGACACTTATAAAAAGGTTTAGTAACATATATGAAAAACCCGTGAAGTATAGTGACCTAGATGACAGAATACAAACATTAGTGACTTAGGACAAATTTTTT
The DNA here is from genome assembly GCA_910596185.1 of Chrysanthemum makinoi. NCBI lineage: Eukaryota > Viridiplantae > Streptophyta > Magnoliopsida > Asterales > Asteraceae > Chrysanthemum > Chrysanthemum makinoi. Next base: position 279,193,897 of record OU343222.1, read on the forward strand.
TGAAAGTTTAGTAACATTTTTGTATATTAACCCAGTAAAATATTAAATGCATAATTTGATTGCAGCAACAACAGGAACACCAACCTATTTTGCACCAACACAAGGTGTTGGCCACTGTTCTAAACGCAAATCCGAAAGACTCAAACTTAGAACAAGAATGGGAAAGCGTCATAATTCAAAACATTTACAAACAGATACGTTTGTAGGGATATCTAATGGTACAAAACACAATACTGTATTAAAACATTCGTGCCAAACATGCTTTATAACACTAACATATATTGTATACATTTTATTATCACATGTTTAAAACTTTATCTTCCAACAGATTACATAGATCATGGAGACCCAATTTTTGCATGCCAATCTTGTGATTACTATGGAATCTTTGAGAGGATGGTTGGAAATACACATACCAACTTAGAGTCATTTTTAATTTGTTGAGGTAGGGGAAAAGTCAAATTGGCCAATGAGGTACTCAATCCCCCACCACTATTGAAGAAACTCATTACCGGCGATCACCCAAAAAGCAACGAATTCATTGATAATATCAGACGTTATAACTCAATGTTTGCTTTTACTTCTATGGGCGCAAAACAAGACACATAAGTTGATCAAGGATATGGAGCGTATTGCTACATGATACAAGGTCAAAATTACCACTTAATGGGATCTTTATTACCATACGAAGGAAAACAACCAGTAATTGCGCAGTTATATACTTACAACGCTGAAAATGAAATCGATAATCGAATTAATGGTGTTAGGTGTGTTAATGTTTACATTTGCTTCCTATTTATAAATTTACTATTAATTAATTTCTAAGTTGTAAATATGAAAAGAACCTGTTTGTTTATAGCGATCCATCAACAACAACAAACAATCACGTCATATACCACCAGCTCACAGTTGAATTACGGGATATGCTTGATTCAATCAATCCATTAGTAGAGCAATTTCAAATGGCAGGTGAACGTTTTGTGTCTTCAAACGATCAAAAAACTCTAAGATTACGCCTTATTAGAACTTGAAACCATGATGGAAGAAATTACAACCTACCTACAACTTCTGAAATTGCAGCTCTAATAGTTGGAGATTTTGACAGCACAACTAATAAAAGGGATATCATTCTACATATGCAAGAAGGAGGAGTCAGAAGAATTAGTGAATTGCATCCTTCATATCTTGCATTACAATATCCTTTGTTGTTTCCATACGCTGAAGATGGTTATTGGACTAACATATACCATGTGGGTGTTACTGATGAATCACCAATAGACAAAAAAACAAGAGTAACAATGAGAGAGTATTTTGCATATCGATTGCAAGATAGAGCGGGTATTTTCCCAATGATACTTAACGCAAGGAGGTTGTGCCAGCAATTTATTGTTGACGCATACACTATGGTTGAACTGAAAGGTTATCGTTTATACGTAAAGAACAAAAAGATTTACGGAGTGAAACATACTCAAAATTAGCAAAGTTGTTCGAGGACAAAAATTCTGGAATCAAACTACGAGGGAAAAAAGTGATATTGCCATCATCCTTTACCGATAGTCCTAGGTATATGATGCAAAACTATTTAGATGCCATGACAATTTGCAAGGTGTACGGATATCCGGATCTATTTATAACGTTCACATGCAATCCAAATTGGCCAAAAATCGCACGCTTTGTGTCTGACAAGGGATTGAAATATGAAGACTGGCCCGATGCAATAACAAGAGTTTTTAAACAAAAACTTGACCATCTTATATGAGATTTAAAAGACCGCCATTATTTTGGCCGGCTCAAAGCAGGTGTCTACGATCTTTTAATTTTATATAAATTATTATTTGTTATCCTGGATTACATTATGCATTACATCTGATATTATGTTATTCATACGATTGGTTTACTGTCGAATTCCAAAAAGAGGCACATGCACATGCACACATATTGCTTTTCCTGGAAGAAAAACATAAATGACGACCCCGACACAAATTGATCAATTTATTTCTTCTGAAATAACGGACAAAAACGATGATCCAGAGCTGTATCAAATTGTTACAGACCATATGATGCATGGCCCCTGTGGACCTCAACGGCTAAGCTGTCCTTGCATAGTAAAGAACAAATGCACCAAGAAGTTTCCAAAAGAATTCAATGACAAAATGTTCATTGAAGAAAGTGGGTATGCGATTTATAAACGAAGAAATGATGGTTCTACTATAACAAAAAGTGGAACAAAATTGCATAATGGATAGTGGTACCATACAAGCCAGGTTTGTTACGACGTTATCAATCCAATATAAACGTTGAATATTGTAACCAGGCTGGATCTATGTTTGTTCCCTTTTCACAAATAGCTTAAAATAGTAAATACTACTAAGTGTGAATCATGACTGAAGTAAAGCACTTTAAGATAAGTTTTAACAAGATAAAACACAAAGGGTTTTTCCAACGTTTATATTATTTATTAAAACGAATAAAAAAGAATACATTACCCAAGTACTTGCGGAACAGTACTTGGGATTGAAATAACAAGTATGGTGTAATTCCTCACTAAGCTTAGGCTAAGTCTAAGCACAACTATCATGTACCACTGAGCTATCTCAGGGACATAGTCGTATTTGGAGGAGTAAAAGATACTTGTTGTGTTTTTCATAATTAATGCACAAGTTTAATCTTTCACTCCAACCTTATGGCTATTTATACAAGTATAGTTTTTGACTCTATCCTAGAGGACAAGCGCCGAGGTTCTGAGAAGACAAAATCTTGTGTATTTTGTCTCTCACATATAAACTAATTTGAGTAAGATACAAGAGAGCTTTCTTCTTGTCAGGTGATGCCACTAATCACGGTTTGTTAGCATTTCAGGGAAATTTTGACTTTGGGTTGATAAGGACTTCGTCTTATCTGTTCAAACTTATCCCGCCTTGTCACTGCTCATTCTTGATCTTCTTAGCCTTAAGTCTTAATCTTCAGTCTTGTCTTCAGTGATAATAGTTGGTGAGGAGTTTTGGGATTCAGTGAGTTATTGTCTTCAGTCACTAAATCCATCATCTTTTTCTTGACTCAGTCTTCACTCCTTGAGTTCTGCCTCACTGAGTGGAGAGATTTTACTTCTTCGTCTCGCACTGAGTATCCTGAGGATGGCTCACTGAGTGGTTGTCTCAGTGACTTGTTAGTGTTTAAGGTTATAAACACTTAGGGTATTTTCTATTCAAATCCTATAATTTAGGGGTTTGGGTATTCATTAAACCCAACAGTCTCCCCCTATTTGGATATACAAATAGCCTAAGTGTTTTGATTAGTGTAAGTGAGCAAGAGGATTTTTCTTACACTAAATATACTAGTAAACACAATAAAGAACACTAATCTTAACAAAACATACATCGTTTATTAATGGGCATTACAAGTTCCTAACCAACTAGTACAAAAGATGAACATCAATGATGTTATACAATGTGGATACCCAGTGCTTCAAGCTTCGACTTCTTTGATAGGAGAGTTGCTTTGTCAGGATGGTCTCTTACTTTAGCATTCAGGTCAACACAGAACCTGTTGTTTTCAGGGGACTAAATTTGAGAAGCCATTGTCAAGTAACTCAGCATTGTAGCCACGCCAGCCTGATCGATATCGCTCCATCTTTGGAATGCCTGGTTTCCATAAACATCAATAAAAAAGAGTCTTGTTTTAGGCTCTTCTATGACCAAGCAGTTAGCAAACTTCACCCCTTCAGGTAGCTCTCTGTTGCATTCAAAACCAGGGACCTTGGCTTCAGGCTCAGATTCAACTCTTTTCCTTTTCCTTTGGGATGAATGGGGTTGAGTGCCTTGAGCTGAGGGGAGAGCAGATTGAATTCCAAGCTCAGTTAAGGCATCCTCGATCTTTCATATCTTACGCTCATAGGCTTTCATCAGGTCTTTGACAACCTGATTTTTATTCTTTTCATGGATAGGGCCAAGTTCATCCAATTCTGTGATCCTGAAGTCAGTGAACTTTAGAGGATAATGAACCTCAAAGTCCCTTTTGTCCACTCCCCTGTAGACGTTCATTGCAAATGGCTTGGACTTAGGGATGATGTAAACATCAGTGATAGTCTCAGGGGCTCTCCTGCTTGTCATAGTCCAGTTGTAGTGATCGATCCTTTCTTGTCTTATCTCAGCAGCCTTCTTGTTCTTTTCATCCCTTCTTTTTCTTAGGGCAGTCATCTCAGCATCCTGAGCTTCTTTGAACTTTAGGACTACTTGTCCTTTTTCCAATGTATTAGGACCGATCCCTAACTTCTCAGCTTCTCCAGTAACCACCTTGACAAAGGCAACTTTGCTTCTTTGTTCTTCCTCAGCCTGTTTCTTGAGTTTGTCTTCTTTCTTAAGATAGACAGTTAGCTGTTCTGGACTGAGCAAGTACTTTTTGTTGCCAATTAAAAAGGGGATCTTTACAGGCTCTGGTGTGATCATGATGTCTTTTCCCTTGTCTTCGACTGATGATGTTGATGTAGATATCACTGGTGTTGTTGTTGTTGTCATTGATGTTGTTACCCTTTGGTGTTGTTGTTGATGTTACTGATGTTGTTGGTGGGATTGAAGAGATGGGCATTGCAGTCACTGGTTGAGTTGGCTCCCCCTCTGTGTGAGAAAGATGTTGGGAATTATACATTTGAGTTGATAAAACAAAAAGAATGAAACAAGAGGGACTTAATACGACAAGAAGGAAACCTACAAAAAGATGGAAGGACTTGCTTGCAAAAGAAGTTTTATTTATTAGTCCTTTGTAGTATTTTGTAAACCCTAATCCTCTAGTATATAAAGAGGACATAGGTGTAGGTTTAATATACAAGTCTTCCAAGATGTAGTCGACTTAAAGGTGTGTGTGTGTCCTAGGCGTATAGTCTTGTAAACGCCTAGGTTATTAATTTAGTTAGTAGTTTAGTTATAAAGACGTGTTCCTATAAATGTCTAAGATTAGTTAGTATTAGTGAATGAAAACCTTGTTCAATAAAAAAGAATTGATTAGTTTATTCCGATGTGCATGTTATTAGTCTTTGTTATTGATCCCTAGCTGAGCTTATAAACGATCTTATCAATTGGTATCAGAGCGGGGAGCTCTTGATATAGGGATCTACAAGGTTTTTCGAAGAAAAAGGAAGAAAAATTCGAAGCTGTCAAAAAATTTGCAACCTCTCTGCAGCACTGTTTTCAAGAGGGCATAACTTTTTATTGAACCGTTGGATCAAGCTACAATTTTTGCTGGTGCATCTCAGTATATCCATCTAAAGTTTCACCGAAGGGATTGTCAATTCATGCTTTCAATTGATAAGATCGTTTATAAGCTCAGCTAGGGATCAACAACAAAGACTAATAACATGCACAACAGAATAAACTAACCAATTCTTTGTTATTGAACAAGGTTTTCATTCACCATTAACTAACTAACTAACTATAGACGTTTATAGGAACACGTCTACTAACTAAACTAATAACCTAGGCGTTTACAAGACTATACGCCTAGGATACACACATACACCTTTAGTCGACTACATTATAGAAGACTTAATTAAAACCTACACCTATGTCCTCTTTATATACTAGAGGATTAGGGTTTACAAAATACTACCAAGGACTAATAAATAAAACTTCTTTTGCAAGCAAGTCCTTCCATCTTTTTGTAGGTTTCCTTCTTGTCGAATTAAGTCCCTCTTGTTTCATTCTTTTTGTCTTATCAACTCAAACGTATAATTCCCCAACAATCTTTCCCTAGTTGATAATGACAAAACCATTCTTGAACGAACTTCCCTAGACGAAGTAGAGAAATTGAGATCGGGGATCTCACCATGAATGAAACAAGTATGTCTTCCTTTGTCTTCCCGTTAATCCATGTCATGCCACTCAAACATCTCTTCCCCTTTTCGTTATTATCCAAATAGGGGCATTATGCAAAAATGATCTTGACCACCACGAACCAATATCATACTTCCAATCTAAGCCGTCCAATGTTTCAAATTGCCCTCCATGAAGAACATCAAAATGCTTACTAAAAATGAATCCAAAATAGTAGAAAACTCCAACTAGCAGTAGTAATAATGATCAATAGTAGTAAAAATCAAACACTTCCCTTGAGTGGTGCATGAACATCAAATGATTCTTCAAATCTGTAAGCTTCATGTAATGATTACTAATGAAGAAAACTAAGTATAACCAAATTGATGCTGAAGTAGAACATCCCAAACTCGCGTCTTATGTCTTGTACTAACCACGTGACTATGAACTCATACCTGATGATATATGAGTAGACCTCGATCTCTTGATAAAATCCTCATCTTCAATGAGACACTGAGCACAACAACATAACTCCTTTGAGTGATAGCAAACCCTACTTGCTAGATTTACCAAGTCTTAGCCACAACATAAATGTACGAACAAGTTAGCTCATGCTAAAAGGTATAATAAAACACGCATCCAAGTAATTCCACTTCATCGTCAAATATGTGATAATTAATCCTCTTCGTAACCAATTAATCCAATAAACCAAATATGAGCCTTTTTAAAACCTTTTAAGAACAAAGTCCAAAATCCTTGTGTGTGTGAAACAATATCATGTGTGTGTCGCTAAAAATCCATAACAATCGTCATGCCTGACTTCCCCTTAAATCGAAAACCAATTAACCAAAATCTTGTACTGTAGAAAACGTGAATAAACTTATCAGCGCACATACGTCTTCAAAATTCCAAATAATCAGTACATTCACCATTCTTCAAGACTACTTTCTCAATCCCAATCCATTACTCCAATCTAATATTGCTATACCCACGTAATTAGATACACCAATCACAAACAAAATTAGTAACTTGCAATCCCACTTTTGCTTTACCAACTCATGTGCTCAAATAAAATATTACAATCAAAAGTATTTCACCGTCCCATATAAACCAATCAGAAGCACATGATAACTCGTCTTTTATTTTCTCTAACAGAACGCATGATAACATCTTCACCAATCAAAGTTATGTCCAATCCATGTGATATTATATATACCTTGAAGTCAATACTGTCATGCTATCTCACTTTATCACCGACCCATGATAGTGTTTGTAAATACCAAGTAACCAACCAATTAATAGCAACATGAGTCATTAATAAATTCCATCCATGCGCCAATGAATCCAATGCTTCATACTTAAGATCAGTAACCATGCAAAAGTGATTAATAAATATAACTGATCGAGATCCAATGAAACCTCAAATTATGCTTCCACTATAAAACCTAGAACAATGAGAGACAAAGATCTCTATCGACCCATGAGAGCAAATTCATGCAATGATCATAATTATCACAACCTTTGAACTCACTAACATGACAGCAGTACCTTGGAACATAGCAGTACAAATGTCCAAGCAGTACTTTCATCAAGCAGTACTTTCGTCCAAGAGCAGTACTTTCGTATGTAACAATTTAAAAATACCAACAGTGAGCGTTTAAGATACCTGTGATATTTACTCTTCACTTTTATCTTCATGTATCAAATAACAAACTAAACCATGCTCATGGAATCAAATAAACAAATCTTCTACCTTCTTTATCATTCTCTGTTACGCACAGTTGCACGAGCAGTACAAAAATCCAAAAGCGAATATGTAACAGTAAGTTTCACACAACTCATATCGCTATTGGTGTCTTATCTTTCAATCATAACCAACATGTGCTAGAACATCACTTCTTCAAAATATCATTCTTAAAGCAATATCAGACCAAGAAGTCATGTAGAATTATTCTCCACTAACTTCCAATAAAACAAAGATGATTTAATAATGAAGTACAAAGTTACCTGAAAGAACCAAGAAGTCACTTGATAAAACCACCGACCCATGTGAACACATAAATTGATATACTTCTTGATTACACCGTCCAATTCTAATTAAAATCACCATGCATAAAATGAAGTACCATCCAATTCCAACTCAAATATTAATAAATGAAGTACCATGCATAAAATGACAGATTAATATGGATGATGTTGCATGCGAATAACAATTCAATCCTTTAAAATCTTCAAATTCGAATTTTTAAAACTTCCCTCTGCAGCAGACTTCGACATCAAATATCTTTCACATAAAAGCTTCGATCTACGATCCATACGGTGAAATGTTAGATAGGTACATAGAGAACGTCCTCAAAAAAATTCTTCACGATCCAATGGTTAAAGAAAAAGTTATGATCGTTTCAAAACAGTGCTGTAGTAACCATACGAAACTTTTTCAGTTTCTGCAGCAGACTTCGATAGATTATAAATTTTTATTGAAAGCATGAATTTACAATCCCTTCAGTGAAACTTTAGATATATACACTGAGATGCACCAGCAAAAATTGTAGCTTGATCCAACGGTTCAATAAAAAGTTATGCCCTCTTGAAAACAGTGCTGCAGAGAGGTTGCGAATTTTTTGACAGCTTCGAATTTTTCTTCCTTTTTCTTTGAAAAACCTTGTAGATCCCTATATCAAGAGCTCCCCGCTCTAATACCAATTGATAAGATCGTTTAAAAGCTCAGCTAGGGATCAATAACAAAGACTAATAACATGCACATCGGAATAAACTAATCAATTCTTTGTTATTGAAAAAGGTTTTCATTCACCATTAACTACCTAACTAACTATAGACGTTTATAGGAACACGTCTACTAACTAAACTAATAATCTAGGCGTTTACAAGACTATACACCTAGGATACACACACACACACACCTTCAGTCGACTACATTATAGAAGACTTAATTAAAACCTACACCTATGTCCTCTTTATATACTAGAGGATTAGGGTTTACAAAATACTACCAAGGACTAATAAATAAAACTTCTTTTGCAAGCAAGTCCTTCCATCTTTTTGTAGGTTTCCTTCTTGTCGTATTAAGTCCCTCTTGTTTCATTCTTTTTGTCTTATCAACTCAAACGTATAATTTCCAACAATCTTCCCCTAGTTGATAATGACAAAACCATTCTTGAACGAACTTCCCTAGACAAAGTAGAGAAATTGAGATCAGGGATCTCACCATGAATGAAACAAGTATGTCTTCCCCTTAATCCATGCCATGCCACTCAAACATCTCTTCCCCTTTTGTTATTATCCAAATAGGAACGCATTATGCAAATAATAATCTTGACCACCACGAACCAATATCATACTTCCAATCTAAGTCGTCCAATGTTTGAATTGCCTCCATGAAGAACACCAAAATGCTTACTAAAAATGAATCTAAAACAGTAGAAAACTCCAACTAGCGGTAGTAATAATGATCAACAGTAGTAAAAATCAAACACTTCCCCTTGAGTGGTGCATGAACATCAAATGATTCGTTAAATTTGTAAGCTCCTTGTAATGATCACTTGTGAAGAAAATCAAATATAACGAACTTGATGAAGAAGTAAAATAACCCAAACTTGTATCTTATGTCTTGCACTATAGATGACATCGAACGTATACAACCTATGTATAGGGAGACCGCAATCCCTTGACAAAAACCTTCATCTACTCTTCGTCAATTCGTTGTCATAATCATTGAAGCATGAACAAGTTATCTCCAAAGTGTAACACCCACTTTGAGATATGATAAGAACACAAACCTGTGAAACTCAACTAAAACATCAAATAAATGATAATCAAACTCCTTGTGTGTGTGAACTAAATCTTGTGTGTGTCATTCGATATCCTTCAAACCATCTGAACTTCCCTCAGAATTGAACAAGAACAAAACAATTGATTCTATCAGATGTCGATCAAAACCGCTGACACTTTAAAACAAAAGCGATACTTTCAACTTACTCTGAAGCGGCAGTACTTTTACAAACGAGTAGTACTTTGCATTCATGGCAATACTTTGCATGCGTGCGTGGCGGTACTTTGCATAAACCCAACAATACTTTGAAACACACGTGATTGCCGAAACGCACATGATTGCTTTTGAGTAAACAACGATTACTTTGTCACAGCCATATTCGAATGACCTTTAACGCATAAAAGCTGGATCGACGATCCCTCGGTGGAAGTTAGATGGGTATATAGAGAACGTCCACCTAAAATTTCGTCATGATCCAACGGTTAACGAAAAAGTTATGATTGTTACAAAAGCAGTCTTTGTACTAACTACGGAATTTTTTTAGTTTAGCAGTGAACTTGGCCGACTTATAACTTTTGATTGAAACTAAATTGACAATCCTTGATGAAAGCGTTAGACGAGATATCTTGGATACACGGAAAAATTGTACCTCGATCCAACGGTTCAAAGAAAAAGTTATGCCCCTTGAAAGCGGTCTTTGAGAAAGATCACGAAAATTTGTAACATTCCGATTTTGCATCTTTTCTTGAAAAATCTTGTAGATCCCTATATCAAGAGCTCCCCTCTCTGATACCAATTGATAAGATCGTTTATAAGCTCTAGGGGATAATAATAACAACAATTATAATGCACAACGGAATAAGAAAACATCATTTGTTATTATTAACAAAGTTCTTCGATCATCCTCTTTCTATACAGCTTAATTGAACTAATGGAACTAACTAAATATTATCCTAGTACATACACTCGCCTAGGTTAAAAACACACACCTTTGATGTTCACATCTTGACACACTAAAAACCTAATTCCCTATATCTCTTTATATAATAGAGATACTAGGGTTACAAATACTACTAGGGACTATATAATAAATACTGTAGAAAACTAGAAGGGGGGTTGAATAGTTTACCAATTAAAAACTTTGTTTTGAAACTTATTGTAAAGATCAATTGATATTGATCTTAGATGTGTTAATGAAATATGCAAGCAATATGTAAGAAGTAAATAAGGAAAGAAATGATCAAACCACAACAAGTTGTTTATAGTGGTTCGGTTACACAAGGACTCTTTTTCCTTGCCCTACTCCACTCCTCGAGTCTCACACTCGCGAGTTTAACTTCACTAGTCAACAAGCTCCTTTCACCGTAGGAGAAAACCTTTACACTATGCTTACACTATTTCCGACACTAAGCTAGATGTCGAGTTCTTTCCAAGGGTACAACCACTCCCACACACAATGTATTTTGAGGACTAAAATACTAACCACTCACACTCACAAGATTATGATGGTTTGATACAACAATGAAGTATGAATCAACACTAGATCATACAACACTAAACAAACAAGACTTCCAACTTCTCGTTGAAGCTTGAATATGACTTGATCTTCTTTGCTACAAAAGAGATCACTAATATGATATGAAACTGGGTTAGAAAGGTTAGAGAAGATATGTAGAGTATGTTAGAAAGGGATGAAAACTACTTGGCTTGGCATTGCTATTTATAGCCAAAAGTGGACCGAGGCGTCACGGACGGGGAACCCTTAAAGGGTTCCAGTGTCTCATGGTACCGCCGGTCTGATAGTCAAGATATCAAATCTTTGCTAAAGTCAACTCTATCTAAGTGAGATTGTGTAAGATATGAAGAGTACAAATCCACACAAAATATCTAATGAAATCTTCTATTGATTTCCATGATGCATTACATGATGTCATAAGTTGTATTTCTACTTTTAGAAATATGCAAGTACATAAGTAGTGTTTGGTTTTAAGAACCTAACACATTCTAAAAACTACTATCATACATAATGATTAGAGTCATATCAAGATGTTACTAATCATAAATGTAAATGCTTGAATGATGAATATATTGTTTGAAAAAGCTTGTTTTAATATCTATTAAACTTGACAAGCTTTAAGCTTTTATACAAATTAAATTTACTTTTGTCGTTAACAAAACTTAGGTAAAGATCAAAAATATAAATAACGTTTAATGACGATATTTGTATTAACAATCTCCCCCTTTTTGTTGAGGACAAAATATAATTTTTTTTTTATAAAAGATACAAAGTTTGTACAAGAGTTATAAAAATATTAGTTTTAGAACTTGAAAGAGAATGGTAATTTAAGTGTATGATGTTTGACTATTTATGAAAGTCAAAGTATTCACTAGTTGATGCATGATGTTGACTTTTGAAGAAGTCAAAGTATGCAGTTTGACTTTTTTAGGAAAAGTCAAGTATTATCAATGAGGGTTCTGTTTGACTTTTAGGAAGTCAAATGTATGCGATTTGACTTTTCGAAAAAGTCAAATATAAATAATTTCAAAGTTCTATATTTTCTCTCAACAAAAGAAGAGGCTATCTGAGAATGTAATGAGCCCGGGCTATTATCTCCCCCTTGTTCAAAGCTCCCCCCTAATTGGGTGCTTTAATGGGAAGATTCATGGATTGTGAGAATAAAGCTACAAAAAAAGTTAGTAATAATGATCATTCACAAGCATTTCCAAACACTATGTAATGACACCAACAATATAATAAACAACATTCATTAGTTAAATTTTTTCATGAGTAAAGATCATGAAAAGAGAACACAATGATGTGTTTTAGTACAAGAAAAATTATCCTAAGAAGTAAAACTAAAAAGACTAGTCTAAAACCATCCTATTGTGATGGTGGATGGGAAAAGCGTTAAGGCGCTCAAGGATGTGGTTGAGGATGAACCTCATTTCTTCTTGGAAGTCATGGACCATAACCCGGGTCCTTTCGGTTTGGCAGTTTGCTCACAAGTTAAGCAACCATGCCTAGGAGGTAGTATGTTTGGGGAGGTTGTGGTGGTGGAATGGTAGATGTGTTGGTGTTGGTGGAAATGTTTGGGGTGGTCATGATGGAAGCAAGCAAAGCACTTTGCATTTGCATTGTCTCACTCAAGTGAGAGTCCACCATGCCTTTGAATTGGTGGAGGTTGTGGGTTCGGTTTGAATCTCCTCTCTAGTGGGATTGGCATCCCACATACACTCCTCAATGTCCTCAAGATGAGGGACATTGATGGGGAAGTGAATGATCCCCATCCAAAGGACCATGAATGTCTTTGTGAATGGGGTGGAAGAGAAGAGGTTTAGGCCCTAATGGGTTTGGGTCAAGGGATGACAGAGGTGACTCATGAGCCATCCGCTCAATGGAGTCAAATGATGGCAATGGTGGTGGATGACTTGGCCTAGAAGGCAAGTCTTCCAAGTCCTCTAGGAAAGGATTTGGTGATGTTGGTGGAGTTGAGAATAACTCCATAGGAATGAGAGTTGGAGACCTTGGTGAAGGTGGTGAGGGTGTTTTGGATGTTTGGATGGGTGCTGGTGGAGGTGAAGTAGGTGTTTTTGTTGGTGGTGGAGTGGTGATCACAATGTGTGATGATGTATTGGGTGTAACTAAGGTAAGGCTTGTATCATCTCTAATGGGAGATGAGATTGTGAGTGGAGAAGACTTGGATGATGAGCTAAGATGAACAAAGCAACAAGGCCTTACGCTAATTCTAGCGGTCTTCTTGCAAGGTTTTGGAGATGACTTAGTCATTTTTAACTTGGGTTTTGCTTTGCTAGATAGTAGTAAAAGTGAAGAGGGTGTGAGGATGATCATGGTAAAACCTCTCAATTTATAGAAGTGAAAATTATGGAGAAATGTGTTTGATTTGATGTTAAACCATTGAAGAGATGAGGTTCCTAATGATTTGGAAGTGGGTTGAATGCTAGTCATATCACCCAAGTCAAGCCATTCAAGAGATATGGAGTGAAGAAGAAAAGATTTGCAATAAATGTGTTCTAGTGAGTGGAATTTCCTAATATTCAGATCACCCACGGATTTGAAGGTACCAAAAATTTGGTTCCTTCCTTTATACAAAAGGGCTCCTTGGGTGGATTTTTCAAATTTTGAATTTTGGTGGGAAATGGATTTCTTATATACTTAAGTGAATTATACTAGTTCTAATAAGGGATAAGCAAGTTAGGATTGATTTATAAGCATTGGATGGTAATTTGGAATCACGAAATAGTCGAAATTAGAAAGTTACGAAGGATCCACGCAAAAATCATACACGGAGGAACCCTAAAAAGGTGTGGTCCATTCACTTACGGCGGTACCAATTACATAAAGGGCGGTACCAAAATTATGGTGCCGATCGATCCGTGAAGTGTAGAAAAATGGACAGAGTTCGTTTTTAGGTGTCGGGACTTTTCCGAAACCTGAAATTCTTCTCAAAACATGTTATACTAAACATTTCTAGTTAGGGAAAGATATATATATATATATAAACATAGTGGAGCATGTATTTTGAGCAAGGCTTATTGATTTTCACATTATAGTGAAAATGGGTAAAATTTGATAGCATACTTGCGCTATCCCCTGCATGAAATTGTTAGCATTCACCATTGTTTCAGGTTATATTATCATCCTACATAATAAAAACAACCAAATTGTATCAAACATTAATGATAATGTATTGTTCCAAACGCTCCTTAAAAGTACCCTTATTTGTCCAACTTCTTGTAAATCTTGTTCATCATCCTACCAAGGCACTTGAACATTCCCTTAGTTTTCTTGAACTCCGCTGATTCATTCTCTATTTCGGGAAGAGACGCATAATTGATGAGTGTGTAAATACTCATCATTTTGGAAGTCCATCCATGAGAACTAACGTTAAAATGTTGATGCATCAAAATCTTTGAAAATATATCTCAAAATTGCTATTTATATGTTTCAGATGCAAAATGTTTAAAATCAGATGAAAAATGAGCAAAGTTTATAATTGGCGGTTAGGTCCCAAGTTTCTAAAATTGTGAAATAGTCACACGAGTCTAATTTCAAAGAAAAATCGCAAGGTCCTTTTTAAAATCAAAAAGTTGTCAAAATTAGTCCTTTGGTGAAAAATATCAACAGTTTTGAGAAATTACAAAATTAGTCCTTGAAGTTTGAAATGGCGAGAAATGGCCCTTGAAAATTGGAAAATGTCAAGTTTGGTCCTTGTAGTATGGAAGCTTGTCGCACAGTCCTTGGAGCAACTTTGT
>OU343222.1:279208864-279387709 GCA_910596185.1 Chrysanthemum makinoi
TTCATGTTGATGGAAAAAATAATACAAACCCTACATTCATCCACATCTTCAATACTAATTATTTTTTACCTTAAATTCATTTTAAAATATGTTATCTTAAATTTTATTTTAATTAAACAACAAAACCATAAAATGTAATTGCCATAAACAACATCTATTCATTAACACCAACATCAATTAATTAAAACCTATTTATTTATGAAACATGACCCCTAATAAACATTGTTAGAAATTTTTAAATAGAAAAACTATAAAAAAACTAAGATATTAAGACTGAGATAGTTGATGTAATTGCCTTTAGAAATCTTCGTCACTATTTCCATCATCAGACGTTTGATAATCTGTAGATTCATCATTTATGAACAATTGTAAATCGTCTTCAAGATACAGATCAAGCATAATATGCATTTGAATCGACTTCCCAAACTTCGTCTTCAACGAAGTTGTTTACAAACATCTTTCCCGCTTAATTTACCATCAATATCAACCATATCATTCCACATGTCGTCATCAGACATGTTATGTTTGTGCAAAGTCTCTTTAAAATTATCCTCTTTAATGACAGTATATTAGTGGTCACCTAAAAATTTTGATTTTTTAAAAAAATTAAATAATCATACATTGAAACTTAATTATTAACAAACACCTTACAAAGATGCTTAAAAGAAAATACCTGTTGAAGAATCTTCATTGATTTCATCATCAGGGATAATACATTTTGGACTATAATGCTTTAAATTGTAAAAAGGTTCTTCTAGGTCGTTGATATTAACCCATATGCCATCATCATTAACGTTTCTATTAATGCTTAATTCATCATTTGTGTCTTCATCAAAGATCATGTAGTGTTTTTTAAGACACGATGAAGACGATGCATTTCTTTTATGACGCTTAAACGAAAGTGGTTCATCATTATCTGAAATCTAAATTACAAAATTATAGGTTAGTAAACATAGTATATGATATTAAATATGTTTTTTCAAAATAAAAATATTATTTATTTTTGAAAATTCACACCTGAATCATATGTTTCTCATTCTGAATAGTTGTTTTTTTGTTTCTGTGCATGTTGATGTTTTTTCAGTATGATTATTCTTTGGTTCAGTTACAAAGTTTTCGTTTTTGATAAGTCTATGTCGTTTACGCATCACTGGAAGAGTCTGCAATTATGAAACAATTATTAGCAAATATTGTTAGTTGGATTTTGTTAAACTAAAATAAACCTGGTAAAAATACCCCTTCATCATCTGATATAATAATGACTGGTTTATTTTCATGGAATACATCAGTAGGAGGTGTTCTTGCATTAGCTGTGTTTGTTGTTTTTTATCCCTGCATATGAAGTTAAAAATTGATATTACTCTGCATGGTGAGAGGGTATAATTAAGTTATCAATATTAACTAATTTGAATTAATATAATCATACATACCTTTGTTGATTCTGATTTCACCATGGCTTTGGAGTTATGTTCGACTTATAATTGTATGTTATGTTCAATAGATTATATAAAATCCCAATATTTATAGACTTTATGCGTCAAAATATTATTGGAATAGATATGTTAAATATAAGTTCAAAATTTGATATGGATTAGATGAATCTTTAGAATATATTTAACAAACATTTTTTTGGAATTTTCTTGTTTAAATTATATATATATATATATATATATATATATATATATATATATATATATATATATATATATATATATATATATATATATATATATATATATATCGGCTTAAATATTTTAAGAAGTGATATGTTACATATTTAATTTGTAATTTTATAAATTCTTATATATATATCTTTTGATTAGAATTAAGAATGTGGTATAGCATATATTATTTTAAAACTGAAACTTCTTAAACTATAATTTTATAGTAGTTCCATATATATGTCTGTTCATAAACTAAACAATAATGTTTCAGAAATATTAAACATGATATTTATTGAAAAACAATCAAACAATTACATCAAATTATGAACAATATGTAATGTGTAATTCATCATAGGAATAACTTTCCAAACCATCATTATCTATTATCTTTTTCTTCAACAACAGCCATTTTTGTTTTTTTAGTTGATCTTCTAAATGCTTTAACTTCTCTCCAGAGTTTGATTGCATTTTTTCTTTTTCTCTTCATCTTTTCGTCGTAGGCTTTTTTTCTACCCACAATTTTAACTTTACATTTCTTTGTTCAGAACACCACCAATCAAACAAAGAGACTTGGTTTCCTGTTATTTTTAAGATATGCCAGAAAACATTTATGATTATGCCGTCCTATTTTGCATAATATAATTTATTTAAAAATATTGGAATAAAAACATTTGCACTGAACATATACCTAGAGTTTCAGAGTTTTGAATTGCATCTTCAGATGATTCTGATTATTTTCTGCAATAAATAACAAACTAAAAATCAATGGAACTAAATTTAGGATATTAAAGTGTGTAAATGTAAACAAAATTAGTAGTCTTACATCTGTTTTGCTTCAATAATGTTACATTCAACAACATCACTTCTGGGTTGGTAATTATTTGAGTCTTCATCCGGAATATGGAGGTTTTAAAACTGATTGCACAGTTAAGTGGTAAATGTTAAATGATTCACCTTACATGTATTTAAACTAAAGGAATGGAAGTTGTAAAGTTTCCTATTAAATATAAGAATTTTCCAATATATTTTTATTTTTTTCAATTATTCGAATATCTTTTTGAATTTGAATAACAATTTAATATATCCTGCCTAAAAATAAGGATAATAAAATGTAGATTGATTGTTTTAAAAAAAGTTATATGTGTATTTGTAGGAAAAGTATTTTGTGTATATTGTTTATTACTTTTAAAAAATACTTGGTTATATTGTGGAACATATATTTTAATATGGTTTTATAGATGCATACATTGATACATACATATATAAATTTTGGGATGATAATAAATATACATAGGGTTTGTCTAACACGTGGCTTAAGGGTACAAGTTAAGCACACTAAAAGGACACCGGGACCCACAGAAAAGGACACAGGAATCAACAGAAAAGTACAATTTTGTGGCCTCGTCCTCCTTTTCTCATAGCCCTAATGTTTTTAGTTTGTTTTAACTTAGGCCTTAGAGCATCTCCATCAATAACTCAGTTATTCTTTAATATCTCACCACGGCCACATAAGCTTTTAACATTTCACCTTAACATCCCAAAAGAACCCACAACAATAACATCCCAAGTTAAACTTTAACATTTCATTTTCAATTTCAACCCCTAAACTAAAACAAACACTTCATTTATTAAAAACCATAACCTTAACTTAAACATATTACAATACCAAATATAAAATAACTAAAGAAAATTACAACGAAAAAAAATAACAAAACATAGCAAATACTTATTCATCATCGTCGCTCTCTTGTTGTTGTTGATGTCGTTCAAGATTCTTCTGCCAAACATGCTCCATAAGGTCTTGTTGGAGTTGGGTATGCTTGTCAGATATTTCTTTTGCCTTACGACTGTGAGTATCACATCTTTCGACCCATCTTCGTAATACCCCTGTTCATACCTAGTTCCATTGACCATATAAGGTGCTCGGGGCATTGTCGCGAAGAATGTCGTCGAACAACGGAGACCTGGTCTAAAACATTAATATCGTATTCGGCCCCACATCCCAAAAATGCATGCCAAATCCATAAATCTTGAGAAGCAACAGCTTCAAGCATAATTATTGGGTATTTTTTATCACCCATACCAAATTGCCCTTGCCAAGCCACTGGATAATTTTTCCATTCCCAAGCATACAGTAATGCTACCAAGCATTCCCAGAAAACCATGTTTTCTTCATGTTGTTGAAGTTTTTGAATGTCGCCCATGTTGATTTTCTTAAATACTCCCGGATAAACAAATCCATAATGCATTTGTTAAAATTATCAAGACATAATTTGAAGTACCGCACCCATTTGCAAGTATTCATCAAATGCATCGGGTGAGGTGCCGTACGCCAATTGACGTATGGCGCATGTGACACTTCATTAGAGCACTTAAACTCAATCGACCGCATAACGGGTGTTTGCCTAAAGTAATTAAAATGATCCGAATATTATCGAAGTATAAGATTCAATACCTTCAACTATTTGTGAATAGTTTCGGCCATACGAAATCTTCTACAAAAATTCGGTTTGAATACTTACAACCTTCAACGAAATAGTCGTTGCCAGACGCTCTTCAAGAATCTCACGTTCACGATATATATGGGTACGAGCACGAGTAGGAGGTTGAGATGCTTCTTCTTGTTCCAACTATTGGTGATATCGCATCGGACGCCATAAATTGGAAGTCGGCGTCATCAACGTCTCACCAATGCCGAGGAAATTGATCAAATTGATTCAACTATGTGAACAAACTGAATTTGAATTATGGAAGTGTGAGAAGAAGTATATAAATTGTGAATTTGAATTATGGAAGTGTGAAAAAATGGTGTTTTAGTTGGGTATTTATAGTGGTAAGAAAATGTTTTTGATTTTTTTTAAAACTAGCCGTTTAGGGGCTAAAATGTAAATTTTTTTAAACCCCAACGGTAACTAGCCGTTTGAGGGGGTGTTTTGTAAAATTTTTATTTTATTTTTATTTTATATATATATTTTTTTATAGTGATAACGCCCGTTGGGGCAATAACGGAGAGCCTTTAACGCCAAGAAATAACGTCGGAGGTCCAAAGGATAACGCCACCTAACGCCCCACTAACGCTCGTTAGTGCGTTATCGATGTGCATGCTCTTAGGGAACAAGTTAGAAAAATCCATATACATAACATGTTTGATTGAAAAAATTAAGCATTCAAAATAATCAAACAAATATAAATGGATTTACTACCAAAAGAAACATATCATATAAACTTGCAAACAAAAGTCTCAAACTAAAATACACTATTCAGCATAAATAAATAATTCAAACGAAAACAATTTTAAAAATATGCAAAACATTTTCTTTAGATTCCAACTAATGGTCGTTTCCAAAGCCAGACAATTCTTTTGCCGAAGTCGTTTGACCATCCTCATCTTCTATTCCATTTTCTAATTGTTCCTCAATAACGCGGCTCTTTTCTTCACACTTCTTGATGGCTGCTCACTTATAGTAGCTTTATCATTTGTTGTTGTAGTTTGAGATTCCAAAAAAGATGTTTCACTATCAAACATACTGTCACATTTATTGTGCTCATTGGATGTACGTGTTAAACAATCTTCACCTTCCGTTTGGTAAATTTGTTATGGTAACTTATTTAAAATGTAAATCATGTATTTTTTTTCCACAATATTTAAGAACAAATCAAGAATTTTCGAATTAATGTTATAGGACTTGTACTATGATCTTCTCCATTCTGTAACATCAAACATCAACAGGGTAAGTAATTCTAATCATACATTTTTATAATGCCTAAGAATATGTAAAAGTACTAATTATATTGGATTCATAGTTGCATAAAATTTTAATATATAATGTGTGATACCTCATTTTTCTCATGAGGTGTTGTGGTAAACTCATTTTCAGATTCATCTACCTCTTCTATTTCATCTTGCACCTCATCTTCACTATCATGTAAGCTATCTGATTCATCTCCTTTTTCATAGTCATAATCTTGTAATCCACTTTCAGCTCTAGGTCGTCGCCGAACCCCTCGTCAAAAAAATATAAAGCAGTTATTTTTTAAAAATAATATTACAAAACCACCTATTATATTAGACTAATAGAATATGTCAAACCTCATCACTAAGAAAACCATCTTTGAAGTGATTTATTATTTCTTCATCTTCTGTGACCCTCTCACTTCGATATATATGCATGTTATTATTGTGATTAAATTTAGTATATTTAATTTTAAACAAATATTGTTTCCCTATTATTGAATTGAGTTCATCTTGAAAGTATTCATCCGTATCCATGCCTTGTTGTTCCATAATCTCCCATGCTGAAACCCAATCATATGTGTACATTATTGTCAAAATTAATTACTTGTGCGTAACCACTTTTATCAAATATTCGAACAATGATCTTGAACCTACAAATATAATAAACAATAAATTATCATGTTTTTAAAAACAATCATTCAAAACATCCAACCAATTCAATAATATATTTCAATACACAATATTTCTTACATGGATGCAACTGCATATGTGTCTCAATGGTTCTTGCAATACCATAGTTGTTTATTTTTGAAGATGTACTTCATTTTGACGTAGTTACTATCACTTTCGTGTTACATGCTTTGCAACCGATATAAGCCCAACCACTCTCATATTGTATGATGTGAATTTTTACATACACAACGCAATATGTATCCTGAAATTAGTTAGTAAATTTAATTAGACATCATGAATTATTATTTTTGGCAAAATTGGTTTGAAAAGACTAATGGTAGATAATGTAACATAATTTTATTGACTAACCGGTTCAATGTTTCGAATCATGCCAACCAATCTTTTAACACATCCATGCATGAATTATGCAGGTGTAACAACATGGCTTATCTGATTGTAGGATTCAATCTTGAATTCACTTGGATCATACCCCTCTTGTGCTTAATAACTGTAGTATGTAAAGATTCTATTAATTTTAAAATAAAATAACATAGTAATAAAAACTTACGTTATTTAAACTACCTTTTCCTAAAAAGAAACTAATGGTGGGAGATCTCGTTTATAAAATCTTCATGCCAAATATAAAGATATGTATAGATGGCTTATCTGTGTTATGTATAAGAGAAATTAAACTTCATAAATTAATACACATACTTTTTTTCATGGTCATACATGTCACAAAAATCATGTAAGAAAAAGGAAACTTACTATCCCAATATTTTACTTTCCAACATTAGTAAAAGTTTATATGATCAAGCTTGTCAAGTTTCTCTTCATAGTCATTCCACAATAATGCTCAATTATCCCAAACGCATAATCAATCCTGAAAGATCTGCATGGTTTAAAATAAACATGTGATTACTATGTATTATTTTTTGTCAAATAAAATCATGTTTGAAAAAATATTATCAAAATATATACTCAAGATCAATCATAACAAGTCCTACGGAACTTATGACACCATGGCTATTGACTTGCACGATATTTCCTATACCCACTATCAGTCCCCAATAACGTCTGTCAAGAATAATGAAAATATAATAATTTAAAAAAACCTTACGAAAAACAGTTTTCAAATATTTATAATTAACAATACATACCTACACAATCATGATCATGGTACTCATTATCTGAGTCCATGTTGGAATCACTCCTAAACCTTATTCAAGTGTTAGTTACTCATATGTAATAGTTAGCTTATTATGGCCTTTATGTTTGTTATTAGCCTTAAGCTTATGTAGAAGGCCCATGAGCTTAGGCCCAAGCCCATAGGAGAAAGGAAGGGACTAGAAGTGTTGCCCTAGCTTTCCTATAAATACTTATGTAATAACCCTCACTGAGGGTTGGTTGTTCAATTTATTCTCTTCACTCACACCACGCATAACCGTCTTTAGTTTTAACGTGTGTGTTTGGTTTATTGTTCAATCGCTTCTATCTTCTTGTAAGCTTGTGTTGTAAAACTAGTGACCTAACAGTGGTATCAATCGCCAAATAGTTGGGTTAACACTTTCGTTTTTGAAGTTTTGTTTCGGCTTACGCGTAAAAGAACGAAGCTTTGGCTCGCTTAAAAACTCGATTTTTCACTTTTCAATCCAAGATTCTTGTACTTTCAAGCGCTGGTGTTAAATATCGGTTTTTGGCAAAAGGTTTCAAACTTTATGTGGATCGTGTTTTTAAACTAGTTTTTATAAGGGTTTCATCCTACGCGTATCGCTTTAAGAGCTTTGATCATCAGTTTCACACTTTTGTGTCTTTGGTGTTATTGAAGCTATTTCATCACACAAAACCCGGTTTACAAACATCTTTGGGCATTATCATTTTTACGAGTAATCCTACGCGTAGCAAAACCCTAAAACTACACGTAAGATATTCCTTGGTTTGACTTTCGTGGTTTACTCCGTTTTCTTGCTTGGATAAAACTGAAAATACGTCCTTTGGATATCTTTTGCACCGGAAGTGTAAAATATCACTTGGGATAAAACCCTAAAATTACGCATAAGCATAAAAGCTTACGCCAGAAATCCACGCATAAGATTCATCTTACTTAAGATAATCCTACGCCTAACTTTCACGCCTAACTTTGTGTCTACGCATAACTTTAGCTCTTTTTCCTACTTACGCGTAGTTAAATCTACGCCAACTCTTGATTGTTACGCAGAACTTTGGTGTTTTTTACGATAAGTGCTACTTGGCTATTGTGATTTCTACCTAAGGATACTTCATCAACAAAGGTTCATTCGACTACAAAGATCCATTTTACCAACACAAGTTTATCAACATGTCACAACCACCATACTCTACCTATTTCCCTTACACTTATCCTCAACGTCAACAACAATTAAGTCCACAACATCAACAATGGAATCAACAACAAGAAATTTATCAACAACAATTTAATCAACAACATACTCCACAACTTGCTGCAATTCCACAACCTCAAATGGTTCAACCACCAACAATTCTTCAAGTTCAACCCACACAAACGAATTCAATCAACATCCATCAAGGAACACTATGAAGGAACCCACTTGGTTTGCAAAGATGTGTGAAGCTTTAAGTATCCAAAAATCAATTCATGAGGTCGATCACTGATAGACCTCCAATGCTCACTCCCGGAAACTACGATCAATGGGTGATAAGGTTCATTAGGTTTTGTGATCCAAGAACACATGGAAAGTTCTTAAAGAAGGTTATTGGAAGGTCCATTTCAGATGCCTACCTGCATCGCACTTAGATCCTAATGCTATTCCTCCAAGAGATGAACTAACATTGCTAACAAGCAGGCACTTGAATCCTCAAGAACTTCTACACTATGAAGCCGATGAACTTGCAATGCAATACATCCTCTTAGGATTACCTAACCCAATTCTTCAAAGTGTTGATGCTCAAAAGACTGCAAAGGAAATGTGGGATCATATTCATCTTCTTATGGAAGGATTCGTACTCAATCGAGGATTTGGAATCCAAAATTTACTTGGCTTATGAACACTTCATGATTGAACCTAGAGAGACACTAGAGTCTTATCATCATCGTTTTTCCGACATCATCAATGATTTGGATAAACACAACATCATCATGCCAAGAATCGCAGTGAATACTAAGTTCTCGAGTAGTCTTGGTCTCAATGGGAGAAATATGTCATTTTCCTCCGCAAGCTAAGAATTTGCATCATTCTACATATGGATTGTTGTAATGATTACTGAAGCCTCATGAAAAGGAAGTTGATAGGAAAGGATTCTCCAGCTCAAATTGCTCCCCGACACATCCGAAAATCAACAACTTGCCTTATATGCTCAAAACAGTTATTCTCCTCAACCAGCAACTCAACCAACCGCTACAATCACACCACATGATCCTTCACAGCCACAATCTCAACAAACTCAATTGGTTCCATACAACAACAACAATGCTCAAGCCTGTCAGCTGACGCAATGAGGAATCGATCCGCTTGCTAACGCAACAAGGATTTGCTATGATTGCTAATGCCTTTAGCCGTTATACCAACAAATCCAACAACCGTATTCGCTCCTCATCTAATACAAGGAATCAAGTTGTTGTAAACAATGGACGAGTTGAAGTTCTAATCGTTATGGTCGTCGATGGGCGGTGGTCAAGGGTTTAATGTGGGTAGGAATAAAATCGAGCTCCAGTGGAACAGAAATGCCCGTAATGGGTTGAATGGTCTTCGATGCTACAACCGCAATGAGAAGGGACACTGCTAATGCATGCCCAAAGCCGAGGACTATGGGCGTGCTTATTTCAAAGAGGCTCTTCTTTAGCTCTAAGGATGAAGTCGGTGGAACTCTCACGCATAAAGAACGAGCTTTATGGCAAATGTCAATTCATGATGATATGGAGGACTTGCGTGCCAATGCAACAAGTATGTTGATGGCTAATATGCATGAGTTACATGAGTGACACAGCCCGCTGTATGACACTATGGCTTGTCTCGTGTACCCGAACAAACCATATTTATCTCGATCTCATATCTCCGCCAACATCCTAACCGGCAAGGCTCATGTTCAAAATGCGCCGCCCACATCTCATTCTGACGATTTTCAACTAGACCCCGTAGTTATATTTGACGATCAAGATGACCAAACGGTTTCCCTTGATAATCAAATTGACTCCGTGGTTATACTTGAGGATCTCATTAATGATCATGTTGAGACTCACGTTGAACACACCGAACTTTTGCCTCATCCAGATTTTGCTCGCTTAATACAAGACCAACAGACCATAGTGGAAAAATGTCATGCCATTAATCAGGACTTGAAATGCAAAATGTACTGTTAACCAAGGATTTTGAATGTTTACAAAAGCAACTCAACTTTTTCAAAACTCAAGAAAAACGTGAAAACGGTTTTGAAGCAACCTTTGCCAAATCTTATCAAAACGAAAAATATTTAGAAAGACAGATGCGTGATCTAGCCGCTTCAATGAATGCTTTGTTGTCTGAAATAGAAAAATCAAAACATGAACATAAAAAGCAAATTAACGCCTCACCTTGGAAAATCAAAAAGCTAAGGCTGAGCTGTTAACTTGTCAAAACAGCTCGTGATACAAAAAGCATTCAACGAAACGAATAGATGATCATCTTGAAGAAATCATCGGCTTGCAAAACAAACTTAAAGAGTTTAAAACTGTTGATTACAAACATGGCGAAGTGTCACGCCATTGAAAAGTTTACTTTAAAACCCAATCCAAATGGATATGGACCGAATCTTGCCGATTACAAACCTAAGCTTTTAACCAAAGCATTCAAAACCAAATCTCGAGTTTCCAAGTGCATATAAAATTGATAATTATGTTATGAGTGTTGTTGAATATCATCGCCAAGAGGAATTAGATGTAAGACGAGATTCGATCAAAATTAGAAAAAGTTGTTTAAAACAAACCTTTTAACTATTCAAAAGCGGTCACTTTCGTCACACCAACGGATTCTTCTAACACACCAAGGGTAATCATCAAAACACATGAGTCTTCTAATGTTAATCCCCAACCAGATTATGCACAAATTTATGGTCCTTTACCTTCCATTAATGAAGTAAACTCAAACCTCGAAAATCGCAAAATTCTCAGATATTTTGACATTTTCATGGGTGACCTCAAAACTTTACAACATGAGATAGAATATCATTCTGAAATCAAAGTTCAACACTTTCAATCGCTTCTAGCGCGAGAACAAAGAGACATTTTTCAGAAAAATCTTTTACCAAATTTTAAAATTTGAAAAGTTGTGCATTGTTTTGGGAAAAGGACTTTCATAAGGAACTTGGATTAATGAAGGTCGCTGAGAAAATGAAACATCTATTTCTAACACTAAACGTAAAAGAAACTGTTGAGAAAAGATGTTGATCGACTCTTGGAAGATGTCATATGTGTTGATGTCCATAATGCTGTGTTATTGAATTCTTTGTCATATGCATTTGATTATATCTCTGCCGATCGTTGATTCTCGTGGTAAATGTTGAGAACACCGATAATGTGCTTCGATCGAGTCCTTAAAAGTTGAAAACAAACGATTGTCAAACGAACTTTCAAATGCAATACGTCATCTTAATTGGTGTCAAAACGATATTCACGATCAACAACTTGCTTTTCAACACAAAATCGCCGCTATGCGGCAAAATCTTCCGATCTTAAAATTGAGCAACCTGATGATCAAAACGTGTCTTTTAAGTGTCAAATCTCAAAATATGAACAAGAACTTGTAAAAGTTAAAAGGAATATGGTGTCATATTTGATTTACTCAAAAAGACTCGTGATGAAGCATCTAATGAACTTGATCATTATCTTGCACACACTAAAGAAGTTATGCATTTTGTTGGAAATGTTCGGTCTGAAAATCAAGATCCGATTCACACTATCTTCAAGTTAAGAGAAATGTTAGGAAAGTATGAACAAATTCCGCCTACCATGATTAAGAGAATAGCCCAAGAACACTTAGTAATCATGAACCTAGAATCCCACTGCCAAATCACAAGTTGCTAACGTGCTCCTTCTACTGAAACAGAATAGTCATGTTTTTCCAAACGTCCGCACTTCACGTTAGGAGCACCTACATCGAAGAATAGGAAGTTGCGACCTAAGAAAAGATCAATAAGGAATGCTAAAGTAGAAGAACACCCTAGGACTATGAATAAGACCCACGTTGCTTCCACCATAGATATTGTCCGAAAATGTAATAGAAATAGTGATGTAACGAATGCTAAACCATTAAGCATTTTTGATATTCACCGATGCACCTGTGTTATTTGTCGTAAAAGTATGAATTCTGATTGTCATGACAAATGTGTTGCTAAAGCTATCATCTCGCGTTTAAGGAATCCTAAGAACCGGAATACCTCTAGGCCCACTAATCTTTCTAAGTCTCTGGCTGGTAGACCGCCTCTTTAGATTCTAAGAACGCCATTGTCCCCTCAGAGCTCCAGCCACCTCCTAGGAATGTAGTACCACCTAGTGCATTCACTAAGACTAAAGCAAATACTAGTTGGAGATGGCAGAATGGATATATAACACACTAGGATTTAAGTGGATACCTAAAGCTATTGATGTGTGTATATCTACTATAATTGCTATGGAACCCTCTAACATTTCGGGTTCCACATCTACTTCTATTCCATCTGGTCGCCTATGTGTAACGTGTGATACGTATCATTCTCTGGATTGTTGATATGATGTTCCCGGCCATGACAGGCAACCTTAAACCGTTATCAAACTTTATTGCAAAGTTCATTGGCACCGTCGTGATTCGGAATGATCACTTCGCAGCTATCATGGGCTACTGAGACTATATCAACGGGAACATCGAAATTAGCGGTGGTTTATTATGGAAGGCCCTACAATCTGCTTTAGGTCAGCTTCTGTGATGGAGATTTGGAGGTTGCTTTCAGGGAGAAAACTTGTTTCTTTCGTGATCTACAAGGAAACGATCTTATGTCCGGCTCGCGTAATTAAAGTCTTTACACTATCTCTATCCAAGACATGGTTGCTTCTTCTCCCATCTACTTACTTTCAAAGGCAACATCAACAAAATCCTGGCTATGGCACCGTCGTCTCTCACATCTAAACTTTCAAACCATCACCAACCTTGCTCGACACAAACTAGTTGAAGGACTCCCACGATTTCGTATTCTAAAGATCACCTTTGCTCAGCTTGTG
Source organism: Chrysanthemum makinoi (assembly GCA_910596185.1). NCBI lineage: Eukaryota > Viridiplantae > Streptophyta > Magnoliopsida > Asterales > Asteraceae > Chrysanthemum > Chrysanthemum makinoi. The sequence continues at coordinate 279,222,162 of OU343222.1, forward strand.
AACAAGGCAAAAGCACTCGTGCTCACTTTCCTTCAAAGGTGGAACACAGCTCAAAGATGTGCTTCATCTTCACATGGATTTGTGTGGGCCCATGCGTAAACGATCAATGGAAAACGCTACATCTTAGTAATTGTTGATGATTATTCACGCTGGACTTGGGTCTACTTTCTTTGAAGCAAAGATCAAGCTCACAGATGATCATCACCTTTCTCACGAAAAATACAAGTTCACCACGAAACACCGCTCGACTAATCAACGATAGAGGCACTGAATTTGTTAACCAAACTCTTCGTGAATTTTATGAGAAAGTGGGAATTCAAAGATCGGACATCTATTGCACGACACCGTAACAAAAAGGAGTTGTTGAAAGACTAAACCAACGTTAGTGGAAGCCGCAAGAACAATGTTAATCAATGCTAAACTTCCAGATTACTTGTGGGCAGAAGTTGTATCTATCGATGCTATACTCAAAACCGTTCTATGATTACAAAACGCCACAACAAAACACCTTTTGAGCTTGTCCACAATATAAAACCGAATCTCAAACACTTTCATGTATTTGGATCTCTTTGCTATCCGAATAATGATCGTGATGACTTTGTAAAGCTCAAAGCAAAAGCTGACATTGGAGTCTTTATCGGATATTGTGATAATTCAAAGGTTTCCGATCGGAATCGTCGCACAAAACGGTGATGGAAACGATTCATGCTCATTTTGATGAACTGAGATGGCTTCTCGAGTATAACAGCTTAGAACCCGGACACAACCGCTAAACTTCCCCAAACCCCATCATCACCAACAAAGCCCCAAATTTTACTCGTCAACAAATGGAAAGGTTATTTGCTCCATCACTCTGTGACGATATTGATGAACGTGCTCGTGTGTATCCGCCAAGCCACGCTCAACCCGATAATACTCTTATACCCGATACATGCTACAATAACTACGGTTGAAGAAGCACCACCAGTTGACTCCAACACAACGGTTGAACAAACCGCTTCCAACAATGATGAACCAGCTGATGATGTTATGAATGGTACCCCACCGCAGATTTTGATCCAAATGCGTTCTTCAACCCATTTGCAAATGAGATCGCTGCACTGGATCGCGAATCTTCAACAAACCATTTGAATCCTCGACCGCACAATGTATACCAACATCAACCCTCCACACATAGATGGACGAAGACCATCCTTCCGAAAACATTATTGGCAACCCGAATCAACCAAGTTATATGAGACAACGTCTTCACACGTGACGTGAACATTGCATTTATGCACTCACCTGCTCGCCAATCTGAACCTAAAACATCAAAGACGCGAATGACAAAAGACAACGGATTGAATCCATGCAAGAAGAACTCAACCAATTCAAACGTCTTGAAGTATGGGAACTGGTTGAAAGACCAACAGGGTCTACGTCATTGGTCTCAAATGAATTTGGAAAAACAAATTGATGTCAAGGAAACATTATCAAATAAGTCACGTCCGGTGGCTAAGGGTTATCATCGTGAAGAGGGAATAGACTTTGAAGAATCTTTTGCCCTGGCCGCCGTCTGGTGTTCGATTTCGCTCGCTCATATGAATATGACGGTCTATCGATGGATGTCAAACCGCTTTTCAATGGACAACTTAAAGAAACGGTTTATGTCACCAACCAGATGGATTCGATCCCGAAGTTTCAATCATGTCTACAAACCTAACAAAGCTCAGTATGGTCTCAAACAAGCTCCTGCATGGTACGATAAGCTATCATCTTTCCTCATTGCTAATAATTTCACCAAAGGTTCGGTTGACCCAACTCTTTTATACAATATCACGGGGCACATATCTTAATTGTTCAAATTTACGTGGATGACATCATTTTGGGTCTACACATAAAAAGTTTTCAATCGCTTTGCAAAACTAATGAAGAAAAATTTTGAAATGTCCATGATGGGTGAACTCACGCTCTCTGACCGCAAGTTCATCAATCACCCCGTGGTATTTTCGAGTCACCAAATATGCCCTTGAATTGTTAAACAAATTTGGAATGAAAACTTGTGACACCTATGCCACACCAATGGCTTATACCAAGAAGCTAGACGATTTACATGGGAAATTGGTGGACCCTACAAAATACCGTAGTATTATTGGGTCTCTCATGTATCTAACAACCAGCAGACTGATATTGTCTTTGCCGATATCTTGCTCTCGTTATCGGCCACGACCAACCAAACCCACCTCTCTCGAGGCTAAAAGAATCCTCCGATACATAAAGGGAACCATTAACTTGGGATTCGTATCCGGGATTCGGTTTTGAACTAATCGCTTTTCGACGTGACCATGCGGATGCTTAGACTCACGGAAAAGTACTTGTGAGCTTTACAATTTCTTGGTGATAAACCGGTGTCATGGCAATCGAAGAAGCAGGATTGTACATCATTGTCCTCAACCGGCAAGGTAATATGTAGCCATGTCGGCGTGTTGTGCTCAAGTCATTTGGATGAGAACACAACTCAAAGACTATGGTTACGTATTTAACACAATCCCGATGTACTGCGACAATCGGAGTGCCATTGCGATCTCGCAACTCGCGACTGAAATCAAAGCACATCGATCTTCGATATCATTTCATCAAGGATCACGTGGAACGTGGTAATCGTTGAATTATATTTTGTGGGTACAGAATACCAATTGGCAGATCTTCTCACCAAAGCCTTGCCTCCGCTAGGTTTAATGAGTTGGTCCACCGGATTGGTATGAGGTGTTTGACTCAAGAGGAATTTGATGACCTCTTAAACAAGCCTTAAACACCTGCCAAACACCAAAATCTCTTTTGTAAATAATTTTTCAAAAACAAAATACAAAATATAAAATCTCGATAAAACAACAAAATATTCTTCTATCTATCTTTCAACATTGAGTACATTTCTTCCTCAACACTATAATCTTTCAAAATTCAGAATTTTTTCGATCTGTGAGGGGAGAAAATAAATTTTAACTGCTTCAAAAACATCCGTACTTGCATTTACTCTACTGGTTGTTTCTTGTATCAATGGTGGTAAACTTTTTCTCGTAAATGACACTCCTCTGACTAAAATTATAACCTTTCATTATTTTCTTAAGTCGAGGGGGAGTGTCGTCAAAGTTTCTTTCTTAAAATCTTCGTTTGGTAACCAATATGGAAGTTAAATGGCTTTGTATGAAAAAGGAAAAGGTGGAGGGACCAAAACTGTCAAAGCTTTAAAGTTATTTTAAATAAAACACCCCACCTAATTCCTTTCACATTTATTACTCTCATCTAACTAATCCCACGCATAAAAATCGTTCTTCAAATCCAGTTACGATCATCAATCTGAAGTTATTCATGTTTATAACAAGTTTTTAAACAATGGTTTTGAATTTTTCATAAATCCAACGGTTAAAACTTGAAATATATTGATTTTTGTGTTCTACGCATAAACGTATGAACACACAATCAAGTTTGTGTGTTTGTGGTTGAAATGACTGTGTCAAAATGTTTTCTCAACATCAATGATCACATTTTCATCACTTAATCACATCCGATACATGATTTGAATGATTTTGAAATTAGGGTTTATGCGTTTGGGTATTTTCAAATGAGAACGTTTTTGGTGATAAAGATTGTTGTATAAGGTTGTTATCAAGTTAAATTGATCAAATCTTGCCCTATATCAAACCCAGAAATACTAATGATTCATAAATTGGAAACTAGGGTTTATGTTCATATGGTTTGGGTATTTTTGATTCACTTAGATTTTGATGTTAAAACTTGGATAAATCAACTCTATATGCTTCCTAGACTACCCATAAACACTTTGATGCAATTCCTATGGCTAGATATTCACGTAAACCTTAACTTTAGGGTTTAGGCTCACGATAAGTATATTTACTGCAAACTATTTGATAAGTATTCATGCCATGATCTGTTATAGAATGAATGTATGTGTTAATATTGTTGCTATGATGATTTTATTCTCAGCTTGCTACGCATAAAACTCAGAATCAAGGTGTTTGTTACTCTAACGATAAGGATCACCTTACGCGTGAAAGTTATGCGTGAGAAATCCTACGCATAACTATCAAGGTTCTACAATGGGACTACGCTGTATCCCGTGAAGGATATGCGTAAACAAGGACCTCTACGCATAAGGTCTACTTCTACGATAATCCCACGCCGTAGGTTTTATATACGCCACGCTGTAAGCTCTACGCTTAAGGTCCCTTTTCCTACGCGTAACATTTCACGCCGTAGTTAAGATCCTACGCATAAGCTTGCTCACGCGATATCACTCGCTTACGCTGTAACTTTGCCAAAGTTCACGCCTAAACCTTGATTGACCTTCATAATGAGTGTTACGTACAAACTTGTTAATAAATAATCATAACGCCACTAATCCAATAATGTCACTAATAAACTTAAACGTTTGATATGTTGTGAACAATAAGTGATAACATAAACTTTAAAACTTAAAGTTAACTAACTCACGGAACATTTCACGACGTCATTGGACTATTGGACAAACAAGTGACTTAGGACTCGTAACAATCATTGTCACTTTACATTCAATAACAAGACAATAAGACCTTCACGACTAACATTATGTCTTTCGATATGTTGGTTCTTTTGGCTAATGTTATTTCTGATCATGACATGGTGCCAAATGAATGTGGATGCACCTGAGGTTCTCACTATTGCTGATATCTTCCCAAATGGCTATCCGAGAAAGATTGGAAAGAACAACCTTAGGGTTGACTTTGACACCCTCACATGCTCATAATCTTCTTGTCTCATTGCTGTGGATATTCTAAGGAATCATCCCTACCGGAACATGCTCTCACACTCGCTACAGCATTCCAAATCTACATTCGAATTTTGGGACTCTATGCAGAGGATCATGGTCAAAGCGTGCAATGACAATACTAATCACAAACAAGTCACTATCACTCCTTCTCAGACTTACGTGTCAGACTCATCATTCCGACATCGCGCCTACCGACTTCTTTGCCACACCTACGAAGAGACACCGCAATTTCTACTTGATATTGGCTATGATGAAGCTGCCGTGAATTATCAACAAGCACTCTCATGTAGATCTTAAGAACATTCCTCAACCGTGGAGAACACTCTACATCATCATCACTAAGTCTGCCTGGTCGCGACAAATGGCATGAGCATCACAAGCTCATGGAACTAGTCTTCGGTCATTGATCAATAAGAAGGACAATGAAATCGGAATCGATATGGGATGACATGATGTCATTTCACAAGAAACTTGGCTCAAAGATTCCCTATGTCAGATACACAAAATTGTTGATCCAGAGATCACTTGGTCTTCATCCCGACATTCACAGAGGCTCAATGACCTCGACAATCAATGACGCATTGTCCTAACCTATCCTTTCTATGAATCAAGGAATGCACAACAAAGAAACAAGGTGTGTCGTAGCCTGATCACCTTCTCGACAAATGAAATCAAAAGCTTGAAACATACAAAGGTATCAAGTAGCGCACGAGAAGGCAAAGTTGGTCATCTCGATGAAAAGTTCGAACTCCTACCGGGAACCGTAGAGGAAGTGTTGAAGTGCAATAAGCACGAGAGTCAAAGGAAGGTCCCAAAGAGAAACCTACTCCAAGGAAGAAAGTTCCTCCATGGAAGCTGCTTCTATTCCTACACCAACCACAAAGAAAGCTACTAGACGAAAGCTCAAGATACACAATCGACGAGGAGGTCCACTACCAACCACAAAGGATGACTCTCCATCGCACCAAAACCTCCTAGTCCAATAGCTAACATGGCAAAGGAAAGACTCCTGTATTTGCCATATGATGAAAGCTCGAAAGTGATGAAGAGCAACCGGATAAACCATACAGAAGAAGTTCAAATTGCTCGATCAACACGTTGCACAACAATTTGCTCAAGAACAAATGGGTGGCCCCGGAGGGTCAAGTGGTGCACTCAACCTTCACCGCATCCCGATGCGGTTAATCAACTCGATAAGGATTGGTGCCACCACTTTGGTACAACAACAACACGTGTGTGAAGACACTATTGGGTATGATTTTGGAAGAACCGAACTGGAAGGAAAGGTAAAAGTTGAAGAAAGCTTCAAAGCCAAAGTCGATGAACAAGCTAAGACCGCAATGAAGAAGATGTTGAGTATGATACGCTTTCTAGATAGTCCCGCACGATCAAAGAAAGAAACTTCAACCACCAAAGGACCGAGTCTCCTCACATCTCATCATCATCGATTCTTCTTTCACTCTTCACCACCACCATCAAAAGATCAACCAAATCATCATCCGTGATCACTGAAGAAGCCACCTCGATCTTGGATTTCTCATACTCATGAAAGAATTAAGCCGCCCAACAAGTCGAAAGAAGGACATGCTCTACGAAAATCGAATTGATTTGCGATCAAATGCGATTCTACATGATGAGAATGACAAGATGCGAATGAAAGGGAATACATACGAAGCTCATGCAGGATGATCTACAAGGAAAATGGACGTAATGATCGATGGCTACACTCACAAGTACCTTCTCGAAATCGCTCCTAAAGTCACAAAGGAGATGTTTACCGACAACTATATCCGAATCTTATGCAGATAGCCAAGCAAACTATAAGATCAACACCCTTAACCGCCACAATCAATCCATCTGATCCTGTAGTTTTCTCGGATAATGAATTGGTGTCCAAGCTTGTCACACAAATGTCTAAACGATCGGGACATTTACTTCGATGAAGGAAAGCTGTTTCAAGCATTGCTGGACTACCAACTCCAAGAAGCATGCAGATTCGTCGAAGGTCTAAACGCCCTAGAGACAATGAAGATAAGGATCGATAAGAATGATGAAGCTAAACGACAAAGAAGTCGGTAAATCATCTCCGTGCTACCACCTCCCCAATGCCTCGCTCAACAAAGGTCTCCTCCTCGTTCTTTCTACCGATAAACCTCATGATTCCGGACACCACCTGCACTCAAAAACCGGTGATTACTTTGAGTATACGGGTGGTGACGATGAAGAACACCATGAGCCCCTACAACAACCCACCTCTCCCAAACAAGTAAAGAAACCAGAACCCTCTTCTAGGCCTAAGAAAAAGGCGCCCAAGGCAGATGTCCTATCATGGCTAGATGAAGACACCACAGAGGAATTTGAATGGTTTTCTACACTTGTCAATTCCACTCCCTACCCTGAAGAAGGTCAAGATCTGGTAGACGGTAATACATTGGAGCATGCTAAGCAAGAAAAGTTCCATGTGAAGAAGATGACGAAATCCGAAGTGAGGCTAATCAAGAATGAAGCTTTTCAACTATGGAAAGATATAGTCAAAGTGCCATCGAGGTCGAATATCACCTTGAAAACATTGCTCGAGCTATGTCTAACAACATGGATTGGCTCAACCCAAACGCAAACATCGACTTCACCAAACGGGACAACCCTCCATATTACAATCGATGGTCAAAACCCTACCAATTGGCCAATAAGATGAACCAAGGATTCCATTCCGATATTTCTTCAACAGACTTGATTTTCTTCTACATGATGGCGATGGTTCAAGGAAATACGCTACATCGTTGACACTTCCATTTCCAGAGCTATATAATACCGAACCGCATAGCCATTGAGGAACGTGCCAATCACTTATTCTCCAACAGTGGAAGCTACGATCGAGATGCACTGTATCGATTCATCATTGGCCGAACGCCAAGAATCTACTACGTAAGCCGCAGTGTCTCGAAGTCTCAACATGCAGATTCACTAAAAGTATCCTTGCCATCAAACACGATCTTTCATCTAAGTGGGACTACACCTTCCTAAAGAATATCGTGGTCAAACGACAAGATGAATGGGATTATGCATTCTCTGAAGTGACTTTGAGAATTTGTCTATCAACGACATCAAGACATGTACCTTGCCAAAGTACGGTCGTATGAGACAATTCTCCACTGCAGCATAACGCGGAATTCATCAAGTCGCTCATCTTCATCGCAGACGATAGTTATCCAAGAACGGTAGAAGATCTACCGGCAGTTGAATCTTATCATACCCGTGTCAACTTCACTCCACCGCAGCTTGATCTACCCGACATCAACCGCCTTCCACAATATACCACGCAGAAACCTTTCGGCGTCATTTACCGCAGTGAACTTCAAAGAAATTGCTTGATGGCGTGCATAGATCTTCACAAGTTTGGAGATCGCACTTTGAAGATGGTTAGGGACGGATTGGCTTAACGGTTGAAGGATATACACCAAAAGATCGGGTCTCCTAAGCGATGGAATTCTCGTGATCGGGGACGCGGAAGAGGATCATCACCATGATTGATGAACGGTTGTATAGAAGGGATCAGTTCGAAGACGGAAAGCTATGTGGGTGGTCGACCCAGAGAAACATCATCGGCCAACGCCCGACTCACACCTCCGGCGACATCTCCGACTACCGTACCCTTGAACTGCTTCTTTCATTATTACTTTGGATGTATGATCTAATTATGTCAATGGCTTGTGCACACATTACAGTGTACAACCCATACTTGTAAATAAAGGACCCTGTGGTACGCCACAATCCTTATAAAAGGAGCGAAAGCTTCTTACTTTTGAGTAAAACTTATCAAACCTTTCATTTTTCAAGGTTTTGCTCAAAAGAACAAGTACTTATGATTTTCAAAACCTCACCGCTTATATCACTTGTTGAGGGGGAGTACTTGAATTAAAACTTTGTTCAAAAATTGTTCACAACGGTCATTCTTCCCCAACACTCGAAATGGTCATATTTATTCTCAACTTTTCAAAAATAACATCACATATGCCATTTTTGAAGGGGAGAAAATACGTGATAAGAAATATGTTGTGTCAATGCAAATGAATCATTGTGCTATAGACTTAACCCATGAATTGACGAGATCTTAACCTAGTAACTCGAAAAGACTTGTCCGGGACGGGTAATAATTTCAAGCTAGTTCGCTAGTGATGTAAACGTATCTCGCAAAGGACTTGTCTGAGTAGAATGTACCATTCGAGAAACTCTTGGTAGACATGAACTCTGACCGGTTTGACAACCTTTCGAGGATTGTCTACACCTTCAAGGTAGTTATTAGAGCTAGTTGTCACCTAAATGCTGACAATGCAACTCTTTAACTATGCCACGTAATCGTTCCGGGGAATGTCTATCTTGAGTTGATCAATTCAAAATGTGCGCTCTTCTTCTCACTGCATTTTAACCGTTAAAACTCTTAAGCACATGTGGAGGGGGAGTATTTATGCAAAATCTTATCTCAAAAGTGGTACTAAAATGTTTTTCATTCACAAACACTTTGAGAGATTTTTCACAACAATGGTTTTTATGGCAACATAGGTTAGTCATGGAGTTATAAGGTGACTAAGGTTAGGAATAACCGCCCTATGATCCTGCCAGAACGGAGGGATCTACCCAAGGACACCACAAATAGTTAGAATTTAGAAGTCCTTAGGTATGATTATAAAATAGGAGAATTGAGAATCTGGAAAGAAGGAGTTGAAGAATTAAAAGAAATGCAAAGAAAAGGGTGAAAAGAAATAGCCCTCCAGATTATTCAACTTAGGGCGTATTAACGGGTTCAATTCATATGCTACCTGGTTGTCACTAGATGACACCGTATTGAAGATTAAAGTCGTCATGGACCCAGGACGATGCACTAAACCTTCTTAACCACTCAAGTTTCTCTCAACAGAAGCTTGTTTCATTCTCACAGGGAACCCTACGTAAACTATCGGCTTTCTTTAGAGATTGCTGGTATTGAAGAAGGAGACCCTCTCCCTAGTCTCCGCTCCAGAAAACCAAAACGCACTATTGAGTCTAGAGCCACGAGATTCATCAAAAGATCTCATAGGTACACTTGACATTTCATCACTTGATATTCAACAATAAGAATTTCAGTGGTATATTATCGAGTCCTTCACGATCTTAGCAACTGTCGAGAATATTTATGAGAGGTTCACATTTGTGATCTGTGATTGAATGGAAACCGTGGTCAACATCAAACGCTCGACAGCGTCGCCGGCAACTCCCCGATTGGCGCTTAGTGGTCTCAAACGGTCTACGTCAGGTGATGCTTCGGTGTACCTCTGACTCATCTCAATCGTAGGTGTACTTACATATCGTTATCTCACTTGTGGGACCCGATTCAGAACGGCCTTTGTAAGAATTAGAGGTGTGTTTTCACACTATGCTGTCAACACTCTCGAAGTTCAAACTTGTAAGTGTTGGAATCCGCTTATTACTAACCGTTTTAATGTTTACTTCTTATGGAAGCTCTAGAGCGGAATGATCGTGCAGACTCTTCTCATGCTCACGCCAACATCATCACTAATGGAAGTTCTATCCAAAGCAACACACAATGTAATGATTCTTCGTCAAATCAAAGAATCTACAAAGTTAAAGACTTAAAGAACTTCATCAGATCGATTTCCAACGCCAAAGAGCGTGTGAGCATGTTGAAGAAAGACGGAGACACCAAGCAACGGCGTAACTGAGGCGATAACAACATACTATCACTTTCATCACAAAGAACAATGATCAAAGAACAAAGTTAAAGATGACGTCAAAGCATAACTGTTTAAAGAAAACTATCTCGCATAACGGGGAGATGGTTCAAATCAAGGCAATTTTCACAAGAAAGAAGAATGTCAGAAGACGCCAAAGCTACTATTACATCAACGCCTTCACCGTTTTTCATCACCAACACTTGAGTGTTTGTTACTTATATGTAATAACACTGGGGGAGATTGTTGGAATCACTCCTAAACCTTATTCAAGTGTTAGTTACTCATATGTAATAGTTAGCTTATTATGGCCTTTATGTTTGTTATTAAACTTAAGCTTATGTAGGGCCCATGAGCTGGCCTAAGCCCATGGAGAAAGGAAGGGACTAGAGTGTTGCCCTAGCTCCTATAAATACTATGTAATAACCCTCACTTGAGGGTTGGTTGTTCAATTTATTCTCTTTCACTCACACCTACGCATAACCGGTCTTAGCTTTAACGTGTGTGTGTGTTTGGTTTATTGTTCAATCGCCTCTCTATCTTTCTTGTAAGCTTGTGTTGTAAAACTAGTGACCTAACAGTCCAAGATACGTGACAACGGTTCATTGATGAAACCAAGATAATTGTTGTCTACGTTTTCAACACGGGTCAGTTCAGTCCCTTTAAAAAAGGAAATTTTGAACCTGTGTGGTAACAATGGCAACCTTCCTCCATTTTCTGCCACTCCAAACTTGGATATGATATAACATTGGCTCTCTTGTAAAAGAGGTTCAATTTTAAACATCAATTCTTTTTTGATGTAAATTTGAATCCGATTAGACTATCTAAACATTTACAATAATTAGAGTGTATGTTAAATATTTATGTATATATATTATTTATATCTAAATTGAAATTACCCCTCGACATCTTGCAAAACAAAATTCAAACTGTATGGATCATGTTTTTCATTCATTCTGTGAGAATGCCAAATAGAAATGCATCTTCCTTTTATTACCATGTTAGTAACCATAGGATCAATATTTTTTAGAGGAGTTATTCTCTGATCATGTTTGTTTACTCCTGAAAAGTTATAAACATATTATAGATGTCAAATATACTATACAAATTTATGTATACTAAATAAAATATTAATTAATACTACACCTCTTGAGCCAATTTGAACATTGGTACTATTCTTCACAATGTTTCTTCTTTAATTTGAAAAAGTTCCTTGCCCTTTTGGATTGTTAGCATTCATTCCAAAACCAGATTAAAGTCCTTTTGGATTGTTAGTATTCATTCCAAAACCAGATGAAAGTCCTTTTGGATTGTTAGCATTCATTCCAAACTTGTTTGTTTGATGTGCCTTGTTCTCTATAAATTTATTAGCATAATACATTATTGACACATTTATGTAAAATCAAGGTGTAAAAAATTATATTATCAAAAAAGGAAATACTAGATGAAAGTCCTTTAGGATTATCAACATTCATTCCAAAACCAAATGAAAATCCTTTAGGATTGTTACTATTCATTACAAACTTCTTAATATGATGTGCCTTGTCACCAATAATTAGAGTTTCAACATATTGCAAAGATTTTATCATTATATAAATTTAACTAAAAATAATAATCCTATAATGAATAATAAACTATGTACAAATTATCTAGATAATTCAAATTTCATTGTCAGTAATTAAAACATTCATACCTTCCAGTTGGTATCCAATATTTTTGAACTTGTTACTTGGTGTGTCACTTTCTACAATTGACATACCCAAATCAATGTATTTGGATGATGACTGTTTTTCTATTCCTCTCTTAGGAGGTTTAGTGACTGATACACCTAAAAGAACAATACATAATTCAAAATTAACATTCAACAACATTATAAAAGTAAAAAGGCCAAACTAAATTACCTTCAGGTAAAGTAGCTAAACTACGCAAACGGCTATGAGAGTTTCTTCCTGGTGTGTCACTTTCAAACATTGATTTACCCACGTTAGTTGCTTTCTTTAGCCGACTTTTAATACTTGCTGAAAAATAAATTATAAAAAAACTTAAAAACGTAATTCAAGATAATTGAAAATACTTAAAAATAAACCCTGTGTTTGATTTGTTGAATCCAAAACTTGAATTTCTGAATCAACCAACGGTGTATCACTTTCAAGTGATGATCTATCCATTACATTATTTTTCTTTTTATAGAATCCTTATAGTAATTTAACAAACATATATGTAAAACACAAATATATATACATAATTCTTTAAACCAATCATTAATTTAGAAAAATATATATAAAATATAAGAGCGTATACAAATAATTCATTTAAAAATAACGTATACAAAACAACTACAATACCAGATTGTTGTTTTTCTATTGTATATGATTCCATCATTGGTGTATCCATTATAGTGTTCTTCTTATGGAACTTAGCACTGTGAAAAACAATTTTACAAACATATATACCGAATCATAATACATTTAATGTACCCAACTTAATATGCAAAAGAGTCATAGATCCAAAATACCTGATAAAGAACTTTTAACTTTTCTCTTTGGTTGTGCTACACTTTTCCCATGATTGTTTACTGATGGAGGAAAAACAATACATATAACCATTATACAATGGCTTATAAAAACAATATGGATCATAAATTAATAATCAAAAACATATCTTCTGAATCTCATAGACTTTTACAATCATTGTTTACCAATGGAATAAAATCAATACATTTAAACATTATACAATGTCTTATAAAAACAATGATTTATAAATTAATCATCAACAACATACCTTCTAAATCTTCTGCACAACTTTTGCTTTTGTTTCCTCTTGAAAGCCTTTCAGACGTTCTTAAAGGTCGCATCTTTGCATGAACCTATTTAATTGTGTTTATACAATGTCGCTCAAAATATTGTATATATAGGTTACAGATTAGGTCTAAATTTTATAGAATCATATATCTAATAAAACTCTTAAAAAATGACTTTGCACCGATCTATGATACTGAGAAGCTGGATAAAATAATTCTCATAATGCTTACAATGTGTTTTTTCATGAACAAACACATCCTGAGAACCCTTAATCCATTAACGATACATATGTAACGGAACAGGATGGTAGAAATATCACTTATGATACACCATATAAGGATCCTGGTGAGAAATGCTTCCACATGATGTCTTTATTTATGAACAAGATCATGTTTTGATTATTTCATTAGTCGACACCTTAAATGTTAACGTTCAAGTTAATTACCCAAAACAAATGGTCTTTGTAAAGAGTTATTGTCCACTATTATAATGATTAAAATTATTAAAAATTTTATTAAATACATTTTTCATCAATTAAATATCTATTCATTACAATTTATTTCATTGGTTAAACGATAAAATTAACATTTATTATAAGACACTTCAAAATAATAATGTGAAGGCTAAAATATGAAACGGCATGAATAACATTTTAGTATTTGTAGAGTAATGCTATTTAGACCTACAACACAAGCTTAAATATATACCTCATACATAAATCACTTGTACAATTATATTAATTACTCTCTCCCTCTAATTTTCACCAATCATTTTTTTAAATCAATCAATCAAATCATTAAATTAATTTGTAGACACAATAATCATTTTTCTTATTTAAAAGGGAATTGATATGTACACATGTAACTTTACTTTGCACACATAAAATTACATAGGGGTGTTGTTTGTCTTATTCATTAATTCAATGTGTACAAAGTAAAATACTATGTGTACATATCATTACCCATTTAAAAACCATAATACTCTCCGTCGTATTTGTTAAAGGTCTAAATGACTACAGGACAAACATCCACATTTAAAATACATAAACAAATACGTGGACGCTCGAGATTGTTCCAGTTGACAAACAGTGGTAGGTTACCTCTCTCATCAGTTTCATACCTTCTCGCTGATGGTCCCCTGGTTGTGGTCCCATATATAATGTCCAACATTATCGATTATAAAACTTATTTATTTTAAATACTTTTAATCTTACTTACATGTATTTTATTTGATGGAATACAACTCATACTTTAATAGCCATGCCGTTGCATTTTTAACGGGTTTTTATTTCGGTAGTTTTATCAATGTTTAGGATCAAATCATAACAACCAACAAAAATAAAAAGATTCGACCTCTATTTTAGATTCCATGAAATTGCTTCCAGTTATTTGAAGGTTAAATAAATAGCTTATAAGAGTTGCTTACATAAACTACTTATGGAATTTATTTTTTTAATATATAAAGAGTTTAACCGAGTCATCTTTGATGGCTTGGACATGTAAATGCGAGAGATTGCATGGACCATCTAGTAAAACCGACAAAGTTTGATAGATCACTAGCTTTTATGATATTGATTATATATATGATTAAGGCATGTAACTAAAAAAGTTGCAACTTACATAATTCAAGTTTGAAAACTCAGATCATCCATTATGATAATTTGTGAAAAAGTATAAATATATGAAGAGGTCTAAAAGTGTATAAACCATAGTGGATATGTATTTCAATCCATAAATGGGTTTAGGATTTTGAAGAAGTCCAAAGTTTAAGTATTTTGAAAATATTGCGTATGTTTTTTTTATATGAAAAAATGTATAAATAGGCTTATCAGCTTATTTATAGTGCAAATATGTTTATAATATGAAAACAAAATTAAAAATTGATTGTGTGTTTATAAGACCGCTATTGTGAATACCCTCACAACATTACCGTTTAATGACTAATTGGTTTACCTCGTAAATTCGTAAAGCGTTAAACTTTCAACATTTATGCACTCATTCATTTCGTTACATTTAATTCATTAAATTTTTTGTTAACAAGTCAAATATGTTGAATAATATATGGCTTCGTTTGTATATGTTGGACTTTTAATTTTAGTACAATAAGCGGCAACTTCATCAAAGAGCCTGTGTCTAAATGATACTTATGTTATGTGAGAAACTTCTCAATTAAATGGTTGTGAGTTCAAATCCTACTTAAAACATATGAAATATAATTGTTGTATGAATGTAATGAGATAGTTAAAATTACATTTTTAAAAATAAATAAATAAATAAACAAATAAAAATAAAGATAAAAATAAAAAAAATAGGTCACAACTTCAAATGACAATCTTCAATGATTTATAGTGGTCCGTTTTAGGTTTCGTGTGCTTCATCGTATATCAACATCCCTTTCGAGATTGGTCGCTGAGTAATTGTTTCGGTTGCCTCTTTGTCCCGTTCTTTTGTTTTTAGGCTCCAAGTAGAATATGTTCTCTTCACTACTTTTAATTACATTTTCTTTAACTTTTGTTAGAAAGTCTTTTTTAATTTTATATCTTTGTCAAGAGAAAAACACATACTAAAAATAAACCATGAAGAACAACAGTATCTACAAAACAACAGGTATATCATTATATATCATTAAAAACACAATTAAGATGATAATTAGAAAGATAAATATAGTTATTAATTAAATAAAGATAAAGTAATCCCCATATCCCTACTAAATATAGAAAGTAAAACACACGGACCACTTGTCGGCTCCATTAGAAAGCTGAAAAAACCGCACCAAGATCCTTTAATATTAACATTAAAAGTTCCACTCCATCACGCACCTTAAATCACAACCTCATCTCACCACTCCTAATTTAGCACGTAACTCAAACTCAAAAGAAAAAAAGAAAAAAAAAGAAAAAGAAAAGGACTTTTTTTTTGTTCTTAGTATATTTGTTCATCAACTATTTCAATTCTGGTAAGTTTTTTCATTCATTTCTAGTACATGGTTCATTGCTTTAGCTTCATATTTCCTTTTCTTGTTAGTAACTTGATCAAAGTTATATGATCATGGTTTTATACTATAGTTTTGTTGAATTATCAAGTCTTGAAATGATCTCATAGTCATAATTGTTCAAAGTTAAGTTTTAAGGGTCAATTGTTTTACACAATAGTAAGAGTTTTAGAGCTTTGTTAATTGTCACATGTAATATGTAACGATTTTTGTTGGATACATACAATAGTAACAGTGATAAAGATTTATTTAGATGGTACATTTTTTGTTGGTGAGCCTATTTTTCCTTGGATATTAGGAAAAAAATTGTTGTATGATATTATTTTCTCCTATAAAGCATACATATATTAAGTTTGATGTAGTTGATTGATTCGGGATTGTTTTCATGTTTTTGTGATCAGCGGTGAGGTTGGATTTGCTTTCAACGTATTCGAGTTTTATAAAGTTAAAAGAATTTTAAGATAAAGTTATGAGTTACAAGAACTTTGGAAGCCAGCCCGCTGAACTTGGGAGTGGGAACGGGAGGCCGCCAGGTGGACTTGGCGGCTTCCATCTAGCAAGACAAGGGTCGATATATTCGTTGACTTTTGATGAGCTGCAAAATACCATGGGTAGCGTTGGTAAAGATTTCGGGTCAATGAATATGGATGAGTTACTAAAAAGCATTTGGAATGCTGAAGAAGTGCAAACAACGGGGCCTAATATTGGTAACGGTGTACAAGAAGGTGGTGTAGTTGATGGTGGAGCTAATATACAACGACAGGGGTCGTTGACTTTACCAAGAACGTTAAGTCAAAAGACGGTTGATGATGTTTGGAGAGAAATTTCGAAAGAGTACAATGGTTTTGGAGAACCAAATTTACCACAAAGGCAACAGACTTTGGGTGAGATGACTCTTGAGGAGTTTTTGTTTAAAGCCGGAGTTGTGAGGGAAGAGGCTCAATTAGCTAACAAACCGAATGATAACGGGTTGTTTTCTAATTTGACAAATAACCAAAATCCTCCTGGTTTTGGTGATATTGGATTTCAAAAGGCTGCAAATAGGAATACAAATGCAGCTGTAAATGCTAATAACGGTAACCAAATTGCTTTTCAGCCAGCTAATTTACCATTGAACGTCAATGGAGTTCGATCCAGTCAGCAGCAGCCACATCAGCAGCAGCAACAACTGTTTCCGAAGCAAAATAATCTTCCTTATGGAAATCACATGGCGGTACCAAGTAGTAAGCCGTTGGGTAGTCCTGTAGTCAGGAATGGAATAATGGGTCTGTCTGATCCAAAGATAAATGGTAATAGTATGGTTTCGAATGGTATGTTACAAGGTGGGATGGGTGGGATGGTGGGACCTGTTACGGTTGCTGCGGGGTCACCTGCGGTTTCCTCAGATGGGATGGGGAAGAATAATGGAGATACATCTTCGGTCTCACCTTCTCCTTATGAGTTTAGTGGAGTCGTGAGGGGAAGGAAAAGTGGTACGGTTGAGAAAGTTGTTGAACGGAGGCAGAGGCGAATGATAAAGAACCGTGAGTCAGCTGCCAGATCACGGGCTCGTAAGCAGGTTGGTGTCCTTTTTATGGTTTGTGAGTACTACTGTTTTATTTTTTTCAGTCCACAGTGTGAAGTATATGCTCTCTTCATAAAGGAAAGACAGTTTCCAAAGTTGCATACATTTCTTAAACAAAAAAGAAACTAAGAATCATCAGTCAAAAATTTATACAATTTGAGGTGGTATGTGCTAAATGGATGGAATTATTTACATGAATGGTTTATAAATAAGTAGTCTTCAACTAGCCTTGTGTTTGTATGGAATCTTCATAGAAGATTTATACATCTTATGAGGCAGACTGTAACTAGTAGGCGTATCATGTATGCTATACGATAAAATATTGAATACTCTAGTTTTAAGGTTTGCGTTTATGTAAAACGTAACATGCCATGTTGTAAGAAAGATTCAATCAGTCAAAGCATTAGCATTTGTGTTATTTGGTGGCTAATAAGCTTACTAAAGCTATGTTTCTTTTTTTTTTCCGGGTATTTCTAGGCCTACACAATGGAACTCGAAGCAGAAGTCTCAAAACTGAAAGAGCAGAATCAAGAATTGAAAAGAAAGGTAAACGATTTCAGCCTCTTTTACAGTACTGTAGTTGTTATGGTAAAACCAGTATAGCTGTATTAAACTACCAAAAATGAACTTACAAAATTTTTGAATGTTGTAAGAAAGATGATAGGTTTCATATAGTATAAATGGCCTAACGGGATCTGTTCTTGGGACAGAGTAATTATATTGAGATCTTTGAGTTGACATCGTTTATATTGTGCAGGCGGAGATGATGGAAATGCAGCAGAATCAGGTACGTATTCAAAATCATTTGCTGTTGAATTATAAATATATAGATTGACTCATTGACTTAGTTTTTTAAACGGATTTGCAACCAAGCCATAAGCATGTTTACTTGACTATTATCGCAACATGCCCATGGCTGCTCATATTCTTTCCTTGACTAGTTCAGTCCCGTTATATTTTTCGCTGGTTGTGTTTTTTATGAAACTTTTTATCCGACATCCTAAATTTTTATTTGTATGCGATAATGGGTAGTCTTTTGTCCCTATAAGATCTAATGTGATTCCTGGTACACCAGGGTCACCCCTTTACCTAGGACTTACTCAGGGTATCCAAATTTTTTGAATGGTTGTATCACTTGAGAAATTGAATAAAATAGCAAACAACTTTCTTTTATGCAATTTAACTTGTTTCAAAAATTTCCAATTGTAAGCAATTTACTAAAAAGTTGGTTGCTATTTGCTGTAAAAACTGTGAAATAGGTTGTTATTTAAAAAGTGTGAATAGGTTGTTATTTCCAGTACCAATTATTATTATTATTATTATTTTTTAAATAATAAAAATTCCTTAAGATGATAACAAGACATAAAATAAGTTTGTTCGTTATCCAATATGCCCTTGTTTATCCGATGTCAAATAGTAAACTAGGCCAACTTGATCTCATGAATCATCCTAATGATACCAGGTTATGGAGATGATGAACACACAGCCTGGAGCAAAACGACGCTGCCTAAGAAAGACAAATTCTGGTCCATGGTGAACATCTCCAGCGTGTCTGATTGCATCCATTGGTAAAAGAAGTCAACCCCATAACACCAAGGCTACTACTCTTTTGGCGAGGTTCAGAAGGGAAATTCATGCATCTGTACATATTTCATGGAAACGGTTTTAGGGGTAGAATTAAGGATGTGAGTCATATCTTTCTGTACGATCAATATCAATTGTTTTTCAAACTCCATTGTTGCATGAAGCAGACATTTTGGAAATACAAGGTTAGGTTTACATGATGTACGCAAAGTCAAGTTTCCACGAGTGTTATGTTTTACTTTTTGTATTTTGTTTCATTGCAAACTAACCATCATTATGAAAGTGTGAGAAAAAGATTGGATCTGCATCAATAAATCATATCTAACGATTATGGCACAACTTCGCATGCAACGAAATTTATAATGTTTTCGTTATTTTATCTATAGATTGTTGATGAAATTTCAAATATATGGTTGAGAATAATCAAACTGTCTTTCGCAACATGGACATAGGATTCACCATGTACATTTGTGTTTGGGATAATAACAAAAAAAAATGCATCGAACATTTTTTGTGATTGTGTGTAGCCAACTATTTTTTTTTTCTTATTGTGTGTATTGAATTTTTAAATTTTGATTATTGTGTGTATTTTGTGACTATTCTGTCATGTAAAATGACCATTTTACCCTTCGAAATTTGAAAAATATAAAGGTAAAATAGTCACGAAATACACACAATGATCGAATTTGAAAATTCAAGACAATAATAAAAAAAAAATAATTGGCTACACACAATCACAAAAGTGATCATGTTAGATGCATTTTTTTTAATTATCCTTTTGTTCTTAAAAAATGTCTTACTTAGCCTCTTACCTGCTAACGAGTCGAGGTTGTCGACCGTATATTATTTGTTTTTGTTTTTGATTCAGACCCGATCAGACTTATCACGATCCGACCTTTTAACGAGCTACTCGAGCTCGAGCTCATTTAACTCGAGCTCAAGCTCGAGTCGATCTCGAACAAAAATTGGTGCTCGATTAGTTTGACGAGTCGAGTTTTGAAAATTAATATTTGGCTCGGCTGTTAGAAAACTCGTTTAATAATCACGAGCCGAACGAGCCAAACGAGCTACTTGAGCTTAACAAGCCACACTTAACCTATATATGTTTTTAAGTTTGTTTTAAAATTTAAATATATGTTTTTAATATGATTTAGATTCAAGTTGTGGCTTAATATTTATATGCTATATATTTTACTTGAAAGTAAACCTCCTTCTTTTTCTTGGCCTTTGTTTTATAGGTTCTTTATTTTTCATGTTTTCTTCTCTCTTTCTATATGAGATGTGTTTTCTTTTACTTTTTTCTCTTAACATGTTTTTGTTTTATCCTTTATATCTAATACATTATTCTCTTTTTAGTTATTACAAGTTTATCAACTAACTAAATGACAGCTCTTCTAATACATTATTCTCTTTTTAGTTATTACAAGTTTATCAACTAACTAAATGACAACTCTTTTAAGTTTAAACTATATACATACACTTATTTATCTTATCTAAACTAATATAAATCATTTCAATGTATGTTTTTATTTGTAGAAGTATTAAGTGATATAAGTTTACACACTTTTGCTTTATAGAATTATAGCACCCCAAATTCAAACTTAGGGAAAATATATTATTGGACATTAAAAACATAAGTTTGCAACGGAAGTCAAAGTAGAAAGGTCTTTTAACATCCTTAAAGATACAACTTAAAGTGTAAAAAGTTAAAACATTTGGAGCATAAGGATGTCGAGTCTAATTGGTCTCCTTTGTTTAGTCCATTCGCCTCCTCGAGTCCGTACATAATATTTTTAACCTAAAGATGTATAATAAATGCCTAAGCCTAAAGGTATAGTGAGGTCATATGTTGTATACATAAAATATCGCACAATTGATTGAAATTCATGATAAATGATAACATAACATATAACTTACGGGATCGCGATAATTGTGTTACGAACTATTAATAATTTGTTACTAACCCTTTTTGCTAGTCTTATTGCTTTTAAAGTCGAAATCACAAAGATAGAGACTTAAAACATAATTGAAATATTATCAAAACAATTTCATTCAAATTGTATTGATTAAAACAAGGGTTATTATCACAAAAAGGCATCATGCTTACCACTTTTTGTCATTGTGTGTAGCGTACATTTTTTTTTCAATTTTGACACAAACTTTTTGAATTCGTGCTATTGTGTGTATTTTGTGACTATTTTGTCATGTAAAATGACTATTTCACCCTTCAAATTTTGAAAAAAGTAAGGGTCAAATGGTTACAAAATACACACAATAGCAAGAATTCAAAAGGTTGATGTCAAAATTGAAACAACAATAATGAGATGCAACGCATAATCACGACTTAAAAAAATGTACATGCAAGTATAATGTCTTTTCGTGCTAGTAACCCTTAAAAAAATGTACATGCATAATTTCTTATAAAGCAAATGAATGTGTATATAACAATAAACCACATAGAAACAACAATAATGAGATGCAACGCATAATCACGACTTATAGTGTACATCCCCGTTTAGTAAAAGTCATGAGTACTCACCTTAATTACAAGCTAGTTGTGTTTGTAATTATCCGAAGTTCGGTATCACGCATTAATCATTTGACTAAAGCTTGTTGATACACGCATGTTTTCTTGATTTTAAATGAGTTCCCCTCTAGAAAAAATTGTATTATATTTATAAAGCTGATCTAAGAAAAAGAACTAAATTCAATTGAGGAAAAGAGTTTAAAACATTTTTCATGTCTAGTTTATGGTCAACATTCTTCCAGATTGCAACACTCGACTTTAGAAAGCCATAACTATCTCAATATGTAAACAAATGCAGTGAAATTTCTTCTAGAATTTATACCTATGTGTATTCAAAAGACACGAATGAAAGCAACTAAATTTGTTGTGATAGTTGGTTGTATAAATTTTTTTAAGGTCTTAACCATAACAAGAAATCGTAAGTTAGGTTTTCACAAACTTGTCCATTTTTTGCATGTGCTTTTTATCGATTTCGATCATTTGAGTGATGTTTAAAACTAGTCAGTTAGTTATACAATTTAAACATTTATTATTTACTCTCACCACTTTACACGATTACTTTTACAATCATATGGACTAAGCAATTGATTTGTAGGATTTATAATTAAACCATCATCATAATTACAATTCACAATCTTTCAACGTTAAAAGAAATCAATCACAACTAATTTTCTTAGTTTTCAATTAAGTTGTTTGCTTAGATTTATTGTGAATTTAAAATTGTTTAGATTTATTGTAAGTTTGAATCCACCACAATGTTACCCTTATTACCCAAACATTATTTGTATAGAAAATTGTTAGATCAGTTCCAGATAGATCTTACGAGCCTTAATGAACAAATAGTAAACCTATGTAATCATAAGCAAACTATAGAGAATCTTTGTTAAACTTATTTCCACGTGGAATATGAACACAAGAGTTAAAGAAGATAATAAACACAAAACTCTTGATCCTCTATGGATCTATATTAATTCACTAATAATGTTTTTCAAAACGTGTCCATAAACCCTAGCTGCAGGTTTCTTTTATACTATCAGAAACCCTAATTCTGTATCTTACAAAAACACGTAAAAGATATGCATTATCTCTTCCTAAAATAACTCATATAACTCATGCATATCCTAACTAATTACTAATAATACGGATACTACTATCCGCAGAAACAAAACTAACTATCAGCAGTAACTGCACTATCAGCAGTAACTGTACTAACCGCAGAAACAAGAATACTATCAGCAGGAACCTGATTAGCAGGAACCATACGGTTACAATAATTCCTAACAATCCTCCCCTTAACTTGAATTTGACTAGGTTAACTTCAAGTTTCCAGATAGATCTTTAATCAGCATGAGGATTGAATCTGTCAGCAACTGAAGCAATATAAGGAACCAGCAGCAACACCTAGAACCACCAGAACCAGCAATGAAGTCCACAAATCCATCAACAACGCCTATGTCAGCAACCTCAGGATCCAGCAGCAACAGTAACATGAGTAGATTGGATAAGCCTTTACCAAGTAGCTACTCACTCTTGGGCTAGCTGGTTCTTGAGTGGAATGATGACATCACCCTGGTGAACCAATAACCAGTCCAACACTTAGAACGCGAATCAATGGTGTGTTGGAAAACCCTAATGATTTTTGGCAAACCATCACAGCCATCAACGAATTTGAGTTGTCTTTACCTGAAGCCGTTAACTCAGGACTAGCCATGGTGTTCCATTGCCTTTACCACAAGCCATGTGTAACATATTGGATTTCCCAAACACATCAAATCATGATTACAAGTAGGCGTATAACTCAAGGTTTTAGAGAGAGAAATAGTTAGAGGTTTGGGAACTTAGTGAGAGAAAGTAAAAGTATTATTATGAGCTCCAACCCTCTACCTTGGGAGGTAGAGGGTATTTATAGTCTTACATAAAACGCCACCTACGGGCTGTGGATCAGTCATACAGTGGGTAAAGACCCATCCGTCCTCCACGGTGTTACTTAACTAAATACTACTTAACATTAAATAACTACGACTACGAGCTTTCTAACGATTACATATACTTGAGGTGACCGACACTTTAATAACTGGATTTACTAAATCCTAACAATCTCCCCCTAAGGGAGGTCACCTCAAAATACATTGAATACAAACAGATATTACATTAAGATTGTTCTTGGATTCTTGTTAATGTTCCTTGCTCTGTAGCCCGTAGTTTTTGATTCTTCATTTTTGCATGTTTGGATAATCCAAGTGGAGGTCTTTAACTGATCCACGTGATAATGAGTTTTGAGCCAGCATTGAGATCATCAGCTTAACATGAATCTCTGACTCTTCCATTGTGGTGTTGTGACTTTTGGACCGACATGCTCACATTATGGATCATGATATCTTCTCATCAGAGTAGCGGAAGCTTTAGTTGATTCATGATATTTGCAGCAGCGTAGCAGAAGCATGGAGTGAAAATATCCGAGTCGTTGATGCACTTATCATGATTTCTTTAGAAATGAATGTGTTGTGTGAGCATGCGGTAATGGATTGACCTCTCCATTCGATCACTGCAAACGTCGGCGTACCTGCATACAACAGTTAGCAATAAAGCGCACGAAAGTGTCTTTGATCACTTTCGTTGAATTGAGGTACACGGCCCACGGTTCCTCGTTGATCAGTACAAGTACTACCTGTGATCAGGTATAATTCTGAAGAATCTCCTTGACAGGGTTTCGCAGCTGCTCTAGCTGTTCTCAAACCGGAACGTCTCAAAGAAGACAACACGGAGTAAGTGAACCAGCGAATTTGAGATTCACTGATTGATGAAAAGAGATTTGAAAAACAATCGAGTACTGCTCAATAAAGTGTTTTTGCAATACAACGATGGTTTTTGAGAAAAATAAATTATCAATCATAAACACCTTTTATATTTGAAATATTAATACACAGTCGATGTGCTAAAGAAAAGAATTTTTTAAGCACAACGACCGGTTTTTCAAAGGTATCCGTCAATCCATAACCTGAACCAGGATTGATTCATAATTTTGAATCGCCCCATTGTTTCTGTTCAGTTGTCACATGGTTGATCTATTGGATAGATCTCACATGCCACCTACCAAGAGCTTGTTTGATGTTGGCTCTAGAAGGCTTTCCATCTTCATTGTGAATATGTTTGCATATCACTCAGATGTTCTGGCAATACCACAAGGATAATGCGTAGGACTCATAAGATATAATCTCTCTTTCCACATTGTGTGAAACAGAAAGTCTTCATTGATAGTGTCCTAAAGAGATTTATTTGATAATCTCGTGGCTCTAGACTCAATTGTGCACATTTGGTTCCTATGCCGGAGACTAGGGAGAGGGTCTCCTTTTTCAATATCAACAATCTCTAAGAGAAAGTCGATAGATTATGTAGGTTCCTCGTGAGAATGAAACAAGTCCCTTTTAAGAGAAACTTGAGTAGCTTGGGAAGTTGTAGTGCAGTGCGTCACTGGGTCCATGACGTCTTGTCTTCAATATCGGTGTTACCTTTGTAACAACCAGTAGCATGTGTATTGAACCCGGTTTCTGCCCTAAGGTTGAATAATTGGAGGGCTATTTATTTTCACCCTTTTCTCATTCAATTCTTTTTCATTCTTCAACCCCTTCAGTGCTTACCGAGACTTCATAACTAGAACCTTGTTGGGTTTATTCCAGTTCTAGCTCTTTCTCAGTCCGCACTCTTCCCATATCTCACTTTTCTCCTTTTTTCATCATACCTAAGGACTCTACACTATCTAGTGGATTGTCCCTGGGTAGATCCCTCCGGCTCTGGCGAGATCGTGGGAACAAATACCTAACCTAACCATCCTTATAACTCCATACATAAAGTAAATTTGGTCGGTCTATTTGGTATTGTTCATCTGCCATTGGAATCAATTGAAAACCATTTGAAAATCAATCCAGATACTTATGATATATAATCAAAGCATTTTGTACCTGAATTGTTTTTGATATTTTTAGAAAAAGAGCTCCCCCTCAACATTTGCATCATGTATAAGAAGTCGTTTTGGCACACGGAGGCAAGAGGAAGGATTCACTTCTTTGATTACCATTTTCTAAAAGATATCAACATCACTTTCCTGATCAAAGTAAGTATTTTTCATACTTTGTTAAGGATAATTTTTTGGAAAGGATGTGGTTTTCAAGAAGTTGCTCCCCCTCAATATGTGCATAGAGATTTGAAAGTGTTTTGCACATATTAGGGAAAACCTGCACGTTGAAACAAATCAATCACATTTCAATCCTTTTTGGTTTGAAATAGATGCTCCCCCTCAACATGTGCATGTTAAATTTGAAATCGTTTGGAACATGTGGGGAGGAAAGCTTGTAAATCATTATAAAACCATTTATCGAATTATCAGTTTAAATCCAATTTAAATCACAAATTCTCCCCCGATCACAAATTTCAAATCATTTGAGATTTGTGATCTCTGTAGATTTAAATTGATTTTGAAAGCTTTTGAGAAGAATTGTGACTTGCTTATGAAAATATTTAACCGATAAGGATCAAAGCTGAGACTTTAAACTCCAAAAACATGCTTGAGTATCTTTTGAAAACATGTCATAAACCTTGGTCATGTCATAAACCTTTGTCTGACCCAGTTGTATGACAAATAACCTTTTGATTTAAATGAAATCATTCTCCCCCTCAATCAATGACATAAGTTGTTGATTGAGAGATAGAGATTTTTACCAATATCAAGCCCAGATGATTTTCAAAAATTGAGACCGAGTTATTTTTATTAGTTTTCAATTAGATAACAAATATTTTTCAGAAGAATTTTTAGAAGGAAAAATACTTGTGAAGGAAACATTTGTCGTTTTAGAGACAAACATTTGTTTTAGAATCGAGCATGAGATGGAAAAATAAGATAAAGCATGGCTCTATTCTTTCTTTTAAAAACGGGTTATAACTGAAATGACTATAAGCCTTTGTTTCACTTTTCTCAAAATTTTTTTTTATTTTTTATTTTAAAAAAAAAAACAAATTATGTACATTCGAAGAACATCTAAAAGCCCGTGACATTCTTTGAATGTCAACACAAAGTCCGTAGATGATATCGAATAAGGAAAACATGACAAAATAACAATATTTTTGGGATTTTTCAAGATTTTCTAATTTTTATGGATTTTGAAAATTTTATATTTTTCTATTTGCTTTTTGTTGGTTTTGTAATTTTGTATTTTTTTTTTTTTTTTTTTTTTGAATAACTATTTACAAGAGATGGATGAAGAAAAACCTTTTACTCCTCTTCTTCCTCTTGAAGACGTTTAAGTGTTTCCGGTTGTAGACTCTTTAGACCAAGTAGTGGGAGGATAAACTCAAAACGCTTAAGGAAGAGCTTTGTGAAGATGTCGCTAACCGGTATTCAGTCCTCACAAAATAAAGTTCCACCACACCGTTTCCACTTGCTCCCTGATGAAATGATGTCGAATGTCGATGTGCTTTGCTCTTGAGTGTTGTACGTTGTTGCATGAGAGAGCAATGACACTTTTGTTATCACAATACATAGGGATTTTGTTGAATTCAAAGCTATAGTAAGATAATTGGGATCTCATCCATAGGATTTGAGCACAACAAGATGACATGGCTATGTATTCAGCCTCTGTAGAGGTTATAGAAGTACTCATTTATTTCTTAGAAGACCAGCTCACAAGCTTATCACCCAAAAACTGAGCACCTCCAGACGTACTTCGACGTGTATCTTGACATCCTGCATGATCAACATCTGCATAGGCTGTTAGTGACATACCGGTGTCCTTCGAGTACCAAAGTCCCATATTGATGGTTCCTTGGAGATACCGAAAGACCCGTTTAACCGCTTCAAGGTGCTTTTTGGTAGGCTTAGCCTGGTGATGAGTGTCTAAATACTCATCATTTTTGTACAATATAAACTGCAAAATCATCTGAAAACACTCAAAAATGCTTTAAATGATAAATATATCACAAATCAGTGTTTTATGTGTTTTAAATGCAAAACTATCAAAATCAGATAAAAAACGTATCAAGTTTGCAAAATTGGCAGTTTTAGTCCCCCAAGTTTCAAAAGTTGTCAAAAACAGTCCCTGGTATATCAAAATCAAGAAAAATGTCATTTAAGGTCCATGGGATTCAAAAGTTGTCAAAACAAACCTTTGAAATGTAAAATTGCAAAATTACAACTTTGGTCCCTCAAGTTTTAAAAATGTCATAAATGGTCCTTGGAATTTTGAAATAGTCAAATATGGTCCTTGTACTATTCACATATGGCAGGAATGGTCCTTGTAATAACTTTGGAATAATGACAGCCAAATTCAGTCCTTGAAATTAGGAGAAATTGCAACTTTGGTCCTTATGCTTAAACTTATACCAAATGGACCCTTGTTATTATCTTGGCCCAAACCCACAACCCTACCTATTATCCAACCCTGTCAACCCCCAAGTCAAATAAAACACAAACCCGCCTAATCCTCCTTTCTTCCCCACCGCTCTCTGCATACTCTCCACACAACCTCACCTCCACCTCAATATATCACTCCCTTGTCCCTCCACCTCAACACAACTCCAAGAAACATTTAATGATCCTTCCCTCATCTCACTCAACCCTTCACCTGTTAAAATCCAACTTTGCGCAAAATGATCAAACGGCCAATATCAACTCAAAGCATCCAACGGCCAAATTTATTGGTGGGAAAGGTTCAGTGGACAAGTGGAAACATCTGGGAGCTATAAAAGAATGAAGAGAGATGCAAGATGAGTAGTAGCTAGTTTTAGTAATTTTCTCATGTCGCTTTTTTTACTTGATAACTTAGTTTAATTACAAATGTTGTAATTTCCTTTTTGTATCTCACTTAAGTTAAATTTTCATTGTAAGATACTTTTGAGTTCCAATCCTAGTTTCTATATAAATTCCAAGTTTATTGTTAACTGTGGAAGTTTTCAGTTTCAAAGTTTATGTTCAAGCTTTTAGTAATCTCATGTTAAAATCAAATAAGCTCATTTAAGCTTATTATAGTCTTTGGTAAGCTTCCTAATCAGTTTTAAGTAGTTTTGGTTCTGGTTAACAAAAAGTCAAACTTGGTCAAATTGCAATGGAAGTGGGTAATGGATGATGCAAAGATGGAAATGGTTTGATTTGGAATTCAGTGGGTTGGTATAAATAGGGTAGTTGTTCTTTGGGTGTTGTTTCAAACCACCGGGCTTAGGACCATTTGTAAGTGAATTACAAAGTTTCTTTGCAAAACCTGTAATTGTAGTTTTAACTAGTTCATATCTGTTTAACAAGATGTATTTAGGTTAGCTTTATGCACTTTGATCATTCATAGTAGCCGTTATGTTTATCTCAGCTTTTAGTTCAAAACAGTAGTTAAAGAGTTGTTTGGATCAGCTTGTTACTCTGTATTCAAGGTTGATTCAAGAGTGGATACTTTTAGTCATATACTTGTTTAGTTCATCTAAGATCATAGCTGTCTTCATTTTGTGCCTGCAACCACTCAAGTCAAAACTTTTCCATATCTATCTTAATCAGTTGTCTGTTGGAATTTTTACAAGATCAAAGGTTCATTTTGTGTTTAAAATTCATAGGTCTGGCTTGCATTAGTGTTATTTCACCTTATTACTTCCATATCAGTCCATAAATTAGCTTCAAACCTCAAATTAGTCAAACTTTTAGTTTTGTATAAAAGTCAAAAGTTAAAAAACTAAGTTTTGGCCAACATAGGAGTATTTTTCATTTACTCATTTCTGGGTCAATGCAAGTGAAAATTGTATGTTTAAAACCTCAAATTGGTCTTGTTTCTTATTAGTAATTTTTCAGATTTTTAGCAAATTTTTAGAAGCTTCATTTGAGCTTATCAATATGGGATCAAATCCCCTGTGCAATCAAGGATCCAGTGGGTTATGCAGTTTTGCAAGATCTGCACAGGTCTCATTTGAGCTTCACTAGGTCTAATTTTTGGTTTAAACACTCTTAGCCAGGTCTAGTTTAGGTT
Source organism: Chrysanthemum makinoi (assembly GCA_910596185.1). NCBI lineage: Eukaryota > Viridiplantae > Streptophyta > Magnoliopsida > Asterales > Asteraceae > Chrysanthemum > Chrysanthemum makinoi. The sequence goes on from OU343222.1 coordinate 279,252,156, forward strand.
GCCACTCTTGTTCTTGAAGTCTTAGCTTATTTGGTGGCTTATATTCTAGCTCAAAGTAGACCCCCTTTTACTGTTTGTAGCCAAAAGCTCACAACATCAAATCTGTGGAGCTTGTTGTTTCAGTGATTAGGGCTTGTTGTAACTTGTTCCATTTTGGTTCTTTTAGTATTTCATCACTTCTGTTTTGGGTTGGTAGCTTTTGGACTCCATTTGCTTATTCTAGTGCTTATTTCAATAAGCTCTTGCTTATCAGTTCCATAATCTTACTCATAACCCTATGTTTTTCTATTTTTCCTAGCTTCCTAACTTTATTTTAAGCTTATCCTGAAATTTTCAGATTTTTCTTAGCTTGTTTGCTATTTTTCTTAATTTAAACTAGTTTTTAAGCATTTTTAATTAGCTTTTAATACAAAAAATTAAGAAAAGGTTCAAAAAAAAATAAGTTTTCATTTTTCTTAAGTTAAGATAAATGTAAAAGTCATAAAAAGTATTTTTCCATAATTTTCTTAGCTTAAATAGTATTTTCTAGCATTTTAATTAGTTTTAAATAGTTTTAAATTAATAATAAATACATAAAAAGTCAAAAAAATATATTTTATGTTTTAAAATTAGTTTTATCATATTTTAGATTTTTCTAAGTCTTAATTTTATTTTTCTAGTCTTATTTCATATTTTCTTTTATTTTAGAGTATTATTAAATAGTTTAAATTAGTTTTTAATTAATAATAATTACATAAATAGTTTTAAAAATAATTTTTCTTTTCTAATAATTTTCTAGTATAATTAGGATTGTAAAAATGTATTTTTCGTATCCGTAGGTATTTTCCTTCTTTATTCTCACGTTTTATTGGCAACGCTTTTAGTTTTTAATTTAAACGTAAATTTTCGCTTTTAAACGCTCATCACTTTAAATATAGTGATAGCGTTTATTTAATATCTTTTATCTTTTTAATTTTCTTAATTTGTATTTAAGTCGCTGTTATTTATAACTTTTTCAGTAGTGTAATATTCAATCCTAAACCTTTCCGATCACTATCATTAGTGATCATTCTATCGTCTGAAAGTTGTTTGACACACCATTGAGTCTCCTGGGACTTAACGACTGGGAATTCATTATATTCTCCGTGACTTCATTGTATTCGCTAAGCATGGTTTTAAGTGACGATACGGTGCCATTCACAAGTGGCAGCTTTGTGTGATTTAGCTTGACTGTTTGGCACGCATCACCTGGTATCTAGCACACATGCATACAACAAACAGAATATCTGGTCTACTGGCTGTGAGGTACATCAGGGATCCAATCATACTACGATATTTTGTTTGATCTACCATGATCCCTGAGTGGTCCTAATCCATTTTAGTACGCTCTATCATGGGAGTGTCAATAGGGTCACATGAATCAAATCCAAATTTCTTTAAAATTTCATTTGCAAATTTAGATTGATTTATAAAAATGCCTCCGGGACTTTGTGAAATTTGTAGTCCTAAGAAAAATGACATTTGTCCCATCATTGACATTTGAAATTTGGAACCCATCTCCTTATAAAAACGGTCACATTCATGGGTCACGAGGCAAAAATAATATCATCAACATAGATTTGAACGTGAATTAAATGTTTGCCTGACTTTCGGTGAACAATGTCGGATCAACTGCTCCTTTGCTGAATCCAGTAGATAGAAGAAACTTTGATAGCGTATCATACCATGCCCTGGAGCTTGCTTCAAACCGTAAAGAGCCTTCTTCAAGCGATAGACATGAGTAGGATGCTATTTATTCACAAAACCTTCAGTTGGCGACGATACACTTCTTTAAGATCTCCGTTAAGAAAAGCCGTCTTTACATCCATCCGATAGACTACCATGTTCTTACTTGCAGCATTAGCCAAGAAGATTTTGATTGCCTCGATACGAGCAACTGGAGCAAATGATTCTTCAAAGTCAATACCCTCCTCTTGACGGTATCCTTTTGCAACCAATCGAGCCTTGTTCTTTAATACATCACCATGCTCATCAAGTTTTACTTTGAAGATCCACTTTAGAGTAATGATCATAGCATAGTCAGGAGTAGGTACTAATTCCCATACATCTAGTCGATCAAACTCATGAATTTCTTCTTGCATGGCATTGAACCAGCTGTCTTCATTCATGGCACTTTTAACGTCTTTTGGTTCGACCTTGGATAGTACGGAGTTGAAGAAGCACCATAAGGCATCTGTTGCAAGTTGTTTACGAGTGGATACTGGACGAGAGGGATTTCCAATGATGTTGTCCAATGGATGATCATGTGTCCATTTTCTAAGGTGTTCGTGTGGTTGTTGTTGAGCAACTGAAGTGGCAGAGTCGATTTCTCCTGATGAAGATGGTTCTGATGATGATTCAGAGCAAATATGTTTTCAAAGGGGCATCTTCAGGAGTAGCAAAGGGATTATCTCCATCATAGGTGCCAGACATAGTTCCATGATGTACACTCGATGATTGATGATTTGTTGATGAGACAGTGATCGCAGTAGGCGCTTCTTGACTTAATGACATTGAAACGGAAGGGTTAACTTCATTGACAGGGATAGGAGCAACCTCTGTTGATGGAATTGACAGATCATTAGCAATTGGCTCATAGTGTTCATCAAACATTGGATTAAACAATTTCTTTAAATCATCTTCCGAAGGAGGTACATAATGAGATGCTGGTGAGGGATTTAGTACAAGAGTAAAACTGATGGGACTACTTGATGAAGGTTGAGATGCGGGTCCAGAACTGGATTGTCCTGGAGCCATTTGCCCGGACAGCTCATCGAACGTGATGTGAATAGTTTCCATGATATCTCGAGTTCTTTTGTTGTAGATTCGGTAACCCTTCTTGTTTGATGCATAACCTACAAAACTCCAATGTCCGCCTTAACTCTTAATTTACCTAAATCTTGACCGTCATTCGTTTGATAGCACAACGCACCAAACACACGAAGGTAGGAGAGATCAGGTTTTCTTTTATGGACAAGTTCGTATGGAGTTTTTCCATGAGATGTGTGTATGAGGGAACGATTTTGGGTGTAGCAAGCAGTGGCAATGGCTTCAGCCCAGAGAAACATTGGAACCTTTGAATAAATTAGCATTGTTCTTGCGGCTTCCACAAGAGTTCGATTTCATCTTTCAACTACACCGTTCTGTTGAGGAGTTCGTGGAACACTTCTTTGATGACTGATTCCAACACTTTCATAAAATTGACTTAAGTCTTTGTTAACGAACTATGTGCCATTGTCTGTTCCAACAATTCTAACCGCATTGTTAAGTCGAACCTCAAGTCGCTTGATAAGTTTGATGATGACATCTGGAGTTTCATCCTTTGTCCTTAAAAACTTTACCCAAGTAAATCGAGAGTAGTCATCAACAACGACTATAATATATTTCTTCCCATTAATTGTTTGCACTCTCATTGGTCCGCACAGATCCATATGAAGGGTATGCGAACTTCCATTACGAAGTTTGTAGGTTTGGGTTTGTGGGCATATTTCTTGCTTTTTCCCAATTGGCATGTTGAACAAAGATGATCTTTTTCATACTTTAATCTGGGTAAGCCTCTTACAAGATCCTTTCTGGAAAGATTATTAATGGTGCCGAAGTTCAAGTGATTGAGACGATGATGCCATAACCATGATTTTGTCTTTGAAGCCTTTGACAACAGCAGATTGGAGAAGACTTCATCATGTCTTCGATAGAGATGGTGTATAGATTTGAACCACGAGTTCCTCTTAACAATTCCACACCATCAAGTTCTCTAACGAAACAAGTATGTTTTCTAAATGCCACTTCTAGATCGGAATCACAGAATTAACCAACAGAAAACAAGTTATGACCAAGACCTTCGACATAATATACCCTGGAGATTACACTATTGCCAACAACATAGTCTCCATAACCCATAATTGCTCCAAAATGGTCGTTTCCGAATCTAACAGTCCCGATGAATTTACTCACGAAGTTCATGAGCCGCGAGCGATCTCCAGTCATATGCTTGGAACAACCTGAGTCCAGGTACCACAGAACGATTTGCAGTTGAACACAGACAAGAATGGATAACTGGATAATTGGGATCCCCATGCAAGAATGGGTTTCTTTTGGTTAGTAACAGTGGTTGGAACACCCACATCGGAAGTAGAAACAATGGAATCATCAGGAATGAATGCAGTGCTAGTGTCCGTATTTGACCTATTCAAAGTATGTTCACTTCTTAAAGGAATAGTTCTACCAGTAGGCATTTATTTTCTAATGGGCATTAATTTAGCAAATTTAGGGCAAAACTCATTAAGATTAAACTTACGGCCAGTAGGTATCCATTGATAACCTATCTTACTAAATTTTCTTCCTGTGGGTTTCCAATGTTTTCTAACTTTCTTTCGCATTTGCCTTTTAGCCTTCTTAGCTTGATTTTTGACATTAACAATTTTGACTGGGCATTTAACAGCATTAATCAAATCATTCACACCACATTCATGATTAGTAACAAATCAAGCGTCATCATTACATGGTTTTGCGGATAGTAGCGAATTCAATTAATTACAAGACGCTTATAGCTAATACTAGAATCAACACGATTCGTTTTATTCAACTCAAACTTAGTGTTCCTAGGGTGGTCTTCTACTCTCTTCCAATGTACATTCTTAGCTTGCGAGGTCCTATCTTGTTTTGTATTGCTTGGAGGCTTTGACCCGCTTGCTTTTATGTCACCGACACTCGTAGATGGAATTATGGGAACATTAGTTGGTTGGGCTACTTTTTGCATTCCTGAACTAGACGTGCATGGATCAGAATTGCTTGAAGGAACTTTAGAGTTCACTTTCTTAATGCTGGGCATATAATGGGTTGCATACTTGGACCTAGGCATAGAACAAGGCATCACAACTTTATCTTTCGCACCTAAGGATTTAGGACATGTTGCTATTAAACATTCTAAGAGCTCCCGAGATCGTTTGGCCTGAATACAAGCAAACCTAATTTCTCTATCAAGTGGCTTATTTATGAAATCCTCTTCTACAATCTTACGGAGACATTCTAGACTATCTTTAAGGTGAGCGAAATAGTTATAAAACACAAGTTCGTTATTTCTAAGATGAGGAGAAATGTATTTAACAGTCACAGTATATTTGCAGTCTACAGATGACTTTGATGCAACATTTTCATTAAAGACAAGTGGCATTTTCCCTTTTTCCTGACTCTTCAGATTCTCAATTTCCTTTTGTAAAGACGTTATTTTTTCGTTGTTCTTGTCACGAGTGACTTTCATTGAATCATATAACTCTTTAAAGTGTCGTTTAACTTTTTCATTTTCTTCTAGAAAACTCTCATTTTCCTTTGGTAAAACTTTAACCAAGTTTTGAAGATGAAAAGTTTGAGAACACTGAGAATCTAAAGGAGGAGGCATTTGGGAGCCAGTCATGTTATTCTTTTCACCCTTTAATTGTGAAATTTGGGCTTTCAACTTTCTGATCGTGTTACAATGAGCTTGAATCTGCTCGTCACGTTTGTTTATTTCAAAAATTGCATCAAACTCTAGAACATTTGAGGATGTCTTGATGTTTGAGGTTTTGACATTTTCCTTGAGATGTTGATATTTTAATTGCAAATCAAAATGTTCAACTTCTAGCTTAGAAAGGTGTTTTACCAAATTATCGTGATCATCCTGATCAATTTTCTCATTTAGTTATGAGTTTTTGTTTTCAAGCTCAATGACACGATCATGGGAGACTTTCAAAGCAACAGTTAATTGATGAAATTGAGAAGTAGTAATAGAATGCTTAGTAACAGTATAAAACACATCTTGAGCCACACAAATTAATACTAAGTTCTCATTTAGGATATGCAAATTCTTCCTTTCAATTTCATTATATTTGAGTTCCCGTTCATATTCATTGACTTCAACAATCATTGCATCAAATTCCTTTTCCATTTCTTTAATATCCGAGTTTATCCCCTTTTGAAGACTTTCAAATTGACCTTTTAATTGTTTAAATAAAGGCATGACCTCAGTTAAATAGCATTCTTTAGTTTGCTTAAAACCCCTTTCCCCTTCAGTTATCCCTGTAGGTGTGATTCTCTTTTTACATGTCTTCTCAAAATCAACGAATAGTTGATAAACAACATATAGGCTGATTAAGGTCTTGCTATTAGTGGCAATAGTTCTAGGAACTAAATGCATTGGTGTATTTGGAGGATACACAGTAGCTGCAGGCACTTTCCTAAGGGGAGTGTTTGTTTCAACAAGTACGTTTGCTTTTTGCTTATCCATGTCTTTCTTCCAAAAATTTGTTCTGGGGTTAATTGAGTTTGAGGCTTAAACCTGTTCAGGGAGATCCAATTTTCTTTTGTGTAATCATGGGGTTTGATCATTATGTTATTCTTTTTACACTTAGGATCTTCTAGTTTCTTATCCATTTTCTCCCTAGAGGCATCTTCTAATTTTCTATACTCTTTCGTGCTTCCACTACATGAAGGTGTTTGCCTAGGCTTAAGGATCTCATTACCGTCATATACAATCTTATGGAAAGCTTTAGCTCTTTTGCAATACTCGGGATTTGGTTCCTCTACTAGGGGAATACTGTGCTTATCGCTTAAGACTCTATGCTTAGTGATCATGTAAGCAGTCTGAATGGTGTTCCCTTGTACGTACAACTTATTTTCAAGCTTGTTTTTCAAAGTTTTTAGATTAGAAAAGTCATTCAAAAGTTTTGATTCCTTAGCAATAAATTCTTGTTTAAGCACTTTAACATTATCTTGAAGCTCTTGCTTTTGCTTAACAGTTTTAGAAAGCTTTTCATGTAAGGAGTTTAACTCTTGTTTTAACACTTCTTCTCTAAAATTACTTTTTCTAATAATTGTACGCATTTGGTCATCCATTTCTTGCTCACGGCTAGTTAACTCAAACTTAGCACGTTGTTCATAAATAGCAACTTGTTCTTTATAGACATTCAGTTCAGAGATAATAGAATCATCAGGGGCACAAGCAGTGTATTCATCAAAAATATAGTCATCATTGACTGCAGAAGATACATCGCTTGGAACAATCTCACTTTCACTTTGTGTCACATATTGATCATATGGGATAATGTTACTATTACCCTCATTATCAATATATGATTCATAAGTTTCAAGAGATTGTTCTTCGTTATGTATCTTTTGCTCATCAACTTCATCATATAATTTTAATACCTCTGAAATGATTGAATCTTTGGATTGACCAGCCTGTTGTGGTGATGAGACCTTTGGAGAGACCATAGGTGAAATGCTAGCCATGAAAATTGTCTGGGCAGTAGGTTCATCATCGAAATCAGAGTCAAATGCATCACAGTCAGCTACTTGAAAGGCATTTTGATGATTTTGACCTATTTCCTAAATTGGCTGCTCATCTATATCAAGATCATAGGTTTTGGCATTTCCTGAAGAAACAACAATTTCTTCATCCAAAACCGCTCCATCGTCCTGAGCTTGTACCAAGAACATCTTGTCCCCTGAAGTACTCAGCATTTTGAGGGTGTTTTGGAGATGTGCAGTTCCTTGCAATGTGTCCATCACCACCGCAGTTGTAACACTTGATTTGCTTTGCTCGTCCTTGATTTGCATTCCTTCCACGATTCTGATTAGCCACATACCCTCCACCAACTCCACCTCTTCCCTGTTCATACTGCCTTCCTTGAACTGGTTGCACTATAACCTTTCCATCTCTGACAATAGCATGATTGTGAAGATTGGATGCAGTTCTGATTTCATTGTTAGTGTGAAGACTGTTAGTATGTGGAGTAAGGGTTAAGTTTTGTTTAACCATAAGAGCCAGTTGATTGATGAAGTGTTCCATGACTGCATCAGCATCAGGTTGCTTGAACCTCGGATCAGGAATGAGTTTGTGATTTCCGTTTCCAGTAGGTATAAGTTGAGAAGCTTTGGTGGTAATTCCAACATTGGTGTAGAAGGCTGTTGAATCATTTGACGAACTTGTTTCTCCCTGATTAGATTTGAACTGTTCAAGAATCCTTCGTTCAAACATGGCATGTCTCTCATTCTGAAGAAGAAAGGCATACAGTTGCTCATAGTTGGTGTTCTTCAATCCTTTAGTTAGCTTCACAGAGGTGACAAATTTGTGCCATTCGGGATTCATGTTGTTCACAAACTTTGAGTTCAGTTGAATATTTGGCATGGTCATTTTGATGTTCCTCATGTCATTTACAAGCTTGTGGAATCTCACATTGTTAGGATCGTATGTATGGATGATATGGTGAATCGGGAGGTCTTGGAAGATGGAAGAAAGCCATCTTCAAGTTAGAGAGAGAAGCTAGAGAGAGAAGGGAGAATACTAGGTGTTTTATTAATGAAAGATGAAGGTTACACAAATGAGACTCACCCCTCCATGGAAGTATGGAGGGGTATTTATACCCAAACACATACCACAATGGGTAATTGACATAACAAGCCCATGTGTTTAAGGTAATAAAGATAGATACTATAATCCCGTCAATGTCGTTCCATTTACGAGTTAAGAGCGATTCCAACAATCTTCCCCCAATGGGACGACATAAGGGATTACTTACAACATTTACTACAAATATAGAAAACAAATAAAGAAAGGTCTTCATAAGCTCTTCAAGTGCAGAGGATGATGAAAGTTTATGTTCTTTGTCTTCTTCTGGTACCTTGACTTGAGAACCGTTTCTTCACTTGTAGGCAAATGATGTAATATGCATAAATTGATTAACTTCCCCCACTTCATGCCGCATGTCTTTAGCAACTTCTCCGCAGTCCTTTTTGCGAAGTTTCAATTAGCTTCCCCAAACATACAACCGTCTTTAGCATTCAAAACTTTGATGTAGTGAACATTTCCTCTAACTTTTGAAGTTTTCAGTACGCAGCGGAATTTGTAGATGAGCATTAAACCACACAAGGTAAATCGACTTGTTGAAAAATTAGTTCTGGGGTAACATGCAAGAAATCAACAAGATCTTCTCACGTATGTAGATGCTTCACACCAAACGTACCACCTAAAGACAAAATGAAACGACTTCCCCTGAATGTTGCGGTCTATCGGAATAATAGTTACCTGTAAATCTGCAATTACTCGATAAAATGACCGTGTGTGAGGCATCACAACATCATATTTAGGTAGCTTCACGCACGATAACTCTGTGAAAGTGAGACGATAACACCAAAGTGAACTTTAGACGGACCACATATCGTCTCATTTCTTCCCCTGATTGAAGAAATTCATGAAAGGAGAGGGTTTTCGCAAAAAAATACAAAAACAACAAAGGAAGCAGACACCACCTATACTCTCTTCCCCCCGATGTTTTCAATGAATCAGAATCATACACCACGGATGTTGATGATGAAATTGGAGACATCGAAACCATGTATGTTCAATTAATCGAACAAGTGTGAAGTACCATAAATATCTCGAGAGAATCAATTGCTGATAAAACTTCTCTACTCGTGTATACTCTTCTCAGCTAACTCTTTACCGACCCCATTATCATTTTGACGGCTTTTTGTAGTGACTACTGATGGAGAAAACCCAATATGACGAACTTGAGACTGAAGTAGTATAACCCGAACTTGTGACTTAAACTTGCACTATTGTCAGACGAAGAACCCTTTTTCTTAAATCCATCGAAAAAAGGTAAACTTAAAGTTTCTCAAATTATCCACACCTTAGTGTGACACTTGAGCACAACAACGTAACTCCTTAAAAGTGATAGTTATAAGCTGTGAGCACAACAACGTAACTCCTTACATCATGTTCAACTAGATAACTCAAGTCTTTGTCATTCGTACCGCTTAAAGCTTGAACAAGGATCTCGAAGAATCATGCATCCAACCAACCCCGATATCTTCAGATACTAAGTACACGCATCCGTGATATCCCACTTCAACCTCAAATAAATAATAGTGAATTCTCGCCGTAATCACATCTTGTAGTTAAATGCCCAAAACTAGCCTTCGTTAACGATTTAAAATGAATTTTGATAATGGTGTCCCAATCTTGTCAAAAATTGTATCCCCTGTGAAAAACTTGTGGACGCCAAACTACCACTCATTTTCGGCAAACGTTATACCAAAAGACATTAACTCAATGTATGAAAAAAATACATTTGTACGGTAAAAATTTCAGCTCTTGTTTTTAGTATAACAATGGCTCATAACAACCAAAGCTCAGTCCAAGAATCACGATTAAAGTATAAAATCTATTCAGCCCAAGAAGGATTGGTAAGTTATTAGAGAGTCCAATATCTAGTTAGACGAAATATGGGCCCAGTACAACCTTGTTTTAGCCCGATCCAAAATCAAGTCTAATCCAACCAATAGACCCTAATAACTCCCGTATAAAATGTAGTGTTAGAATGGACACATAACCCTAATCATCTTTAACTGCCCTAAACACTTCACACACAAAAAATCCTGCGCCCCCATCCTATCTTTTCAACCCTAATGCATCTCTCCCAACTATTACACCCTTCATTAACTCCAAAACGCAGCAGCCAAATAAAACACTTCACCGATCATCATCAGTTTCTTGTCTTACCATCACCTTCACGAATCACAAACATACGATTACTCCCAAAACAAACTCAGCCGCACAGATGATGATTTAAGGCATCAAGATCTTGTTAAAGATCTCGGGTAGGTAGCTTTTTGTTGTTTAGATTGGTTCATTTTTTTTATTTTATTTTTTTTATTTTATTTTTTTTTCCGGTCGAAACAAAGAAAGAATGAAACATTCTTGTTTTGTTCTTACTTAATTGATTTCGTATATATAAAAAGGAAGGTATGTTGCGAAATAGATCAATGATGGCACAAGTTCAAGAAACATAGGATCTTAAAGATCTTTGAATAATCAAATATGATTTGAACTAGTCTGAGATCTTCTAATCTTTTAATTGCCGGTTCATGTGTTTTGAGATGAGATTACTGTGGTCGGACCTTATGTAATGTTGGACCTATGATGGTTGGTAACAAACTGAGGTTGAGAGTTGTATGGTATATTGATTTTGTATCATGGTCATGGTCAAGTTATTCTGATCGTGTCTCGTCGGTTTCTTCTTCATTTTTTTTCTTTTCTTACGCGTAAACACGCTACGCGTAAACACACTTATGCGTAAACACGGTCTTACGCGTAAAGCTTATGCGTAAGCATAGGCTTATGTGTAAAAACTTTACGCGTAACTGTTCTTACGCATAACTTCACAGTTATGCGTAAATATCTATGAAGATGGGTTATGCGTAGAAAACGAGGGTTTTGACCAAGTTGACTTTTTTCTGGCGAGTTTTCCGACCAAAAAATCCGTTCAACATGTACAAAACCCAGAAAAAATGAATAGATAGCTTGATTTTGGACCTGTTTGACCAACAAAACCGACCCAGAAAAAACCACCAAGACTTTCACAGTCTGGTCAAATACATTTGTGACAACCATTTTGAGAACAAGAATGACTTGGGACAATATTTGACCAAAAACATGATACATAAAAACTTGTAATAAATAACTGTTTACCCAAAAAAATATGTCAAAGGTTAAAAGCATGATAAACCAGATTTACAAGTAACATATTTGACAAGATATTATCACCAAAATCAAAACCGACATGGCTCTTGATACCAATGTTAGGTCACTAGTTTTACAACATAAGCTTACAAGAAAGAAATAGATAGGCGATTGAACAAGAATCAAACACAAACACACGATATAATGAGATGGTTATGCGTAGATGTATGTGAAAGAAATAACTTGAACAACCAACCCTCAAGTGAGGGTTGTTACATAGTATTTATAGGCAAGGAGCTAGGGCAACACTCCTACTCCTTCCCTTTTCCTTATTGGACATGGGCCTAAACTTATGAGCCTTCTACATAAGCTTGACCTTAAACAAACATAAAGGCCATAATAAGCTACCTATTACATATGAGAAACTAACACTTGGATTAAAGTTTAGGAGTGATTCCAACACACATAATATTCATAGACACTTTCTTCTGGTTTCATCTTAAAATGCTCAAATTCATTATACAATTGTGATTCTCTGTCTTACTTGGTTAGTTCAGAACCCGAGAGAAGCATCTTGCAATTGTCCCAAACTGCCTTAGCTTCAGTGTTGTGATTGATCAACTTGTAAATGTCCTTAGGTAAACCCTCGGAGTATGATGTTAAGCCCCTGTGCTGCATCGTATCTCTTCTTCTCCTTATCAGGCAGTTCATCATACATTTTAGGTCTGTCCAGTCCTAATATCATCGTGCCATCAGCAGCGATATCGAGTATGTCTCTGATTGTCTCAACTTGATACGGTCCTTCATCAATTGACCTGAGAATGTTGAATCCATTTTCTTTTCCCAAACAGCATAAATCCTAATTCGTTGAGCCCATGAGTCATAGTCAGCCTGTCAAGCATAGGTGGACGAGTATTTGATCCAGCTGCTTGAACGTCCTCAAGCAATGTAAGAGATGATTGTAGGTATGTTGGTAGACATGATTACAGTTTTTACGGGATTTTAAAACTCTATGATTAAACCGGGAAATAGATTCTTTCACGGGATTTTACTGAATCAAGAGAAAACCGTGTTAGAAACAAAATCAACCAAGTCGCTATAACCCTTGAAGACAAGTCGCTAAGACACCAAGTCGCTAAGTAGCAACTCGCTAGAGGCTCAAGTTGCTGTGGATCAAGTCGCTAGACACAAGTCGCTATGAACCAAGTCGCTAAACACAAGTCGCTAGAGCAGCAAATCGCTAAGCTGACAAGTCGCTAAAGTACAACTCGCTAAGTAGACAAGTCGCTAAGGAACAACTTGCTGAGAGATCAAGTCGCTAAAGAGTAACTCGCTAGTAACAACAAAGACAAGTCGCTAGAAATAATAAAGACAAGTCGCTACGTCAACCAAGTCACTAGCCGAAGTGGTGTCTCCACTACTTTGTACTGTTTGTCGTCTTGTCTAAATAGACAAGTCGCTAGGTCTCAAATCGCTACCACTTCAACTACAAGTCGCTACCAGCTAACGAAGTAAGTCGCTACGAAGAAAATTTATCCGAGAACCAAGTCGCTAGGAAGAAAAACTTAAACACAACCCTTTTCAATCCAAAACAAGCTCAACCACAGTGATTCAAGCTTTCCAAATCAAAACCCAAGCACTTACAATGATTCTAAACACAAAAGTACACTCAAAATTCAAACTTTAACACAAGAAATGATCCAAATGATGCAAAAACCACTAAACTTTTTCAAACCCAAAAATCATATAAAACCACTAGAAATCCAAGGATATGTAAGAGAGATGATCAAACCATGGCTCTTGATACCATTTGTAACATATTGGATTTCACAAACACATCAAATCATGATTACAAGTAGGCGTATAACTCAAGGTTTTAGAGAGAGAAATAGTTAGAGGTTTGGGAACTTAGTGAGAGAAAGTAAAAGTATTATTATGAGCTCCAACCCTCTACCTTGGGAGGTAGAGGGTATTTATAGTCTTACAAAAAACGCCACCTATGGGTTGTGGATCAGGCATACAGTGGGTAAAGACCCGTCCATCCTCCACGGTGTTACTTAACTAGATACTACTTAACATTAAATAACTACGACTACGAGCTTTCTAACGATTACATATACTTGAGGTGACCGACACTTTAATAACTGGATTTACTAAATCCTTACACCATGAACTTGTGGGCTAGCCAACTCTTCATCTATGAGGACATGGTGAGTTGAGCACCATACAATTTATTGGCAAATTGTCAACCATCCAACGGATTTGATATCTCTTTACCAGAGCCGTTTGCTCATTGAGTAGCCAATGTTTGGTGTGTGAGACCAGGGTACATTGAAAACCCTCTGATTTTTAGTAAATCAGCAACTATCAACGGATTTGAGGACTCCCACCAGAGCCGTACCCTCATGGTGAGTTAACTCTTTATCACTTAAGACATGGTGAGTTAAGAACCATAGGTGGGACAATACAAAACTGCACAACATGATCCTCAAATAGAAAATTTAGCACACAAAGAATATATACAAGTTTTTTTTTTTTATTTTATTTTTATTTTTTTTAACACAAAAGAAAATAAATAATACACAAACAAGATACCATTCTCAAGATGTGGCAGCAGCATTGGCAGCATGAATTCTGTCCTTAATAAGCTTGACCAATTGCTCTGCATGCAGCATATCATTACCAACATGTTCAGCAGAAAGAACCAGCTTGTTCTTTAACATTTGGGTCATAACCTGCACAGACAAAGGGTACTGCAAATTCGAGAACATATATACATAGTGACCACAAACAGTCTGCAATACATGCACATGGGCCATAGGATAGAACTCCCAATGCCATACTTTCCAATTAGCCTGATTTTCCCAAACCTGAAAGCCTTTTCCATCATGATAGATAGAGTCAAACAACACATGGAGATCACCCAGTAAGAAGAGACCAGCACCAGATGCAGGATGAGTCTCAAAATAGTTAGAAACCAAACCATACAACTTTATAAAATCCTGTCTATCCAATAGATGAAGTATTTCATTCACAAAGGTAAAGTGTTTGAATGACCCATCTCTCATATAAATTGTATTCACCATACCACCCATAAACTCTGTAAGTTCCCATCTATCTAAAATAGACCACACAATTGGTTCCTCATCAGAATCATCAGGATCAGCAAGTGTGATGAAGTAACTTTCAGAGGCATTCAGATCAAATACTCTAGAACTCCTCTTATTAGCCCAACTCTTTCGTCTACCACCAGGTGTGGAAAAAGGAGAAGAAATGCTACATTTTGGAGCGTCTGGAGTAGGGATCACTGGGGTAGCATCCTCAGTAGAAAGAGGCTTTCCAACATCAGGAGGAACATCCTTAGACTCATCAGAAGGATTTCCACCAAGGTTATCAGTGGGAATGCTTGGAGGCTCTTCAGAAGGAACAAATGGAACTCTTGCAGAAGGATTCCTTGATTGATCATCAGGAGGAATAGGCTGAGATTCATCAGCAGGAAGAGTTGTTTCAGTTGGTTTCTCCAAAGGTGGGAACGGTGATGGTTTCCTCACGTTGAAGCTTCGGAGTCTCTTCGGGATGAACAACATCTTTAGTTATGAAAGAATGTCATCGCCAGATTAGCGATTTCAACTTCTTGAGTTCAGGCCCTTCCAAGGAAGAATGATGTCTCTTCAACCTTGCATATGGATTGATTCCATCCTTATTCAATCGAGTGAGAATTCTCATATGCAATCTTCAACTGTTCATCCTTAATTGACTTTACATATTTCATAGTCCAACCTATATTGTAAATGGCAGAACTCATATTTTTCACAAATTCCCTCATGTGTTGCCTTTGCTCAGCTTGAGTAGGGGGCTTATCTTTCTTAGGCTTAGCCTTTCCTTCTGCATCAGCCCTCTTTCTCTGATTCGCCAAAGCAATCATAGTAAAGAAAAGTATCGGATGAAAAGCATCCCCTAAGATAGACCGAAAGGGTGGTGTTAGTAGTGACTTCACCCACAATGGATTGCCATGTGGCATCGTGAAATGTAAAGCGACTTCATCAAGTTCTTGCTTTCTTTGTGGTGTGAGGTCAGGAATTGTGTGAGTTTGACTTTGAAATTCTGCATCATATGTAGCTTGAACCTTTTCTTCTACCTCCCTATCACCCTTCTCAAGTTCATGAAGTCTAAAAAGTCTTGCTTGTTTAGCCTTAAAAGCAACAAGATCCATTTCTTCTTCAACCATAGGAGCCTTGCCCTTATCCACAGCAGGAACAAATACTGGAACAACATCAGTAGGATCCTTGAGATCAGAAGACACAGAAACTGGTATCTCAGGAGCATTGGAAGAAATATCAGCATGAACAAACTTATCAGACTAACAACAGAGGGAACCTTCTCCTTATCACAGGCTGCAATAGGACCATCGAAGAATCCATATGTAACAACTGGTAATTTCACATTACCTTTATCACAAATACTTATCCATTTTCTGCGCATAATGTTTTTTTACAATATCGACTTGTTTGAATACTACCCTTTCATGAGACGTAACTCATATCCTTAATGAATGTGTTCACCCGCGGACCGACACCGACCTACTTCATGTTTATTTCAACATAAACATTTTATAAGTCAAGTACCAAAGTGTTACCAACTTTCATTTACCACTCTATGTTAATCCGTTAACGAGCATTCAAAGCTAAATTTTTGTTATCTAATAAAGTCTCCATGAAATCCTAGAATTTCTATAACTACGATTTTGGGTAACTAAACCATAAACCTCAAGTACAACACTCCAAAGCTAAAGTACAAGCTTTTTAAACACAAAACCCTACTATTATGATATCTCCCGATATAAACCCTAAACTTCCAAAACCTTGATTTTATGTGGACGAATCACAAACCCTAATTAATAGACACATGTTTTCTACAAAATATAAAAGTACAAGTTTTCCAAGCCAAGGTACAAGTCATTAAAGCATAAAAAGGTAATAATTATATTAAGCTCATTATAAACCTCAGTGTACTCACCCTAAAAGAACATATTACAAGTCTTTCATGCACAAGGCTTTAAAAATATATTTCTTATATTTAATAACCCTAAGTACAAGTACTTAAACCTAATATACAAGTGCCTAATGCATAAAACCTAAAAACAATACTTTTACTTATTTTAAACTTAACTAAATTAATCTAAATTTTTATAAACATAACTAAATCTTAACCATATATTTTCCATATCACTAAAACCCTAGTAAAACCCTAAATACACTATGTGCAACATCTTATAGCCTTGGTACCACCCCTTTAAGTCAATCGAACCCCTAGTTACATTGTGGTTAAAAATGAACTAAAACCTAACTAATTTAGTTCCTAAGTCCTACATGATTCATCTTCTAGCCACAAGAGACTCTTTTGGTGCCCTAAGCTTCCACATAGTCATGTCCCCTTGATATTTTTACTATGGTCAAAAGGGTGGAAATTTTACATGAAGGAGATTTTACCATACCATCCTTTAATCCCCATTCCAACACTTGGCTACATACAACACCAATACACCTAGTCTTGTCTCCTACTTCACAACATGATGACTTAGACTCCTTCCAAAGCCTTCTTATTTCCACTCTATAAATAGCAAGGCATTCCCATGAATTTTTACTCATCCCATTCGAACCACACACCAAACACACACAAATTCAGTTTCTCTCTGATCTAAGGGTTCTAGTACAAGCCAAGGAAATATTTAGAGTGATCTAGGAGGATG
This sequence comes from Chrysanthemum makinoi, assembly GCA_910596185.1. Lineage (NCBI taxonomy): Eukaryota > Viridiplantae > Streptophyta > Magnoliopsida > Asterales > Asteraceae > Chrysanthemum > Chrysanthemum makinoi. The sequence continues at coordinate 279,269,423 of OU343222.1, forward strand.
AGAAAAGCCTAGAGCGTTTGTAGAAGCATGGTGACCATATAAGCTGTAATATAGGCGTTTTCTTGTCCAACCAAGCTCACAAGTAAAGTAAGTTATCCCAACCCTCTCTTTAATCATTTTTCATGTCTAATAACATTTATATGTAGTGTAGACTTAGTGTCATGAACAATCAAAACTGTACGCCAACTTTTACTTTCTTTCTGTTTATGTCGAGCAAGACCAAACACACCCTTGTTAATGCAACTTTGCTAAAAATTAAGGCACTAATAGAGGCTCTTAAACAAGTTAAATATACAGTAGATAAGTCCTAGGTAATTTTCATAGCATGCAACAAAGTAAAACTCATTTTTTTCTTGTTTCTGGTCTTTACGCCAAAACAGGCCAACACCCCTACTTGTGCCTTGTTTTTCTACATCGGGTTAAAAGTATTAGGGCCAAACAAAGGAAATTTGTAATCACCACCTAGGACACTCTAAAATGCCCCCTAACCTGGTTGAAAAGCCTTAGTGTCATGCATAAAAACTGCCCTACCTTAGAGCCATATGTCCTAAAAACCAAAAGCCCCTATACATCAGGTCTTTGGGAAAACTTGTGATTTTTAATAAATTTGATCTTGAACTACCCTAGAAACATTGAAAATGAGTTAAACAACATGTCACAAGGTTGCATGCAAAAGTTATAAAGTTTTAAGGTTTGAAAACGATATTTTTCAACTTGCCAAAACTAGCCTAAGTAGCCGTTTTCAATAATTAATATCTCGCTAATTAAAGGATTGTAAAATATGAGAGTTACACCGTTTTAAAGAGCTCGCTGCAAGGATTTTAAAACCACAAGAACGTCTTTAAAAACCCTTATGGTCTCTTTTATAATCCATCAAAAAGAAGGTGACTCGTAAAGATTTTCATAAATAACACTTGCATGCGCTTTTCAAAATTTGAGCCTTATGAGTTATAGGATGTTAGAGAACGACTTAAAATGAGTTAATTAACTATTACGATGTCCCTAGGTTACACCGTAAAAGTTAATGGGTCAAAAATGAATTTTTCTTAAAACGCGACGTGGCCAAGTGACCATGTTCACGGGCTTGTTTCTCCCTAATCAAAGATAAATAAAATATGAGACCTATACCATTTTGAAGAGATTACAGCAAAGTGTTTAAAGGATCAATTTCATTGTAAAAATATTGCATTGCCTGATGTAAAATTTGTCCTCATTTGGGCTTGTTGTCGCCAAAACCAACACTTTTTAAATAAGGCACCTAACCCTTCTACTTTGGAAAATTATTGCGACCAAACCGTAAGAGCTTAAGACTTCTAGTTTGAACCATTAGAAAGACCACCCGGAAAACTCTTGAAGGGATCAAGAACGTAGTAAACACCTCTCAAGACCTTGCTTATATTTACCTTTACTTTTGTCGACTTAGGCCTAAAACAAGTAAATTTTTCTTAGAAAACTACAAGGGTAGAAACTGTAATTTTTGAATGGTAAAGTTTTATTGGGCTAAAAATGTAATTTCTTCAAATTTAATAATACAAGGGCTGATTTTGTCAATAACCCATAGTTGAGGGTATAAAGTGTCATTTTTTGAAAGTGCAAGGGTAAAAACCGTAAATACTCAAAATTGTAAAATATAACATTTTTGGAAACATATCATATTTAAAAATTTGGATTTAGATAAGACTTATAAATGATCAACCGAGCCATAAAAATAAGTTTGATAAGTATTACTAAATTTTGAAGAGACTTCATGTTCACCCACCTATCGATAAAGCATTATCATCACATATACTTGAATTCGAATACTAAAAACATGACATACCAACTCAGGTCACGAGTCGGAGCCGTTTATTCACAATACTTAATTTATTTTCCATCCAGACTACGGTAACACCGAGGTGAGTTCATAGTCCCGCTTTTTACTTGTTTTTCCAACTCGTGGGGAGATACATGCTACAAACTCGAACACAAGTATTTTTCTATGCTATACCTACAACTGATTGTTATTGCTTAAGTTACTTACACCTGCCACTGAAAGTCCCTCATATCATGAACCATTAATCACTTTACAAGTGAACGCGAATATAGCGAATAGATCTATTGGCGGTTGGACCCCATTTGTGTTAGCGGTCTAGGTAACCAAATGCACTTTATTTGAGGACAATCGGGGAGAATTGGCAAACTCCTTACATGAGGGCACGGTTGCTCCCATCATCATTATGATGCTTGTAACCATGTCATTATGACATTTACACTACACCGGTTAAGGTTTGCGTTCATGAGACTTAAGGCAATATGCTGTGCTACGATACTACGAATTTTACTACTTTTTCAACTTGTGTTCAACTGATTATTATTACAAACACTATGGATTCACTCAACCTTTGTGTTGACTTTTTAGCATGTTTTATCTCGTGCGATGCATCGCTTGGCGACGAAGTGGCTATGGACTTTCTTTCAAATGGCGTCCATTTTGTTATCATTCATAAAATAATGTGTATTTCAATAAAACTGTTGGGACCTCTTTTTATGTAAACTCTGAATTAAATAAATGAATGATAACTATTTTATTTAAAACGTTCGATTCGTTTTCTATTATTACGATTGTGATCCATGAAGTAATACCCCAACTCTTATTCCGCTGCGTATAATGAAATTTGGGGGTGTTACAGATTGGTATCATAGCCGTAGTTATAGAGAACAAAATACAAACTATAACTCTTTTTCACAATAAAAGTCCTCCGTGCCACTACCAAAATGTTTCTTATGCATATACATGCTGATTACTTACTTATACATGGTGGAATATTTACAATTACCGGGTTGTTATAGAGTTATGTCTTCACCTATCCCTTATATTATTATCTAATCGGATACTGAGTCCGAAGACACCATTCCTTCCACGGATACGTTAGTTCATTCACCAGCACCCAGCCGCGCTACGGAAGATATGGAGTCTGATCCTTTAGAAGAGTAATATGAGGATTTTGCGGTAGTACCTGATGTAGACCCAACACCTAGACACACTATGAAGACAGAAGACATCACGGTAGTACCTGATATCGCTCCATTTCCTGACTATCCATATATGCTAGCTAGGAGAGGATATCCTACTTTTGCAGATGCAGAGCCATCTGAGACAGCACTACCCGTACACTCACCACCAACCCCACACCCGTACATGTTATCCCCGTCCCACCCATATGAACTCGGAGAAGAGGTAAGGACCATCATTGCTAGGTACAATGCCTTACGATCACCTACTCCAAATATCCCTACACCACCACGGATATTTGAGATTGGAGAAAGTTCGCAAGCAGCGATGGACCGACCGCCCACCATTCCCACACTTGTGGCACACTTGGAAAGACACGAGGAGCAGATTGATACTGCCTTAGGCCATCTAGATGAGTTACCTCTTGAGCGCATCGAGTCACTTGAGGATTCAGTGGAGGAGTTAGTTTCTAGGAAAGCAACTATGCAGCAGGAGATAGATAACTTGAGCACCAGAATGCAGGAGAATCGTGAGAGGGCAGATAATCTGGAGGAACATCACGAGCGAACTAGTCAACACATACCGCTGCTATTTGACAATAACGTGATGATGTCACAAGCAATGATGAGGCATAGTGATGACTTAGTGATGGATTACTCTAGAATTACCACATTAGAGGCAGTAGTGGTAGATATTCCGGGCCCGACATCGAGGTATATATACGGTCCTTCTCACATGATCACGAGCGGAGAGTCGCGAAGAGCCCCCGGTAGCCATTAGAGTAGGTCCTTATCTAACAGTTTTTGGTATGATAACCTAGCAACGGTGTGTGGCATAAATAAGACACTTGTATTATTTTGTTGTATGACAAAATTTGCGAGTTGTTTATGACTATATGTGGTTTTGAGATTATGTTGTGTTATGATATCGACTGATGTGGACCAGAGTGGATCACTTTACCGTGTGATAATATTCGGGCATGATATGATCATATGATTCTTATATTACTATGATTTCAACGCGTATACCTTGTTATTTGTTATCTTTTAACATGACATGGTCATTCTAAACATATATTTTCTTGTGGTATTAATAGAAATATGCCTTGAACAAGAAGATCAACTGAAACTCCAGCTCCCGCCATGTCCCAAGCTGTTATCCAAAAACTAGTTGTAGACAGTGTTGCTGCAGAACTCGAGAGACAAGCAGCAACAATGGCCCGCTCTGGAAGCACTAGCAGGCCTAACGAAGGAGGCGAGGCAGCTATAACTCGCCAATGCACTTACAAAGACTTCATGAACTGTAAGCCAACCTTTTTCAAAGGAACAGAAGGAGCGACTGAGTTGGCTCGCTGGTTTGAGTGAACAGAGACAGTATTCTTGAGAAGCAGTTGTTCTGAAGACTGCAAGGTCACTTTTGCTACGGGGACGCCTCTTGGATGATGCCCTATCATGGTGGAATGTTTACGCCCAAACTATGGGTATTGAAGCGACTTATCAACTCACCTGAGCTGACTTCAAGAAGAAGATGCTAAAGAATTACTATCCCCGCACTGAGATTAAGAAGTTGGAAGACGAGTTTCACCACTGGTGGTGAAGGAACTCGATCTCAAGACCTACAACCGGAGGTTTCAAGAACTGGCAATGCTATGCCCGACTGTAGTGCCTGATCTTGAGAAAACATTGGAGAAGTATACTGAAGGATTTCCCCACAGTATCGAGGGGAATGTTACATCATCAAAACCGCAGTCGTTGGAGGAAGCAATTACCATTGCACAAAGGTTAATGGATCGGGAAGTCAAGCGTGGTTCCACCCAAGGAGGCAATGATCACAAGCGAAAACTTGATGACAAAAGGACCATTCACCATCACAACAACTACCCCAACAATAATATCTACAACAACTGAAACAACAACTGAAACAACAACTACCATTACCAATAGAATCGAAACAACCATCACAAACAATAGAACCGAAGGCAGGAAACTGCCAGAGCTTACGTAGCCGCACCGGAGGCGCGTGGTTATGCTGGAAACTTGCCCCTATGCAACCGATGTAGGATGCATCACAATGGGCCTTGTTTTGCTAGATGTGGAAAATGTCAGAAAACAGGCCATAAGACTGCAGAATGTAAGGCCACTGGTGCTAACCTACAACCGGTGACTGTGACATGTCACGGCTGTGGCGAAAAAGGGCATTACAAGAACCAGTGTCCAAAGAAGAATGTTGTCCAGAATAACCCGGCCCGTGCAAGAGCTTACATTCTAGGATATGGGAATACTCAACACAACCCGGATGTAGTCACGGGTACGTTTCCTCTCAATCAACATCTAGCTAAAGTATTGTTTGACACCGGAGCTGATAAAAGCTTCATATCTGTTACTTTTGCTTCTTTACTTAAACTCACCCCGACTGCCCTAGACAATACCTATGAAATAGAGTTACCTAATGGAAAACTAGTAGCCACTAATTCTATAATCCAAGGTTGCACCCTAACTTTACTAAACCAACCTTTTAACATTGACCTCATACTTATTGATCTCGGAAGCTTCGACGTTGTTATTGGAATGGATTGGTTATCTAAAAACTACGCAAGGATCATATGTGACGAGAAAGTAGTTCACATTACTTTTGAGGGTGAAACTTTGGTTATTCGAGGTAATCAAAGTAGGACAAGACTAAGCATTGTATCTTGTCTTAAAACCATGAAATATATCGACAAAGGATGTCATGCTTTTCTAGCTCACGTGAAAGAAAAAAAGGAGGTCGAGAAATGAATAGAAGATGTACCTGTGGTGAGAGAATATCCAGAAGTTTTTCCTGAGGAATTGCCTAGTTTACCACCTGTTCGCAAGTAGAATTCTAGATTGATTTTGTTCCGGGAGCTGCGCCAGTAGCACGAGCACCTTACCGCTTAGCTCCGTCTGAAATGAAAGAACTATCCAACCAATTACAAGAGTTGTTGGATAGAGGTTTCATTCGCCAAGTTCTCACCTTGGGGAGCCCCCGTCTGTTGTCAAAAATAAGGGACGGATCTCTTAGGATGTGTATCAATTACCGGGAGTTAAGCAAACTCACGATAAAGAATCGATATCCATTACCAAGGATAGATGATTTGTTCGACCAGCTTCAAGGGTCGAGTGTCTATTCCAAGATTGATTTAAGATCGGGTTATCATCAGCTGCGTGTCGTGGAAGAAGATATCCCTAAGACGGCGTTTAGAACAGGGTACGGTCACTACGAATTTCAGGTGATGCCATTTGGTTTGATGAATGCACCAGCTGTGTTTATGGATCTCATGAACAGGGTGTGCAAACCTTATCTGGACAAATTCGTGATCGTGTTCATTGACGATATTCTCATTTACTCCCGCAACGAAGAAGAGCATAGGGAGCATTTGAGGACAATTTCGGAACTACTCAAGAAAGAGCAACTGTACGCAAAGTTCTCCAAGTGCGAATTTTGGATTCGCACTGTATAGTTTATTGGGCAGATGATTGATCATCATGGCATTCACGTAGTTCCTTCCAAAATAGAAGCAGTCCAGAATTGGCCGACACCTACGACACCTACATAGGTACGACAATTCTTAGGACTTGCTGGCTATTATCGAAGATTCATTGAAGGATTCTTAAAGATTGTCAAATCTTTGACTGAATTAACCCAAAATAATAAGAATTACATCTAGGGAGAAGATCAGGAGGAAGCATTTCAGCTACTAAAGCAAAAGATTTGCAAATCTCCAATTCTAGCACTACCTGAAGGAAGTAGCGATTTCGTTGTTTACTGCGACGCGTCACATCAAGGCCTGGGCGCCGTATTAATGCAAAGAGAGAAGGTCATCGCTTATGCATCCCGCCAGCTCAAGCCGCATGAGAGGAATTACACAACACATGATCTAGAACTAGGAGCAGTAGTGTTTGCTCTTAAAATTTGGAGGCATTACTTGTACGGCACAAAGTGCATTGTGTTCACTGATCACAAGAGCCTGCAGCACATTCTTGATCAAAAAGAATTGAACATGAGGCAATGACGGTGGTTGGAGTTGCTAAGTGACTACGATTGTGAAAATCGTTACCATCATGGAAAAGCAAATGTAGTAGCAGATGCTTTGAGCAGGAAAGAACGAATTAAGCCTCTTCGAGTCAGAGCATTAGTCATGACCATTAATTTGAACTTACCATCTCAAATTCTCTAGGCACAGTTCGAAGCGATGAAAGAAGAGAACATTCAGGCTGAGAATTTAAGAGGTATGGACAAGGTGTTTGAAAGTCGTTCCGATGGAACTCGTTGCATAAAGAGCAGGAGCCGGGTACCACTTTATGGTGATTTGCGAAATGTGATTATGCATGAGTCACACAAGTCGAAGTACTCCATTCACCCGGGTTCTGAGCAAATGTATCAGGACCTTAAGAAGTTTTACTGGTGGCCGAACATGAAGGCTAACATTTCTGAGTATGTTAGTAAATGTTTGACGTGTGCATGAGTGAAGGGGGAACATCAAAAGCCGTCCGGTTTGTTGATTCAACTGAAGATTCCTGTATGAAAATGGGAGAGAATAACAATGGATTTCATCACCAAGTTGCCTAAGACGTCAAGTGGGAATGACACAATTTGGGTCATCGTTGATCGTCTTACGAAATCAGCACACTCTTTGCCAATCAAGGAGACTGATGAGATGGAAAGCCTAGCAAGGTTGTATCTGAAGGAGATAGTTTCACGACATGGAGTGCCAATTTCCATTATTTCGGATCGTGATGCTCGTTTCACGTCCCACTTTTAGCAATCACTCCAGAAGGCGTTGGGTACTCAACTAGATATGAGTACTGACTATCACCCTCAGACTGACGCACAAAGCGAAAGAACCATCCAGACGTTGGAACATATGCTTAGGGCATGTGTAATAGACTTCGAAAAAGGCTGGGAAAGACATTTACCTTTGGTAGAATTCTCATACAACAATAGTTAACATGCCAGCATCAAGGCCGCACCATTCAAAGCGCTTTATGGACGAAAGTGCCGATCACCCGTCTACTGGGCTGAGGTTGGAGAAGCTCAACTCACTAGACCAGAAATCATTCGAGAAACCACTGACAAGATAGTACAAATTCGAGAACGGTTACAAGTTGCCCGAGATAGGTAGAAGAGTTATGTAGATATAAGACGGAAGCCTATGGAATTTGAAGTTGGAGACAAGGTTATGTTGAAGGTTTCACCATGGAAGGGTGTTGTTAGGTTTGAAAAGCGGGGAAAGCTGAATCCCAGATATACCGGGGCATTCAAAATTCTAGAGAGAGTCGGCCCAATAGCTTACAAACTTGAGCTTCTTATAGAGCTCAGTAACATACACCCGACCTTTCACATATCTAATTTGAAGAAGTGTCTGTCTGATGAAACGCTTGTTATTCCAATGAAAGAGCTCAAGCTCGACAACAAAATACACTTCGTGGAGGAGCCCGTGGAAATTAGGGAAAGAGACGTTAAGCAATTAAAATGGATTCGTATCCCTATCATAAAAGTCAGGTGGAATTCTAAGAGAGGACCAGAATTCACCTGGGAGCAAGAAGATCAATTCCTTAAAAAGTATCTGCACCTTTTTCCTAACACCTCAGCCAACACTGACTGAATCTTGAAACGAGATTCCATTTAAGGGAGGGAGACTGTAACAACTGGTAATTTCACCTTAGCTTTATCAAAAATACTTATCCATTTTCTACGCATAAATATTTTCTTACAATATCGACTTGTTTGAATACTACCCTTTCATGTGACGTAACTCACATCCTTAATGAATGTGTTCACCCACGGACCGACACCGACCTACTACATGTTTATTTAAATATAAACATTTTATAAGTCAAGTACCAAAGTGTTACCAACTTTCAATTACCACTCTACGTTAATCCGTTAACGAGCATTCAAAGCTAAATTTTTGTTATCTAATAAAGTCTCCATGAAATCCTAGAATTTCTATAACTATGATTTTGGGTAACTAAACCATAAACCTCAAGTACAACACTCCAACGCTAAAGTACAAGCTTTTTAAACACAAAACCCTACTATTACGATATCTCCCGGTATAAACCCTAAACTTCCAAAACCATGATTTTATGTAGACGAATCACAAACCCTAATTAATAGGGACATGTTTTCTACAAAAATATAAAAGTACAAGTTTTCCAAGCCAAGGTACAAGTCATTAAAGCATAAAAAGGTAATAATTATATTATGCTCATTATAAACCTTAGTGTTCTCACCCTAAAAGCACATATTACAAGTCTTTCATGCACAAGGCTTTAGAAATATATTTCTTATATTTAATAACCCTAAGTACAAGTCCTTAAACCTAATGTACAAGCGCCTAATGCATAAAACCTAAAAACAATAGTTTTACTTATTTTAAACTTAAAAAAATTAATCTAAATTTTTATAAACTTAACTAAAAGCTTTACCATATATTTTACATATCATTAAAACCCTAGTAAAACCCTAAATAGACTATGTACAACATCTTATAGCCTTGGTACCACCCCTTTAAGCCAATCGAACCCCTAGTTACATTATGGTTAAAAATGAACTAAAACCTAACTAATTTAGTTCCTAAGTCCTACATGATTCATATTCTAGCCACAAGAGACTCTTTTGGTGCCCTAAGCTTCCACATAGTCATGTCCCCTTGATATTTTTACTATGGTTAAAAGGGTGGAAATTTTACATGAAGGAGATTTTACCACACCATCCTTTAATCCCCATTCCAACACTTGGCTACATACAACACCAAGACACCTATTATTGTCCCCTACTATACAAAATGATGACTTAGACTCCTTCCAAAGCCTTCTCATTTCCACTCTATAAATTTGAAAGGCATTCCCATGCATTTTTGCTCATCCCATTCGAGCCACACATTAAACACACACAAATTAAGTTTCTCTCTGATCTAAGGGTTCTAGTACAAGCCAATGAATTATTTAGAGGGATCTAGAGGGAAGAGAAAAGCCTGGAGGGTTTGTAGAAGCATGGTGACCATATAAGCTGTAATATAGGCGTTTTCTTGTCCAACCAAGCTCACAAGTAAAGTAAGTTATCCCAACCCTCTCTTTAATCATTTTTCATTTCTAATAACATTTATATCCAGTGTAGACTTAGTGTCATGAAGAATCGAAACTAAACGCCAACTTTTACTTTCTTTCTGTTTATGTCGAGCAAGACAAAACACACCCTTGTTAATGCAACTTTGCTAAACATTAAGGCACTAATAGAGGCTCTTAAACAAGTTAAATATATATTAGATAAGTACTAGGTAGTTGTCATAGCGTAAAACAAAGTAAAACTCGTTTCTTTCTTGTTTCTGGTCATGACGCCAAAAACAGGCCAACACCCCTACTTGCGCCCCATTTTTCGACATCGGGTTAAAAGTATTAGGGCCAACCAAAGGACCTTTGTAATCATCACCTAGGACACTCTAAAACGCCCCCTAACCTGGTTGAAAAGCCTTAGTGTCATGCATAAAAACTGCCCTACCTTAGAGCCATACGTCCTAAAAACCAAAAGCCCCTATACATCAGATCTTTGGGAAAACTTGTGATTTTTAATAAATTTGATCTTGAACTACCCTAGAAACATTGAAAATGAGTTAAACAACATGTCATAAGGTTGCATGCAAAAGTTATAAAGTTTGAAGGTTTGAAAACGAGATTTTTCAACTTGTCAAAACTAGCCTAAGTAGCCCTTTTCAATAATTAATGTCTCGCTAATTAAAGGATTGTAAAATATGAGAGTTACACCATTTTAAAGAGCTCACTGCAAGGATTTTAAAACCACAAGAACGTCTTTAAAAACCCTTATGGTCTCTTTTATAATCCATCAAAAAGAAGGTGACTCGTAAAGATTTTCATAAATAACACTTGCATGCGCTTTTCAAAATTTGAGCCTTATGAGTTATAGGATGTTAGAGAACGACTTAAAATGAGTTAATTAACTATTATGATGTCCCTAGGTTACACCGTAAAAGTTAATGGGTCAAAAATGATTTTTCCTTAAAACGCGACGTGGCCAAGTGACCATGTTCACGGGCTTGTTTCTCCCTAATCAAAGATAAATAAAATATGAGACCTATACCAATTTGAAGAGCTTACAACAAAGTTTTTAAAGGATCAATTGCGTCGTAAAAATATTGCCGTGCCTTGTGTAAAATATGTCCTCATTTGGGCTTGTTGTCGCCAAAACCAACACTTTTTAAATAAGGCACCTAACCCCCTCTACTTTAGAAAATTATTGCGTCCAAACCGTAAGAGCTTAAGACTTCTAGTATGAACCATTAGAAAGACCACCCGGCAAACTCTTGAAGGGATAAACAACGTAGTAAACACCTCTCAAGGCCTCGCTTATATTTACCATTACTTTTGTCGACTTAGGCCTAAAACAAGTAAATTTTTCTTAGAAAACTACAAGGGTAGAAATTGTAATTTTTGAAAGGTAAAGTTTTCTTGGGCTAAAAATGTAATTTCTTCAAAGTTAATAATACAAGGGCTGATTTTGTCAATAACCCATAGTTGAGGGTATAAAGTGTCATTTTTTGAAAGTGCAAGGGTAAAAACTGTAAATACTCAAAATTGTAAAATATAACATTTTTGGAAACATATCATATTTAACAATTTGGATTTTGATAAGACTTGTAAATGATCAACCGAGCCATAAAAATAAGTTTGATAAGTATTACTAAATTTTGAAGAGACTTCATGTTTACCCACCCATCGATAAAGCATTATCATCACATATACTTGAATTCGAATACTAAAAACATGACATACCAACTCAGGTCACGAGTCAGAGTCGTTTATTCACAATACTTAATTTATTTTCCATCCAGACTACGGTAACACCGAGGTGAGTTCATAGTCCCACTTTTTACTTGTTTTTCCAACTCTTTGGGAGATACATGCTACAAACTCGAACACAAGTATTTTTCTATGCTACACCTACAACTGATTGTTATTGCTTAAGTTACTTACACCTGCCACTGAAATTCCCCCATATCATGAACCATTAATCACTTTACAAGTGAACGCGAATATAGTGAATAGATCTATTGGCAGTTGACGCCCCATTTGTGTTAGCCGGTCAGGTAGCCAAATGCACTTTATTTGAGGACAATCAAGAGCATTGGCAAACTCTTTACACGAGGGCACGGTTGCTCCCATCATCATTATGATGCTTGTAACCATGTCATCATTATGACATTTACACTACACCGGTTAAGGTTTGCGTTCATGAGACTTAAGGCAATATGTTATGCTACGATACTACGAATTTTACTACTTTTTCAACTTGTGTTCAACTGATTATTATTACAAACACTATGGATTCACTCAACCTTTGTGTTGAATTTTTAGCATGTTTTATCTCAGGTAACTGATGCACTGCTTGGCACGGAGTGGCTATGGACTTTCTTTCAAATGGCGTCCATTTTGTTATCATTCATAAAATAATGTGTGTTTCAATAAAACTATCGGGACATTTTTTTATGTAAACTCTGAATTAAATAAATGAATGATAACTATTTTATTTAAAACGTCTCTTTTCGAGTCATTTTCTATTATCACGATTGTGATCCATGAAGTAATACCCCAACTCTTATTCCGCTGCGTATAACGAAATTTGGGGGTGTTACAGATTGGTATCAGAGCTGTAGTTATAGAGAAAAAAATGCAAACTATAACTCTTTTTCACAATAAAAGTCCTTCGTGCCACTACCAAAATGTTTCTTATGCATATACATGCTGATTACTTACTTATACATGGTGGAATATTTACAATTATCGGGTTGTTACAGAGTTATGTCTTCCCCTATCCCTTATATTATTATCTTATCGGATACTGAGTCCGAAGACACCATTCCTTCCACGGATACGTTAGTTCATTCGCCAGCACCCAGCCGCGCTACGGAAGATATGTAGTCTGATCCTTTAGAAGAGTCATATGAGGATTTTGCGGTAGTACCTGATGTAGACCCAGCACCTAGACACACTATGAAGACATAAGACATCACTGTAGTACCTGATATTGCTCCATTTCCTGACGATCCATATATGCTAGCTAGGAGAGGATATCCTACTTTTGCAGATGCAGAGCCATCTGAGACAGCACTACCCGTACACTCACCACTACCCCCACCCCACACCCATACATGTTACCACGTATGTACCGCCACCAACTACACCACCCCCACCATCAGCTACAGACTTTACTCCCCCGTCTCAGCCATATGAACTCGGAGAAGAGGCAAGGATCATCATTGCTAGGTACAATGCCTTACGATCACCTACTCCAGATATCCCTACACCACCACGGATATTTGAGATTGGAGAAAGTTCGCAAGCAGCAATGAACCGAACGCCCACCATTCCCACACTTATGGCACACTTGGAAAGACACGAGGAGCAGATTGATACTGCCTTAGGCCATCTAGATGAGTTACCTCTTGAGCGCATCGAGTCACTTGAGGATTCAGTGGAGGAGTTAGTTTCTAGGAAAGCAACTATATAGCAGGAGATAGATATCTTGAGCACCAGAATGCAGGAGACTCGTGAGAGGGCAGATAATCTGGAGGAACATCACGGGCGAACTAGTCAACACATACCGCTGCTATATGACAATGACGTGATGATGTCACAAGCAATGATGAGGCAGAGTGATGACTTAGTGATGGCTTACTCTAGAATTACCACATTAGAGGCAGTAGTGGTAGATATCCAGGCCCGATATCAGGAGAATATACAGGTCCTTCTCAAAGATGATCACAGAGCTGGAGAGTCACCGCGAAGGAGCCCCTGGTAGCAATTATAGTAGGTCCTTATCTAACAGTTTTTGTTATGATATCCTAGCCACGATATGTGGCGTAAATAAGACACTTGTATTATTTTGTTGTATGAAAAAATTTGCGAGTTGTTTATGACTATATGTGGTTTTAATATTATGTTTTGTTATGATATCGACTGATGCGGACCAGAGTGGATCACTTTACCGTGTGATAATATTCGGGCATGATATGATCATATGATTCTTATATTACTATGATTTCAACGCGTATACCTTGTTATTTGTTATGTTTTAACATGACGTGGTCATTCTAAACATATATTTTCTTGTGGTATTAGTAGAAATATGCCTCGAACAAGAAGATCAACTGAAACTCTAGCTCCCGCCATGTCCCAAGCTGCTATCCAAAAACTAGTTGCAGACAGTGTTGCTGCAAAGACTCGAGAGACAAGCAGCAACAATGGCCCGCTCTGGAAGCACTAGCAGGCCTAACGAAGGAGGCGAGGCAGCAATAACTCGCCAGTGCACTTACAAAGACTTCATGAACTGTAAGCCAACCTTTTTCAAAGGAGCGAAGGAGCCCGAGTTGGCTCCACGGTTTGAGCGAACGAGACGGTATTCATAAGAAGCGGTTGTTCAAGACCGCAAGGTCACTTTGCTACGGGGACACTCTTGGATGATGCCCTATCATGGTGGAATGTTTCAAACTATGGGTATTGAAGCGCTTATCAACTCACGGGCTGACTTCAAGAGGAAGATGCTAAAGAAGTCTTGTCCCGCTGAGATTAAGAAGTTGGAAGACGAGTTTCACCAGCTGGTGGTGAAGGGAACTGATCTCAAGACCTACAACCGGTGGTTTCAGGAACTGGCAATGCTATGCCCGACTGTAGTGACTGATCTTGAGAAAACATTGGAGAAGTATACTAAAGGATTGCCCCGCAGTATTGAGGGGAATGTTACATCATCAAAACCACAGTCGTTGGAGGAAGCAATTACCATTGCATAGAGGTTAATGGATCAGGAAGTCAAGCGTGGTTCCACCAAAGGAGGAGATGATCACAAGCGAAAAATTGATGACAAAAGGACCACTCACCGTCACAACAACTACCCCAACAATAATAACTACAACAACAACAACCAAAACAACAACTACCATTACCAACAGAATCAAAACAACCATCACAAACAATAGAACCGAAGGCAGGAAACTGCCAGAGCTTACGTAGCCGCACCCGCTAGAGGCAGTGGTTATGCTGGAAACTTGCCCCTATGAAACCGATGTAGGATGCATCACAATGGGCCTTGTTTTGCTAGATGTGGAAAATTTCAGAAAACAGGCCATAAGACTGCAGAATGTAAGACCAATGGTGCTAACCTACAACCGGTGACTGTGACATGTCACGGCTGTGGCGAAAAATGGCATTATAAGAACCAGTGTCCAAAGAAGATTGCTATCTAGAATAACCCAACCCGTGCAAGAGCTTACATTCTAGGAGATGGGAACACACAACACAACCCGGATGTAGTCACGGGTACGTTTCCTCTCAATCAACATCTAGCTAAAGTATTGTTTGACACCGAAGCTGATAAAAGCTTCATATCTGTTACTTTTTCTTCTTTACTTAAAATCACCCTGACTGCCCTAGACAATACCTATGAAATAGAGTTAGCTAATGGAAAACTAGTGGCCACTAATTCTATAATCCAAGGTTGCACCCTAACTTTACTAAACCAACCTTTTAACATTGACCTCATGCCTATTGATCTCGGAAGCTTTGACGTTGTTATTGGAATGGATTGGTTATCTAAAAACCACGCAAGGATCATATGTGATGAGAAAGTAGTTCACATTCCTTTTGAGGGTGAAACTTTGGTTATTCGAGGTAATCAAAGTAGGACAAGACTAAGCATTATATCTTGTCTTAAAACCATGAAATATATCGACAGAGGATGTCATGCTTTTCTAGCTCACGTGAAAGAAAAAAGAAGGTCGAGAAACGAATAGAAGATGTACCTGTGGTGAGAGAATATCCAAAAGTTTTTCCTGAGGAATTTCCTGGTTTACCACCTGTTCGTCAGGTAGAATTCTAGATTGATTTGGTTTCGGGAGCTGCCCCAGTAGCACGAGCACCTTACCGCTTAGCTCCGTCTGAAATGCAAGAACTATCCAACCAATTACAAGAGTTGTTGGATAGAGGTTTCATTCGGCCAAGTTCTTCACCTTTAGGAGCCCCTGTCCTGTTTGTCAAAAAGAAGGACGGATCTTTTAGGATGTGTATCGATTACCGAGAGTTAAACAAACTCACGATAAAGAATCGATATCCATTATCAAGGATAGATGATTTGTTCGACCAGCGGCAAGGGTCGAGTGTATATTCCAAGATTGATTTAAGATCGGGTTATCATCAGCTGCGTGTCAGGGAAGAAGATATCCCTAGGACGGCGTTTAGAACAAGGTACGGTCACTACGAATTTTAGGTGATGCCATTTGGTTTGACAAATGCACCAGCTGTGTTTATGGATCTCATGAACAGGGTGTGCAAACCTTATCTAGACAAATTCGTGATCGTGTTCATTGACGATATTCTCATTTACTCCCGCAACGAAGAAGAGCATAGGGAGCATTTGAGGACTATTTTGGAACTACTCAAGAAAGAGCAATTATGCATAAAGTTCTCCAAGTCG
Organism: Chrysanthemum makinoi; assembly: GCA_910596185.1. Taxonomy (NCBI): domain Eukaryota; kingdom Viridiplantae; phylum Streptophyta; class Magnoliopsida; order Asterales; family Asteraceae; genus Chrysanthemum; species Chrysanthemum makinoi. The sequence goes on from OU343222.1 coordinate 279,285,921, forward strand.
ATTTTTGGATTCGCATGCTGTTTCTTGGGCACATGATTGATCATCATGGCATTCACGTAGATCCTTCCTAAATAGAAGTAGTCCAGAATTGGCCGACACCTACGACACCTACAGAGGTACGACAATTCTTAGGACTTGCTGGCTATTATCGAAGATTCATTGAAGGATTCTCAAAGATTTCCAAATCTTTGACTGAATTAACCCAAAAGAACAAGAAGTACATCTGGGGAGAAGATCAGGAGGTAGCATTTCAGCTACTAAAGCAAAAGCTTTGCGAAGCTCCAATTCTGGCACTACCTGAAGGAAGTAGCGATTTCGTTGTTTATTTCGACGCGTCACATCAAGGCCTGGGAGCCGTATTAAATGAAAGAGAGAAGGTCATCGCTTATGCATCCCGACAGCTCAAGCCGCATGAGAAGTATTACACAACACATGATCTAGAACTAGGAGCAGTAGTATTTGCTCTTAAGATCTGGAGGCATTACTTGTACGGCACAAAGTGTATTGTGTTCACTGATCACAAGAGCCTGCAACACATTCTTGATCAGAAAGAATTGAACAAAGGCAACGACGGTGGTTGGAGTTGCTAAGTGACTACGATTGTTAAATTCGTTACCATCCTGGAAAAGAAAATGTAGTAGCAGATGCTTTGAGCAGGAAAGAACGAATTGAGCCTCTTCGAGTCAGAGCATTAGTCATGACCATTAATTTGAACTTACCATCTCAAATTCTCCAGGCACAGTATGAAGCGATGAAAGAAGAGAACATTCAGGCTGAGAATTAAAGAGGTATGGAAAAGGTGTTTGAAAGTCGTTCCGATGGAACTCGTTACATAAAGAACAGGAGTTGGGTACCACTTTATGGTGATTTGCGAAATGTGATTATGCATGAGTCACACAAGTCGAAGTACTCCATTCACCCGGGTTCTGAGAAAATGTACCAGGACCTTAAGAAGTTTTACTTGTGGCCAAACATGAAGGCTAACATTGCTGAGTATGTTAGTAAGTGTTTGACATGTGCACGAGTGAAGGGGGAACATCAAAAGCCATCCGGCTTGTTGATTCAACCAGAGATTCCTGTATGGAAATGAGTGAGAATAACAATGGATTTCATTACCAAGTTGCCTAAGACGTCAAGTGGGTATGGCACAATTTGGTTCATCGTTGATCGTCTTACGAAATCAGCACACTTTTTGCCAATCAAGGAGACTGGTCAGATGGAAAGCCTAGCAAGGTTGTATCTGAAGGATATAGTTTCACGACATGGAGTGCCAATTTCCATTATTTCGGATCGTGATGCTCGTTTCACGTCCCACTTTTGGCAATCACTCCAGAAGGCGTTGGGTACTCAACTAGATATGAGTACTGCCTATCACCCTCAGACTGACGGACAAAGCGAAAGAACCATACATACGTTGGAAGATATGCTTAGGGCATGTGTAATAGACTTCGGAAAAGGCTGGGATAGACATTTACCTTTGGTAGAATTCTCATATAACAATATTTACCATGCCAGCATCAAGGCCGCACCATTCGAAGCGCTTTATGGATGAAAGTGTCGATCACCCGTCTGTTGGGCTGAGGTTGGAGAAGCTCAACTCACTGGACCAGAAATCATTCGAGAAACCACTGACAAGATAGTACAAATTCGAGAACGGTTACAAGTTGCCCGAGATAGGCAGAAGAGTTATGCAGATATAAGACGGAAGCCCATGGAATTTGAAGTTGGAGACAAGGTTATGTTTAAGGTTTCACCATAGAAGGGTGTTGTTAGGTTTGGAAAGCGGGAAAGCTGAATCCCAGATATATCGAGCAATTCAAAATTCTGGAGAAAGTCGGCCCGGTAGCTTACAAACTTGAGCTTCCTATAGAGCTCAGTAACATACACCTGACCTTTCACATATCTAATTTGAAGAAGTGTCTGTCAGATGAAACGCTTGTTATTCCAATGAAAGAGCTCAAGCTCGACGACAAAATACACTTCGTGGAGGAGCCCGTGGAAATTATGAAAAGAGACGTTAAGCAATTAAAACGGATTCGTATCCCTATCATAAAAGCCAGGTGGAATTCTAAGAGAGAATCGGAATTCACCTAGGAGCGGGAAGATCAATTCCGTAAAAAGTATCCGCACCTTTTTCCTAACACCTCAGCCAAAACTGACTGAATCTTGGGACGAGATTCCATTTAAGGGAGGGAGACTGTAACAACTGATAATTTCACCTTACCTTTATCATAATTTCACCTTACCTTTATCGCAAATACTTATCCATTTTCTACGCATAAATATTTTTTTACAATATCGACTTATTTGAATACTACCCTTTCATATGACATAACTCACATCCTTAATGAATGTGTTCACCCGCAGACCGACACCGATCTACTTCATGTTTATTTCAACATAAAAATTTTATAAGTCAAGTACTAAAGTGTTACCAACTTTCATTTACCACTCTACGTTAATCCGTTAACGAGCATTCCAAGCTAAATTTTTGTTATCTAATAAAGTCTCCATGAAATCCTAGAATTTCTATAACTACGATTTTAGGTAACTAAACCATAAACCTCAAGTACAACACTCCAAAGCTAAAGTACAAGCTTTTTAAACACAAAACCCTACTATTACGATATCTCCCGGTATAAACCCTAAACTTCCAAAACCATGATTTTATGTGGACGAATCACAAACCCTAATTAATAGGGACATGTTTTCTACAAAAATATAAAAGTACAAGTTTTCCAAGCCAAGGTACAAGTCATTAAAGCATAAAAAGGTAATAATTATATTATGCTCATTATAAACCTCAGTGTACTCACCCTAAAAGCACATATTACAAGTCTTTCATGCACAAGGCTTTAAAAATATATCTCTTATATTTAATAACCCTAAGTACAAGTCCTTAAACCTAATTTACAAGCGCCTAATGCGTAAAACCTAAAAACAATACTTTTACTTATTTTAAACTTAACTAAATTAATCTAAATTTTTATAAATTTAACTAAAAGCTTAACCATATATTTTCCATATCACTAAAACCCTAGTAAAACCGTAAATAGAATATCTACAACATCTTATAGCCTTGGTACCACCCTTTAAGCCAATCAAACCCCTTGTTACATTATGGTTAAAAATGAACTAAAACCTAACTAATTTAGTTCCTAAGTCCTACATGATTCATCTTCTAGCCACAAGAGACTCTTTTGGTGCCCTAAGCTTCCACATAGTCATGTACCCTTGATATTTTTACTATGGTCAAAAGGGTGGAAATTTTACATGAAGGAGATTTTACCACACCATCCTTTAATCCCCATTCCAACACTTGGCTACATACAACACCAAGACACCTAGTCTTGTCCCCTACTACACAACATGATGACTTAGACTCCTTCCAAAGCCTTCTCATTTCCACTCTATAAATAGCAAGGTATTCCCATGCATTTTTTGCTCATCCCATTCAAACCACACATCAAACACACACAAATTCAGTTTCTCTCTGATCTAAGGGTTCTAGTACAATCCAAGGAAGTATTTAGAGTGATCTAGGAGGAAGAAAAAAGCCTAGAGGGTTTGCAGAAGCATTGTGACCATATAAGCTGTAATATAGGTGTTTTCTTGTCCAACCAAGCTCACAAGTAAAGTAAGTTATCCCAATCCTATCTTTAATCATTTTTCGTGTCTAATAACATTTATATGTAGTGTAGACTTAGTGTCATGATGAATCAAAACTATACGCCAACTTTTACTTTCTTTTTGTTTATGTCGAGCAAGACCAAACACACCCTTGTTAATGCAACTTTGATAAACATTAAGGCACTAATAGATGCTCTTAAACAAGTTAAATATATAGTAGATAAGTCCTAGGTAATTTTCATAGCATGCAACAGAGTAAAACTCGTTTTTTTCTTGTTTCTCGTCTAGACGCCAAAACAGGCCAACACCCCTACTTGCGCCCCATTTTTCTACATCGGGTTAAAAGTATTAGGGACAACCAAAGGAACTTTGTAATCACCACCTAGGACACTATAAAACGCCCCCTAACCTGGTTAAAAAGCCTTAGTGACATGCATAAAAACTGCCCTACCTTAGAGCCATATGTCCTAAAAACCAAAAGCCCCTATACATCAGGTCTTTGGGAAAACTTGTGATTTTCAATAAATTTGATCTTAACTACCCTAGAAACATTGAAAATGAGTTAAACAACATGTCACAAGATTGCATACAAAAGTTATAAAGTTTTAAGGTTTGAAAACGAGATTTTTCAACTTGTCAAAACTAGCCTAAGTAGCCCTTTTCAATAATTAATATCTCGCTAATTAAAGGATTGTAAAATATGAGAGTTTCACCGTTTTAAAGAGCTCGCAGCAAGGATTTTAAAACCACAAGAACGTCTTTAAAAACCCTTATGGTCTCTTTTATAATCCATCAAAAAGAAGGTGACTCGTAAAGATTTTCATAAATCGCTTTTCAAAATTTGAGCCTTATTAGTTTTAGGATGTTAGAGAACGACTTAAAATGAGTTAATTAACTATTATGATGTCCCTAGATTACACCATAAAAGTTAATGGGTCAAAAATGAATTTTCCTTAAAACGCGACGTGGCCAAGTGACCATGTTCACGAGCTTGTTTCTCCCTAATCAAAGATAACTAAAATACGAGACCTATACCATTTTGAAGAGCTTACAGCAAAGTATTTAAAGGATCAATTGCGTCATAAAAATATTGTCTTGCCTCATGTAAAATTTGTCCTCATTTGGGCTTGTTGTCGCCAAAACCAACACTTTTTAAATAAGGCACCTAACCCCTCTACTTTGGAAAATTATTGCGACCAAAGCGTAAGAGCTTAAGACTTCTAGTTTGAACCATTAGAAAACCACCCGGCAAACTCTTGAAGGGATCGAGAATGTAGTAAACACCTCTCAAAGCCTCGCTTATATTTACCTTTAATTTTGTCGACTTAGGTCTAAAACAAGTAAATTTTTTTAGAAAACTACAAGGGTAGAAATTGTAATTTTTGAAAGGTAAAGTTTTCTTGGGCTAAAAATGTAATTTCTTTAAAGTTAATAATACAAGGGCTGATTTTGTCAATAACCCATAGTTGAGGGTATAAAGTGTCTTTTTTTGAAAGTGCAAGGGTAAAAACCATAAATACTCAAAATTGTAAAATTTAACATTTTTGGAAACATATCATATTTAGCAATTTGGATTTGGATAAGACTTATAACTGATCAACCGAACCATAAAAATAAGTTTGATAAGCATTTCTAAATTTTGAAGAGACATCATGTTCACCCACCCATCGATAAAGCATTATCATCACATATACTTGAATTCAAATACTAAAAACATGACATACCAACTCATGTCACGAGTCGGAGCTGTTTATTCACAATACTTAATTTATTTTCCATCCAGACTACGGTAACACCGAGGTGAGTTCATAGTCCCACTTTTTACTTGTTTTTCAAACTCGTGGGGAGATTCATGCTACAAACTCGAACACAAGTATTTTTCTATGCTACACCTACACCTGATTGCTATTGCTTAAGTTACTTACACCTGCCACTGAAAGTCCCTCATATCATGAACCATTAATCACTTTACAAGTGAACGCGAATATAGTGAATAGATCTATTGGCAGTTGACGCCCCATTTGTGTTAGCCAGTTAGGTAACCAAATGCACTTTATTTGAGGAAAATCAGGAGAATTGGCAAACTCCTTACACAAGGGCACGGTTGCTCCCATCATCATTATGATGCTTGTAACCATGTCATTATGAAATTTACAATACACCGGTTAAGGTTTGCGTTCATGAGACTTAAGGCAATATGTTGTGCTACGATACTACGAATTTTACTACTTTTTCAACTTGTGTTCAACTGATTATTATTACAAACACTATGGATTCACTCAACCTTTGTGTTGACTTTTTAACATGTTTTATCTCAGGTAACTGATGCACTGCTTAGCACGGAGTGGCTATGGACTTTCTTTCAAATGGCGTCCATTTTGCTATCATTCATAAAATAATGTGTATTTCAATAAAACTGTTGGGACCTCTTTTTATGTAAAGTCTAAATTAAATAAATGAATGATAACTATTTTATTTAAAACGTCTCTTTTCGAGTCGTTTTCTATTATTACGATTGTGATCCATGAAGTAATACCCCAACTCTTATTTCGCTGCGTATAACGAAATTTGGGGGTGTTATACCATAGGACCAGCAGCAACAGCAACAGACTTGAACCTTTCAAATGCTAATAGTCCAAAAGATTTCTTGGTTCTTTTCCTGTGAGTCCTTCTCCTTTTAAAGACCTTAAACTCTGGAGGAACAACAGGCTCAGACACATGATCACTCTTGGTTACAGTGTCATCCAAGGAAACATAAGCCAAGACATGTAATGCTTCTAGGTCAATTTCCTCCTCATCCTCTAACTCATAAACAACAACCTTACTCCTTCTCTTATGCAGTCTATTCTCCAACTCTTGTACCCTTCCAACATGTTTAACAATAGCTCCACCAAGGGATTTCTTAGTCTCCTGAAGCTCAATCCTTGTTTCTTTTAACTAAGCCTCCAAGTCATCAACCTTCTGAGTATACCTGTCAAGTAAGCTAGACATTTTCATTAGATTATCAGGTTCCTCAGCTCCACCAACAAGATTTCCTGAGGTGTTAGGAGCATCGTTGGACCTGGGAGGAGACATATAAAAATCACCACCAAAATTGGTGTCATCCTCAAAAGTATGACTAGGTGGACTTGAAGGTTAGATAAAAGGTTGGTCAAGATTGACCTCAGTCTCAACACAAGTTTGTTCCGGTGATGCAGAGGCAATGACAGGCTCCTCAGGAGCAACAACTCTAGGAGATAGTGGGGCTATAGGTGCAGGGGATGTGGGTTGCTGGCTATCAGTGGCAACTGATGCAGATGCATCAGGAGCAATGGAGGCCCCAATATCGTACGCAAGCGATGCAAAGGCACCAACAACATTGGGAACGGATGACATAGTGTCATCAGCAGCCTCAATATTAGATGGCTCATTGCCACCAGCAGCTTCAGCTGCACCAGCACCTTCAATTCCAGATGGCAACATAGTAGGTAACAGGGGTCTATGTTCTCCAGCAAAATTGGTTTTCATAGTAGCAAACAATTTAGCAGTTAATTTTCCAATTACTCTAGGGGATTGATCTGAGGTTTCAATGCCTAAAATTATTTGAAGGAATCTGGGATACATCAAAAATTTATGTTTGGTATCCTTTATGTTTTTAAGCATTTCCTCAAATATATATTTTGAAAAATTATAATCTCTCCCATGAGCCAAACAAATTATGGCTGTAGCAATTGAGCTAGAGAACTAATCCCAACCCCCAGACTTAGGACTTAAACACTGAAGAAGGGTATGAACAAGAAATCTCCATTTAGGGCAAAATTTGTTTTTATACCATATGAACTTCCCATCAGTGGGATACCCTAAGCTGGCTAAACCAGTGATGATTTCTTCTCTATTATTGTCAAAGATACCTCCTTCATCATCTAATTTTAACTGAGTCCTTATGAGAGACTCAGTAATGACATACTCTTGTCCATCTATAGTGGCCACAATCTCCTTGGGTTGACCCTTAGGAGATTGCTCATGAGTTGTGGCCCAAAATTGCTTGACTAAAGAGTCATAAACAATAGACGGACAAAAGGTTAGAGCATACCTGAGTTTGGAACGCAGCAAGAACTCAATCATAGGATCATATAAATCACTCCCTTTGGCTTTTTCCAAGAATGAAACTTTATTGTGATCTCCTTTGAAAGCCAGTGACGCCATTGAATGATCCGAGAAGGTTGAAGATGGGTTTTGTTTCAAAATGCGAGGGAATTGAGCAATTAGGTCGTGGGATAACAATAAAAGGTTATTTAAGTAAGTTACTTAAAATAACCTTTTAAATCGGCAAAACACTCGCAATGAATCTTTGAACAATTTTGACTTTAAATAAATCCCATATTTAATTCCTAATTATACAAAACCAGCAGCAATCGAAAGTCAAATCAGCAGAAACCATTTAGTCAACCAGCAGGAACAACTGAACATTTGACCACTGTTATCAATCCGATTCTACCAGCAGTAACCATCCCCATCAGCAAAAACACCCATGAAATCAGCAGGAATGAAGAAAGTCAACCCATGATGTACTTAACCGCGCATTAAAAGTCTGCAGTCTTAACCCTTATTAATTCAAATACCAACCAAGTCATTACTTCCATAAATTCTAACAACCAAAGATTGCACCTTAACTTTGTCTATATAAACAACCTCTAGCCACATTAATCACATACACATCAAATAACCCTGACACACCAATCAATTTCCAAACTAACCATCATGAATAACTCTCCCAACCATCCGATTGAGATATCTTCAGACTCATCTGAGGAGATGTCATCCAATGATGGATGGTTAACCTACTTCCCTCGTGGTTACTCCAACGTGACATACATGTCCAGAAACCTTCCACCTTCACCAGCACCTCTTGGGACTTCTTTAGAGGATCTGCCTACCCCACCTTCAGGCTATGGGTATAGTCACTCCAGATCTGACACTGATGATGAGCATGGTGGATCTTCCAGACCATTGAATGTTGCTCCTCTTGCTATTGTGCCACCTTCTTCTGTGCCGCCAGTGCCCCTCAGCTCCAAGACCAGGACCTTCCACCTCAAACCCTGAGAAGAGAGCTCAAGTGGTTGGTCTTGCTGCTCCCAGAGTTTGGGACTTCATCAATAGGTGGGGAAAGGAGAATCAGAGGATGCCAAAGTGGGCAAAGAGGAGGCCAGAGTAGGTGCCTTGTGGATGGAAGCTGAAGTCTAGAGGAGTATTTTGGTTTGGTGAAGCTTGTGTCATGTCATATGGTTCTCAATTGTCATAGGAAGTCTTGTAACGATGTACTGCATCCTAGAATGCAGTTTTAATATAAAGAAAAGACTTTCCAGTTTCGTGTTTAATCTTTGCAACTGATTGTGTGTTTGATACTTGATCTGCAAAATGGTTAGTAGTACACAGAATATACAAAACAAATATATACCAATATACAAATATATGCAAATTATATAACTTAAAATCCTCCCCTTAATCCAAAAACCTCCCCTTTGGCATAATCCTCCCCTCAAACACAACAATCAGGGGTTGATCATGCCAATATGGACAACCAAAAACTGAAACCTTGGACCATCAAAAGCTTTAGTCAACAAATCAGCTACATTGTCATCAGTGTGAATTTTAACCACTTGAATAAGATGTTTTTCATTAGCATCCCTTATAAAATGGTGTCTGATTTCAATATGTTTAGTTCTCTGATGAAAAACAAGATTTTTAACAATGCAAATAGTACTTTTGTTGTCTATAAAGATTATAGTGTTCATAAAATTGAACCCATAATCCAATAACTGATTTTGTATCCAAAGTACTTGACCACAACAACTAGCGCAGACAACATACTACGCTGGTAGAAGATGTAGCCACTATGGTCTGCTTCTTGCATTGCCAGGAGATTAATCTCCTTCCCAGAAACTGACAACCCCTGGTAGTAGATTTTCGATCAATGTTTGCACCAGCATAGTCACTATCACTATAAGCTTCCAACTCAAATGGAGATTCTCTAGGATACCAAAGACCCAAATTAGGTTGACCTTTGAGATACTTGAAGATCTTCTTGACTGCATTCAAATGGGAAGTCAAAGGAGTGACTTGATGCCTGGAACACGCACTAACTACAAACATAATATCTGGCCTTGAAGCTGTCAAATACATTAAGGAACCAATCATAGATCTGTACAGATGTACATTAACAGTAGCATCTGGTTCAGTGTTTGACTTAGGCTTTGGGGCTTCATAAGGAGTAGTTGTAGTCCTCACATTCTCTAAATCAAACTTCTTAAGAATGTCGTGAACATATTTCTCTTGACTGATGAAAATACCATCTGGCTGTTGCTTAACTTGTAGGCCCAAAAATAAAGTAAGCTCACCCATAGCACTCATTTCAAACTCACTTTTCATCAACTCCTCAAATTCCCTGCACCAAGCTTCTTTGGTAGAACCAAAGATAATGTCATCCACATAGATTTGGACAAGAATGATATCCCTGGAGTTCTTCTTGATAAATAGGACCTTATCAATAGCACCTCTCCTGTAACCATGCTTCAGCAGGAATGAGGAGAGCCTAGCATACTAGGCTCTTAGTGATTTATAAAGCCCATAGAGTGCTTTAACCACTTTGTAAACCATATTCGGATTATGAGGATCCACAAAACCTTTGGGCTGAGTCACATAAACTTCTTCTTCAATTTCACCATATAGAAAGGCACTTTTAACATCCATCTGATAAACCATGAAGCCCATGTAAGAGGCAAAAGCCAAGAAGAGTCTGATTGCTTCAACTCTTGCTACAGGAGCAAAAACTTCATCATAATCAATGCCCTCTTCTTGCCTATGACCTTGAGCAACCAACCTAACCTTATTCCTCACCACAATCCCCCTAGCATCTATTTTACACTACATAATCCATTTTGTGCCAATTGCATACTTCCTAGCAAGCAACTGAACAAGCTCCCAAACATTTTGATTCAAAAACTATTGCATCTCCTCTTGCATAGCAGCCACCCAGTCTTCATCTGCTAAAGCCTGTGCAACACTGGTAGGTTCAACTTGAGAGAGGAAACAAGCAAATAGACAATGCTGATAGTCTATGTGATTGTTCTTATGTTGATCCTGAATGTAGCTAAGAAATGAAGTCTCTCCAAATTTTTCCTGCTTCACCTTACTTCTAGTTTGAACAGATGAAGTAGGATCACCAATAATCAGAGATTTCGGATGAACAGTGTTAAACCTTTTTGTAACATTAGGACTAACATCAAATGAAGTGGACAAGTTATTCAGTGTTGGGCCAAAGTCATCATTATATGAAAAAGAATCAAATATGCTTGTTCTTTTCAGCATCTTCCTTAGCTGCATGCTCTTGGTGTTGAAGCTTCACAAGTTCTTCTGCATACCCTAAATCACTTTATTTTTCACCAGAAGAATCCTTGTCCCTACCTGAAAAGTGGTTAGTAGGAAAGGAAGGAACAACAATAAGTTGTTCATCACAATCTGAATCTGAATCATCATCTGAGGAACCTGCAATGTTAGTTGGTTGAACTTGTTGACCTGTAGAATGATTAGATTTGAAACGAGTATAACATGAATGATCAGTTAAATAGTCAAGATCAAAGTACCATTCCTGACCAGCTCCCTGAACATTAGGCTTATCCTCCAGAAATCTTAGATTCAGTGTTTCTTCTATCCTCTTGGCAGATATATTGTACACCCTGTAAGCCTTACTATGAGTAGAGTATCCAACTACAAAACCTTCATCAGCTTTCCCTTCAAATTTGCCCAAATGATCACTGTAAGATATAGGATTTCACAAACACACTAAACCATAATCACAATGGGGTGTTCAAGTATGTTTAGAGAGAGAAAGTTCTAGAGAGAGAAAGAGAAGAGAGTTGGGAACTATGTGAAACAAAGAAAAATGGTATTGAAGCTCCAACCCTCTACCTTGGGAGGTAGAGGGTATTTATAGTGTCTTACAAATAAACGCCACCTACGGCCTGTGGATCAGGCATACAATGGGTAAAGACCCGTCCGTCCTCCACGGTGTTACTTAACACACTACTAACTAACATAACTTGACTACGACTACGAGCTTTCTATCGAATACATATACTTGAGGTGACCGACTCTTTAACAACTGAATTTTCTAATTCCTAACAATCTCCCCCTAAGGGAGGTCACCTCAATTTACAAAGAATACAAACAGATATTACATTAGATTGTTCTAGGATTCTTGATTAAGTTCTTTGCTCTATAGCCCGTAGTCATTGATTCTTCATGATTTGCATGTTTGGATAGATTCAAGTGGAGGTCTTTAACTGATCCACGTGATGATGAGTTTTTGAGCCAGCATTGAGATCATCAGCAAACATCAATCACTGACTCTTCCTTTGTGGTGTTGGTATTATGTGATGTTGTGACTTTTGGACCGACATGCTCACATTCTGGATCATGATATATTCTCACTAGAGTAGCGGAAGCTTTTTTGGATCGATATTTGCGGCATAGAAGAAGCATGGAGTGAAAGTATCCGAGTCGTTGAAGCACTTATCATGATTTCTTTTGAGATGAATGTGTAGTGTGAGCGTGCGGCTATGGATTGACGCTTCATTACGATCAACAAGCGTCGGGCGTACGCATACAAAGTTAGCAATAAAGAGCACGAAAGTGTCTTTGATCACTTTCGTTGAATTGAGGTACACGGCCCACGGTTCCCGTTGATCAAGATACAAGTCGCCTGTGATCGTATAATTCAAGAATTTCCTTGACAGGTTTCGCTGCTCTAGATGTTCTCAAACCGGAACGTCTCAAAGAAGATAACACGAAGTGAGTGAACCAGCGAATTGAGATTCACTGATTGATGAAAAGAGATTTGAAAAACAATCGTGTATCGCTCAATAGAAATTATTTTAGCAATACAACGAAGGTTTTAATGAAAATCAATTATCAATCATAAACACCTTTTCTTTTTGAAATATTAGTACACAGTTGATGTGCTAAAGAAAAGAGTTTTTAAGCACAAAGACCGGTTTTTCAAAGGAATTCGTCAATCCATAACCTGAACCAGGATTGATTCAAAAGATTGAATCGCCCCATTGTTTTCGTTCAGTTGTCACATGGTTGATCTATTGGATAGATCTCACATGCCACCCACCGGGAGCTTGTTTGATGTTGGCTCTAGAAGGCTTTCCATCTTCATTGTGAGTATGTTGGCATATCACTTTCGGATGTTACGCAATACCACAAGGATAATGCGTAGGACTCATAAGATATAACCTCTCTTTCCACATTGTGTGAAACAGAGAGTCTTCATTGAAAGTGCCCTAATGAGATTTATAGATGATCTCATGGCTCTAGACTCAATTGTGCATATTTGGTTCCTATGCCGGAGACTAGGGAGAGGGTCTCCTTCTTCAATATCAACAATCTCTAAGAGAAAGTCAATAGATAATGTCGGTTCCCCGTGAGAATGAAACAAGTCCTTTTAAGAGGAACTTGAGTGGTTTGGGAAGTTGTAGTGCAGTGCGTCACTGGGTCCATGACGTCTTGTCTTCAATACCAGTGTTACCTTATTAACCACTAGTAGTATATGAATTGAACCGGTATACGCCCTAAGGTTGAATTATCGGAGGGCTATTTATTTTCACCCTTTTCACATTCAATTCTTTTTCATTCTTCAATCCCTTGATTGCTTACCGAGACTTCATAACTAGAACCTTGTTGGGTTTATTCGACTAGCTCTATCTCAGTCCGCACTCTTCCCATATCTCACTTTTCTCCTTTTTCATCATACCTAAGGACTTCTACACTATCTAATGGATTGTCCCTGGGTAGATCCCTCCGGTTCTGGCGGATCATGGGAACAAATACCTAACCTCATCATCCTTATATCATCATACATAAAGTAAAGTTGGTCGGTCTATTCGGTATTGTTCATCTGCCGTTGGAACCAATTGAAAACCATTTTAAAATCAATCCAGATACTTGTGATATATTATCAAAGCATTTTGTACCTGAATTGTTTTTGATATTTTTAGAACAAGAGCTCCCCCTCAACATGTGCATCAATCATCATTTTGTAATGGAAATAATTTTCATCTTTGAGGAATTGGCTTGCATCTAAGAGTAGTTATATAAGGACTGTGGTTTTCAAAATAGTTGCTCCCCCTCCATATGTGCATAGAAATTTGAAAATGTTTTGCACATATTAGGAAAAAACTGCACATTGAAATAAATTGATCACATTTCAAATCTTTGTGGTTTAAAATAGACGCTCCCCCTCAACATGTGCATGAAAAATTTGAAATCGTTTGGCACATGTGGGGAGGAAAGCTTGCTAAACACTTATAAAACCAATCATCAAGTTATCAGTTTAAATCCAATTTAAATCATAAATTCTCCCCCGATCACACTTTCCAAATCCTTTGAGAGATGTGATCTCTTATTGATTTAAATTAAATTTTGAGAGCTTTTGAGGAGAATAATGACTTGCTTTTGAAAAACTTTTAACCGATAAGGATCGATTTTCGGACTTTAAACTCCATTGATTTAACATGCATAATTGTCTTTTGAAAACATAACATTAGCAAAGGTTTTGAATCAACTGAATAAAACATTATTCTTTTTGATTGTTCAACAATAAACCTTGCTCATTTACGTATCAATTGTTTGAAAAATGACCTTTCAAAATAACCTTTTTAATTCGAATAAAATCATTCTCCCCTCAATCAATGACACAAGTTGTTGATTGAGAGATAGAGATTTTGACAGATGATAAGCACAAATGATTTACACGAATAATAGAGTACAAGGCATTTTTCAAAGCAATTTAGTTTTCATTAGATGGCAAATATTTTTCAGAAGAATCATTAGACGGAAAAATATTTGGAAAGAGAAACATTTGTCTTATTGATGACAAACATTTTTAAGAATCAGAGCATGAGATTTGAAAAATAAGATAAAGCATGGCTCTATTCTTTACTTTTAAAAGCGGGTTCTTGCACTGAAATGACAATAAACCACCATTTTTCTCCATTTTTTTTTTTTTTTTTAAACAAAACTATGTACATTCGAAGAACATCTAAAGACCCGTGACATTCTTTGAATGTCAACACAAAATCCGTAGATGATATCGAATAAGATAAATAAAATAAAATAAAAAATAAAAAAAATGACAAAATAACAATATTTTTTGAATTTTTCAAGATTTTCTAATTTTTATGGATTTTTGAAAGTTTTATATTTTTCTCTTTGCTTTTTGTTGGTTTTATAATTTTGTATTTTGGTATTTGAATAAATATATACAAAGATATGGATGAAGAAAGACCTTTACTCCTCGTCTTCCTCTTGAAGACGTTTGAGTGTTTCTGGTTGAAGACTCTTTAGACCAAGTCTTGGGAGGATAAACTCAAAACGTTCTCTAGGAAGAGCTTTGGTGAAGATGTCTGCTAACTGGTATTCAGTCCTTACAAAATAAAGTTCTACCACACCTTTTTCCACTTGTTCCCTGAAGAAATGATGTCGAATGTCGATATGCTTTGCTCTTGAGTGTTGTACGTTGTTGCATTAGAGAGCAATAGCACTTTTATTATCACAGTACAGAGGGATTTTGTTGAAGTCAAAGCCATAGTCAGTTAATTGAGATCTCATCCATAGGATTTGAGCACAACAAGATGACATGGCTATGTATTCAGCCTCAGTAGAGGAAATAGAAGTACTCATTTGCTTCTTTGAAGACCAACTCATAAGCTTATCACCCAAAAGCGAGCACCTCCGGACGCGTGCCGACGAGTATCTTGACATCCTGCATGATCGGCATGCATAGGTCATTAGTGACATACCGGTGTCCTTCGAGTACCAAAGTCCCATGTTGATGGTTCCTTGGAGGTACCGAAAGACCCGTTTAACCGCTTCAAGGTGCTTTTTGGTAGGCTTAGCATGGTATCTAGCACACATGCATACAACGAGAATATCGGTCATCGGCTGTGAGGTACATCGTGGATCCAATCATACTACGATATTTCGTTTGGTCTACCATGATCCCGAGTGGTCCTCATCCGTTTAGTACGCCAATCATGGGAGTGTCAACAGGATCACTAGAATCAAATCCAAATTTCTTTAAAATCTCACGTGCATATTTAGATTGATTTATAAAAATGCCTCCGGGACTTTGTGAAATTTGTAATCCCAAGAAAAATGACATTTGTCCCATTATTGACATTTGAAATTTAGAACCCATTTCTTTAGAAAAACGGTCACACTCATTGGGGTCGGTCGAGGCAAAGATAATATCATCAACATATATTTGAATGTGAATTAAATGTTTGCGACTTCACGGTGAACAATGTCGGATCAACTGCTCCTTTTTTGAATCCGGTAGATAGAAGAAACTTTGATAGCGTATCATACCATGCCCTTGGAGCTTGCTTCAAGCCGTAAAAAGCCTTCTTCAAGCGATAGACATGAGTAGGATGGTCTCGATTCACAAAGCCTTCTGGTTGGCTGACGTATACGACTTCTTTAAGATCTCCGTTAAGAAAAGCTGTCTTTACATCCATCTGAACGACTACCATATTCTTACTTTCAAGCATTAGCCGGAAGATTCGATCGCCTTGATCGTGCCACAGGAGCAAATGATTCTTCAAAGTCAATACCTTCCTCCTGACGGTATCCTTTTGCAACCAATCTAGCCTTGTTCTTTAATACATCGCCATGCTCATCAAGCTTCACTTTGAAGATCCATTTTAGAGCAATGATCATAGCACAATCTGGAGCAGGTACTAATTCCCATACATCAAGTCGATCAAACTCATGAATTTCTTCTTGCATGGCATTGAACCAATTGTCTTCATTCATGGCGGTTTTAACATCTTTTGGTTCGACCTTAGAGAGTACGGAGTTGAAGAAGCACCATAAGGCATCGGTTGCAAGTTGTTTCCGTGTTGATACTGGAAGAGAGGGGTTTCCAATAGGGGTGTGCAAAAAACCGAGAAACCGAACCTAAACCGAAAAAAACCGAAGAACCATAACCAAAAAAACCGAAACCGATTGAAAAACCGACGGTTCGGTTTTTATATTTTGAAAACTGAAATTCTTGGTTCGGTTTGGTTTTAGCTTTAAAAACCGACCAATAGAAACCGAACCGACATTTAAAGTCAAAATAATATATCTTGCCTTGTTGTTCATAAATAATATAAGTACTTTATCTTGATATCTTCCTTATACATTATCATTGTCAATGATGCTTTTCAAATGTGTGATAACTCTGCTAATATTTTATTTCATAATAATATACATAACACAAATGTGCTTTACGGTAAAAAAAATAGGTACACAAATGTCACAAGAGCACATTAAGTTTGAATGTTAATTGTTGTTCCTGTTGAAGATGGTGGAATTACACCAAAAGATTGAAGAACTTGTTCCAACATCATTCTTTTTTTGTTTACACACCCTTCAATTGTTTCAGTGTACCTTTCAAGCTCTAACAAATCCTTGGAACTTGGAGGCAACTTTGAGAATGTTGACACTTGATTTAAGACGGTTCTTTACCCGTTTTATTACCGTTGTACCGGTACCGGTTTAAGATATGATTCTATTTTATGATATATGTCAAATCTACTTTGAAAAAGCAAAGCTCGATAAATTGTATAGAAACCGAAAAAACCGAAAAACCAAACCAAAAAAAAACCGACAACCGAAAAACCAAACCGACACAAAACCGAAACCGAATGGTTTCTAAAAATCAAAAACCGAAAGTTTTCGGTTCGGTTTCGGTTTTATACAAAAACCGAGCCAAACCGAACCATGCTCACCCCTAGTTTCCAATGATGATGTCCAATGGATGATCATGTGTCCATTTCCTAAGGTGTTCATGTGGTTGTTGTTAAGGAACTGACGTAGCCGAGTCGATTTCTCCTGATGAAGATGGTTCTGATGATGATTCAAGAGCAAATATATTTTCAAACGGAGCATCTTCAGGAGTAGCAAAGGGATTTTCTCCATCACTGGTGCCAGAAACAATTCCATGATGTACATTCGATGATTGATGATTTGTTGATGAGACAGAGTGATCAGCAGCAGGCGCTTCTTGACTTAATGATATTGAGACTGAAGGGTTGACTTCATTCACAGAGATAGAAGCAGCCTCTGTCGATGGAATTGACATTTCATCAACATTTGGCTCATAGTGTTCATCAAACATTGGATCAAACAATTTCTTTAAATCATCTTCTGATGGAGTTACATAAGGAGTTGCTTTGGAGAGGATTAGAAACAAGAGTAGAACTGATAGGACTACTTGATGAAAGTTGAGATGCGGGTCCAGAACTGGTTTGTCCTGGAGCCATTGGACCGGTCAGCTCATCGAACGTAACGTGAATTGTTTCCATGATATTTCGTGTTCTTTTGTTGTAGATTCGGTATCCCTTTTTGTTTGGTGCATATCCTACAAATACTCCAATGTCCGCTTTAGCTTTAAGTTTGCCTAAGTCTTGGCCCTCATTAGTTGGATAACACAACGCACCAAACACACGAAGGAATGAGAGATTAGGTTTTCTATTGTGGACAAGTTCATATGGAGTTTTCCATGGCGGTGTGAATTAGGGATCGATTTTGAGTGTAGCATGCAGTGGCAATGGCTTCAGCCCAGAGAAACATTGGAACCTTTGAGTAAATCGGCATTGTTCTTGCGGCTTCCACAAGAGTTCGATTTCGTCTTTCAACTACACCGTTATGTTGAGGAGTTCGTGGAACACTTCTTTGATGACCGATTCCAACACTTTCATAAAACTCACTAAGTTGTTTATTAACAAACTCGGTTCCATTGTTCATTCGAATGATTAACCGGTTTTGTTAAGTCAAACCGCAAATTTGTTTGATAAGTTTGATGATGATATCTGGAGTTTCATCCTTTGTCCTTAGGAACTTAACCTAGGTGAATCGAGAGTAATCATCAACCACAACTAACACATATTTCTTGTCAAAGATATTCACTCTCATGGGTCCACATAAATCCATGTGAATTGTATGAAGAACTTCATGCGAGTTTGTAGGCTTGGGTTTGTGGGCATATTTCTTGCTTTTTCCCAATTGGCATCTTTGAACAAAGATGATCCTTTTCATACTTAAGTCTAGGTAGACCTACAACTAAGTCCTTTCTAGAGAGATCATTGATGGTGACGAAGTTCAAGTGATTGAGACGACGATGCCATAACCATGACTTTGTTTTTGAAGCCTTTGACAATAAGCAAATTGGAGAAGACTTCATCATATCTTCGATAGAGATGGTGTATAGATTTGAACCACGTGTTCCTCTTAAAAGTTCCTTACCATCAAGTTCTCTAACAAAACAAGTATGTTTTAGAAGGCCACTTCAAGATCGAATCACGAAATTGACCGACGAGAATAAGTTATGACCAAGACCTTCTACGTAATATACCCTGGAGATAACACTATCACAGACAACATAATCTCCATAACCCATAATTGCACCGAAATGATCGTTCCCGAATCTAACAGTCCCAATGAATTTGCTCACGAAGTTCATGAGCCACGACCGATCTCAGTCATATGCTTGGAGCGGCTGAGTCGGAGTACCACAAGCGATTTGAACGATCTGCGGTTGAACCTGAGACAAGAATGGATAAGCGATAATTGGGATCCCCATGCAAGAATGGGTTCCACTTGGTTAGTCATAGTAATTGGAACACCCACATCGAGTAGAAACATTGGAATCATCGAAATAGATGCGGTGCTAATGTATCGTATTCAACCTATTCAAAGTGTGTTCACTTCTTAAGGGAATAGTTCTTCCAGTAGGCATCCATTTTCTAGTGGGCATTGTCTTAGTAGATTGAGGGCAAAACTGATTAGTCTTATGGCCAAAAGGTATCCATTGATAACCTATCTTACTAAATGTTCTTCCTGTGGGTTTCCATTGTTTTCTAACTTTCTTTCGCCTATGCCTTTTAGCCTTCTTAGCTTGATTCTTAACATAAACACTTTTAACAGGGTATTTAGCAACATTAGACAAATCATTCACACCACATTCATAATTAGTAACAGAAATCAAGCAGTCATCATTACATGGTTTGCAGATAGTATCAGAATTCGGATTAATTACGATACGCTTATAGCTAATACTAGAATCAACACGATTCGTTTTATTCAACTCAAACTTAATATTCCTAGGGTGATCTTCTACTCTCTTCCAATGCACATTCTTAGCTTGCGAGGTCCTATGTTGCTTGGTATTGCACGGAGGCTTTGACCGCTTGCTTTAATGTCACCGATTACTCTGTAGGGAATTATGGGAACATTAGTTGGTTGATCTACTTTTGCATTCCTAAACTAGATGTGCGAGGGATCGAGCTACTTGAAGGCATATTAGTGTTCACTTTCTTAAAACTGGGCATAGAATGATTTGAATGCATGGCACTAGGCATAGAACAAGGCATCACGTGACTTTTCCTTTCGCACCTAAGGATTTAGGACACGTTGCAATTAAACATTCTAGCAGCTCCTAAGATCATTTGGCCTGAATGCAAGCAAACCTAATTTCTCTATCAAGAGGCTTATTGATCAATTTTCTCACTAAGTTCTGAGTTTTTGTTTTCAAGCTCAATGACACAATCATGGGAGACTTTCAATGCAATAGATAATTCATGAAATCGAGAAGCAGTAATGGAGTGATTCGTAGCAGTGTAAAACACATCTTGAGTAATACATTCAGAAATAAGATTCTCATTTAATGTATGTAAGTTCTTCCTCTCAATCTCATTATATTTTAATTCATGCTCATAGTCACTAACCTCAACTATCATTGCATCAAATTCCTTTTCCATTTCTTTAATATCTGAATCCATCCCCTTTTTAAGACTCTCAAATTGATCTTTTAGTTGTTTAAATAAAGGCATGACCTCAATTAAATAGCATTCTTTAGTTTGCTCAAAACCCCTTTCCCCTTCAGTTATTCCAGTGGGTGTGATCCTCTTCTTACAAGTTTTCTCAAAATCAACAAATAATTAAAAGATAACATATTGATGATTAAGGTCTTGCTTTTAGTGGCAATAGTTCTAGGAACTAAATGCATTGGTGTATTTGGAGGATACACAGTCGTTGAAGGCATTTTCCTAAGGGGAGGGTTTGTTACAACAAGATTATCGCTTTTGCTTATCCATATCTTTCTTCCAAAAATGCATTGCGGGGTTAATTGAGTTTGAGGCTTAAACATGTTAAGGGAGATCCAATTTTCCTTAGTGTAATCATGAGGTTTGATAGTTATGTTTTTCTCTTTACATGTAGGGTTGTTGAGTTTCTTATCCATTTTCTCCCTAGTGACTTCATCGGATTTCTTATCTTCCTCGCACTCAGCAACTAGGTTTCTGCCTAGGCTTAAGGATTTCATTACCATCATAAATAACCTTATGAGCAGTTCTAGCCTTTTTAATGACCTCTGGATTTGGTTCCTCAACAAGGGGAATGCTATGCTTATCGCTTAAAACTTTATACTTAGTGATCAAGTGAAGCGTCTGAATGGTATTCCCTTGTGCGTACAACTTATTTTCAAGCTTGTTTTTCAAAGTTTTTAGATTGGAGAAATCATTCAAAAGTTTTGATTCCTTAGCATTGAATTCTTGCTTAAGCATTTTAACATTTTCTTGAAGTTCTTGTTTTTGCTTAGCGGTTTTAGAAAGCTTTTCTTGTAAGGAGTTTAACTCTTGTTTTAATACTTCTTCTCTAAAATTACTTTTTTGAATAATTGTATGCGCATTTGGTCATCCATTTCCGCTCACGTGTGGTTAACTCAAACTTAGCGCACTGTTCATAAATAGCAACTTGTTCTTTATAGGCATTCAGTTCAGAGATAACATAATCATTAGGGGCACATGCAGTGTATTCATCAAAGGCACAGTCATCATTGACTGCAGAAGATGCATTACTTGGTAGAACCTCACTTTCACTTTTCTTCATATATTGATCATATGGGACAATATTGCTATTACCCTCATCATCAATATCTGATTCATAAGTTTCAAGAGATTGTACTTTATTATGCATCCTTTGCTCATCAACTTCATCATATAGTTTCAATACCTCTGAGATGATTGATTCTTTGGATGGACCAGCTTGCTGTGATGATGAGACCTTAGGAGAGACCATTGGAGAAATGCTAGCCATGAAAATTGTTTGTGCATTAGGTTCATCATCGACGTCAGAGTCGTATGCATCACTGATCGACTACTTGAAAGGCATTCGATGATTGTGACCTATCTCTGAATCATTTGCTCATCCACATCGCATCATATGTCTTGGCATTGCCTTCGACAAGAAACAACAACTCCTCTTCATCCAAAGCGCACCCTTATCACGAGCTTGTACGAGCAACATCTTGTCTCTAAAGTATTCTGCATTACGTGGGCGTTTTGGAGATGTGCAGTTCCTAGCAATATGTCCCTCACCACCACAGTTGTAGCATTTGATTGGCTTTGCTTGTCCTTGATTTGGATTCCTTCCACGATTCTAATTTGCAACATATCCTCTACCAGCTCCACCTCTTCCCTGTTCATATTGCCCTTCTTGAACTGGTTGCACCACAACCTTCCCATATCTGATAGTAGCTTGATTGTGTGGATTAGATGCGATTCGAGGTTATTGTTGGTGTGTGGAAGAGAGTTCATGTTTTGACTAACCATGAGAGACAGTTGATTGATGAAGTTTTCCATGGGTGTGTTTGAGTCGGAGGCTTATATCTTTGGATCGGGGATGAGCTTGTAATTACCATTACCCATGGGTATGACTTGAGATGCTTTGGTGGTAATACCAACATTGGTGTAGAAAGTTGTAGAGTCATTTGGTGAGCTTGATTCTCCCCGATTGGTTTTGGAACTGATCTAGAATCCTTTTTTCAAACATAGCATGCCTCTCATTCTGAAGAAGGAAGTCATACAATTGCTCATAGTTTGTATTCTTTAGTCCTTTGGTTAGCTTCACAGAAGTGACAAATTTGTGCCACTCGGGATTCATGTTGTTTACAAACTTTGAATTCAGTTGAATATTTGGCATGGTCATTTTGATGTTCCTCATATCATTCACAAGCTTATGGAATCTCACGTAGTACTCATAGACACTCTCATCGGGTTTCATCTTGAAGTGCTCAAACTCATCATACAGTTGTGATTCTCTGTCTTCCTTGGTTAATTCAGAACATGAGAGAAGCATTTTGACATTATCCCAAATTGTCTTGGCTTTGTTGTGATTGATCGCTTGTAGATGTCTTTTGGAAGACCATGAAGCATAATGTTAGAAGCCCTGATATCAACATCGAATCTCTTTTTCTCCTTATCATTAAGTTCATCATACATCTTTGGTCTGTCTAATCCATAGATCATTGTTCCATCTGCGGCTGTATCAATTAAGTCTCTAGTAGTCTTAACTCGATAAGGTCCTTCATCAATGGATTTGAGAATGTTGACCCCATTTTCCTTTCTAAGACAAGTACAATCGATTCGTTGAGCCCATGAGTCATAATCGGTTCATCAAGCATAGGTGGGCGAGTATCGATCCAAATGCTTGAACGTCCTCAACTACAGAAGAAACGATAGTAGGTACGATGTTTGACATGATTACAAGTTCTACGGATTTTACTATTCCTTGATTAAACCGGAAATTGATTCTTTCACGGGATTTTACTAAACCAAAAGAACAACCGTAAAAATGTAGAACGAAGATGTAACAAGTCTTAATAGACAAGTAGCTAAGCAATCAACTCGCTAGTTATCAACTCGCCAAACAACCAACTCGCTTAAAGAAACAAGTCGCTTAAAGAATCAACTCGCTTAATAGCCAAGTCGCATATAGAGACAATTCGCTTAATAGCAAGTCGCAAAACGAGACAACTTCGCTTAAACACCAAGTCGCTTAAACTAACTGCTAGCTATACAACTCGCTAATATCCAAGTCGCTTTAGAACTCAAGTAGCTTAAAGAAACAACTCGCTTAGAACCCAAGTCGCTTAAAGAAACAACTCGCTTAGAACCCAAGTCGCATAAAAAGTCAACTCGCTAAATAGCCAAGTCGCATATACCAACTCGCATCCAGTAAAGAAGCAACTCGCTTCGAAGAAACAAATATCCAAGACTCAACTCGCTTTGTACAAAGTTCACAAATAACCACTTTATCAATCAAAAACAACCAAACCACAATGATTTAAGCCTTCCAATTCAAAACATAAACACATATGATGATCCTAAACACAAAAGTACAAGCAAAATTCAAACTTTATCACTAGAATTTGTCCAAATGATTTAAACTTTCCTAAACAATTAATACCCTAAAAACCTTATGAAATCCACCAAAACAAAGAGCATGAGAGATAAGTGATCAAACCTTGGCTCTTGATACCAATTGTAAGATATAGGATTTCACAAACACACTAAACCATAATCACAATGGGGCGTTCAAGTATGTTTAGAGAGAGAAAGTTCTAGAGAGAGAAAGAGAAGAGAGTTGGGAACTATGTGAAACAAAGAAAAATGGTATTGAAGCTCCAACCCTCTACCTTGGGAGGTAGAGGGTATTTATAGTGTCTTACAAATAAACGCCACCTACGGGCTGTGGATCAGGCATATAATGGGTAAAGACCCGTCCGTCCTCCACGGTGTTACTTAACACACTACTAACTAGCATAACTTGACTACGACTACGAGATTTCTATCGAATACATATACTTGAGGTGACCGACTCTTTAACAACTGAATTTTCTAATTCCTAACAATCACTGGTGTTTAAGATAGTCACATGACAACCAAAAGGCTTAAAGTAACTAATGGTAGGAATCTTCCCAGTCAGAAGTTCATAAGGTGTCTTATTGTGAGGATGAGTTATCAAAACCCTATTCAAAACATAACAAGCATAACTGACTGCTTCAGTCTAGAACATGGTTGGTAACTTAGAATCAGCAAGCATAGATCTCACTGCTTCAATGAGGGTTCTATTCTTCCTTTCAGCAACTCCATTTTGTTGTGGAGTCCTGACGTTACTGTAGTCCCTTTTTATCCCCTTAGTTCCACAATGTTCAATTAATTTCGCATTCTTTAACTCTGTCCCATTGTCACACCTTATGGCTTTAACCTTTTTATTCAGCTGGTTCTCGAGAAGGGCAATAAAGTTTTGAAGTACCTGAAATGTTTCATCCTTAGTTCCCAAAAAGAATACCCAGCAAAACCTGATGTAGTCATCAGTAACCACCAGACAATAATACTTGTGATCAATGCTTTTGATAGATGTGGGACCAAAGAGGTCCATGTGAAGAAGGTGCAAAGGTTCTGAAATTGTCTGGCAATGATAATGGATTTGTAAGAAGCTTTGTGCTGTTTTCCCTTGTTGCAAGCCACATATTTATGCTCATTAGTGAAGACTTTGGAAGGAAGACCATGAACTAAACCATGTTTTGCCAGCTTGTTGATAGTTTTGAAGTTAACATGAGCCATCCTTCTATGCCATTTGTTAGATTCATCCAAGGATGCTTTAGCCACCAAACAAGCCAACTCTCCTTCAGGCTGGACATCATTAAGATTGAATGTGTACAAATTATGTTTCCTTGGTACCTTCAAATTACTTGACATCATCGTATCGAAAGTCTTTAGAAAGCACAAGACATTCAGTATCAGTGAATAGAACACTATTCTTCTTGTCACATATTTGAGACACAGAAAATAGATTGAAGTTTCTTAGTTCTTCCACATAGTACACATTTTCAAAGTCCAGCTTGGAAGTTATAATGGTTCCTTTCCCTGCTATTCTGTCATCTCCTCCTCTAAAAGTAACAGTGCCTCCATGAATAGGGACAAAATCATGCAATCTTTCCCTATTCCCTGTCATACTCCTAGAACACCCACTATCAACAATACCTAAATCTTTATTTGTATGAGGATCATCCTACAAGTTAAAAGATATACAACAACATCAGTATACATGGAGACCCAATTCATTACTGACTTGGGCCTGCCTTATGGATCATATTAGAAAAACCTGCAGATTGATGAGATCCACCATTGTTCTTGGAATCCTTCATGAATGACGGTCTATTTGGTCTCCAAGAGCAACTTGCTGAGGTCTTAATAGCAGTATTCCACCTTGCCCCATTTTTATTCAATGGGTCATTAGAAACAGGCCTATATCCAGTTTGAAAATAAGTACTAGTAGGTCTGATTAATGGCCTCGAAACATTTCTTCTCCAACATGATGAAGATGGTCTATCAAGCAAAACTGGATTACCAGGAATCCGGTCTACCGCCATGAACTGGTGCACAACAGATTGGTTCCGCCTCACATGTTTTCTAGAAGGAACAAATGGAGGAATATTAGTCACATCATTCCATATTGGTCTATGTCTCTGTTGATTAGTACAAACACCTATTTGTTTCTCATAAAAATCACAATCTTTGATAAGATGAAATGTACTACCACGAAAAAACATGATTTCTTCTTAAAATGCTTGTTCATAACATGAGAAGTATTATCATAAACAAACTTATTCAAACCACAACCAAAATCAGAATTGTTTTTAACAGAATCAAAAGAACAAGAAATATTTTTAAAATAAGCTGTCTTTGAAGAAGATTCATTAACAGCAACTCTTGGGGCAAGGTCAACTGGTAAAGGCTTGGGTGAGGCAGACTTGGGGGTTGTAGACTCTTTACTTGAATCACAACTGGCAAAGTCTTTAGAATGGGTCTCGAGGTCCTATCACCGGAAGAACAAGAGACAAAATCATTAGTTTCACCGCCAGCCAGATAAGTCATTAGACTTTTGGCCATAGATCATATGTGATTCATCCAAGTCTGAGTCTGGGTTAGGTGGTCTAACAATACCATTGATTGAGGAAGGAACAATATGCATTTCACATTGTTTTACAAATTTAAAAGGTCGATATTTTTCTTCCTCTTCATCAGTAACAAGATTAAAAACACTATAGTCATTAGGGTCAGGGTCATATACCTCATCTGGATCAATATAATCCTTGAAGCCCAACCCCATCTTAGTTTTTACAGACATAGAACTTCTCCTTAATTTTTCTACTTGTTCTTGCCACTCTTTATGTCTAGCCACCTCTTTATCTAATTTAGTCTTTAGATCCTCATTTTCTACATTAACTTTTACATTTTCTTTCTCAGAGAATTTTAACAAGTTAGTGGTGTTCTCTAAATCTCTCTCTAGCACCTTAATTCTCTCTTCAAGAGCCAATTGATTTTGTTGGTACCAAACCTTTTGCTTTTCTAAAGTTTTAACAGTTCTCTTATAGGCTTGAACCTGAATAAAATTTTCTTTATATTGGCTATGAATGTCATCAAATTCTCTTTTAAGGGCATCATATCTATCATTACAACCAAATATACAATTATGTACCTGAGATGTGATCCCCATCAGTGCAAACTCCTCAGCATCCCTAGTCTCAGCAAGCAATCCAGTCTGAGGAGAACTGTCCTTATTTCCTTCAGTTTCATGGTCAGTCCAGTCAACAAATGAATCTAAAGATACCAGAGCTGCAGGTTTAGGTTCTTCATTTTCCTTGAGCTTGAATGTAGAATATCTTCTCCTTTCACTTCCCTTCTTATCAGGACATTCTCTGGCAAAGTGACCAATTTGATTGCATTCAAAACACCTAATCTTCTTTCTGTCAAACCTGGTTGCCTCTCTTCCCTGGTAACTGATCTTCCTCCCAGACTTCTTCTCAAACCTGTTGACTTTTACAGCAAGCATAGCCATCTGCCATTTTATGTCCAACTCATGCAAGTCCCATTTATCCATTTGTTCAAAATCCTCATAAGCCAGATGCTGTTGAGGTTCACTCTCACCAACAAATGAGTAAAGCACATCCTCTATCACATTACTAGATTTTGATTTTCTAGTAGTGTATGTTGTGGTTGCTGCTGATGACGAGGTGGGACTATCAGCATATGACTTCTTGGTGTTAGCACTGGTAGTACTAACAAATGCTGAATTTGTTGGAGTGAGAGAATAGGTGGAATGACCCTTGATATCAATTTCAAGAGTTCTAAGCTTTTTGTACAAATCATCAAAGCTTAAGTAATCAAGACCACCCTTTGCCTTGAGAGTAAGAGCAACCTGTCTCCAGGAAGAAGGTAGAGCACGCAGGAACTTGGTGTTACATTCCTCATTGTCAGGTTTGGACTTAATCTTATTTAAGCTGGCTCAAGATTTTCTGAAACCTGTCATACTCCTTGTGTATGCATTCTTCTTCAGAAATTGTAAACTCCTGAAAGCTCTGCTTAAGCATAGTCTTCCTCATCTTCTTGGACTCTTCGTTACCTCCAAAGCTTGCCTTGATTGCTCTCGAGATATCTTTTGCATCATCAAGATGATGAAAGTCATTCATATGTTCATCTGGTAAAGCTTGGAGCAAGGTAGTCCTAGCATTTGTTTCCCTTTGAAGAGCAATATGTTCTTTAGTAGTTGCTGCTGGAAGAATTATCACATTACCATCAGTATCTCTTCCAGTCTTCTTCTTACTGTTGCCTTTCAGAACAATATTCCAGAGATGGTAGTCATGGTTGGTGATATAATTTTCCATCTTCATTGCCCAGATGTCGTATTCATCCTTCTTCAGATAGGGAAACTTTGCATTGTTGTTTGACATGGTGGTAACAACCTGCTGAATTGTTTGAGATTGAGACTGAGTGCTGGATGACTCAGGCTTATCCTTCTCATTGTCAGAGTTTGAAGTTGACATTGTTAGAGAGTGTTTTAGGGTTTTTGAGAGAATAAGGAAATCTTCTTTTAGAGATTCTCACCAGGCTCTGATACCACTTGTTGGATCAGTCCCAGATAGATCTTACGAGCCTTAATGAACAAATAGTAAACCTATGATCACAAGCAAACTATAGAGAATCTTTGTTAAACTTATGTCCACGCGGAATATGAACACAAGAGTTAAAGAAGATAATAAACACAAAACTCTTGATCCTCTATGGATCTATATTAATTCACTAATAATGTTTTTCAAAATGTTGGAATCACTCCTAAACCTTAATTTAAGTGTTAGTGATTCATATGTAATAGTTAGCTTAATATGGCCTTTATGTTAGTAATTAGCCTTAGGCTTATGTAGAAGGCCCATAAGCCTAGGCCCAAGTCCAATAAGGAAAGGAAGGGACTAGGAGTGTTGCCCTAGCTCCCTTTCTTATAAATACTATGTAATAACCCTCACTTGAGGGTTGGTTGTTCAATTTATTCACTTTCACATTCCTACGCCTAACTCTTCAACATTTATACGTGTGTGTGTGTGTGTATTATTGTTCAACCGATCATTCTCTCTTCTCTACTTCTAAATATTGATGCTTGTGTTACATATATGGTGACCTAACACAAAACGTGTCCATAAACCTTAGCCGCATGTTTCTTTTATACTATCAGAAACCCTAATTCTGCAGCTTACAAAAACACGTAAAAGATATGCATTATCTCTTCCTAAAATAACTTATATAAGTCATACATATCGTAACTAATTACTAATAATACAGATACTACTATCCGCAGAAACTAAACTAACTATCAGCAGTAACCGCACTATCGGCAGTAACTGTACTAACATCAGAAACAAGAATACTATCAGCAGGAACCATACTGTTACAATAATTCCTAACAAAAATAATCTAAGCCTTTTGCTAAAAATATCAAAGAAATAAATAGATTGAAGATTTAAAAGTGTTAATATTATTTGTATGTACAATTTTATCCATTGTTTTTATTTATGAGTTTTTATTTTCAAAGAATTAACAATTAAGTTATGTTAACTCTACTAATTATCTAGTCTTATAATCTACTTCGTAGTATTTATAATAAATTAATATTTAAAATTTGTTAGCATAAGTTAATAAATTAAAATATATATCATATCTCTAATCAAGAATCATAATTTTAATATTATATAAAACTTATAATTTGAGTAGTAGTTATATACTTGTATGTTGTATAATCAAAAAACAAAAGGAAAAGTATCCCACGTTGAAAAAGATTAGAAAGATGTAGAGGGAGGGGGAACTATAAAACCAAGACTTATTTCTTTTATCCATATGAGAATTATATCTCACTTATAAGTATGACTATATGATTGCTCCCGAACCGTCAAGTTTTATCACACGAGCTGACCACTTGTGAATGGCCAACCGTAACAAACTTCAAACAGCTCAGGAGGCAATGCAATGAAGATCAGGAGAGTATAGTGTTTCCCCAAGTCGTTATGTCCCAACGAAGAAACGTGCGAGAATAATCAAACGAATAGTGATCGAGAGAATTTGAATGGGAAAAGGATTGTGATTGATTAAACCTAAAGAAAAAGTTTACAAATTACAGGGCTTAAATGCAAATTAAAGAAAATTAAAAAGCTAAAATATATTAAATAAACGCTATCACTATTTTTAAAGTTATTTTTTTGATTTTTCTTTATAAATCTATTTTACTCCGAAAATGAGCAACTTTATGTGAAAATGACTTTTGTGGAAATACGAGAATTCTTAAAAAGCACAGCTTAAAGTGAAGAATTAAGGAACGGGAATGTAATTAAGGCAAGGGAACCCTAAATAACTAAAAAGAAACTATTACTAAGCCTAAGGAAAAGTAAAACGAAGCTACATTACATCTTAGGGTGCTAAAATGCAAAAACGTGAAAAACCGGGAACGCACCGAGCTCCCGAAGGTGAAAAAGATGCAATTTAAGTCCTACGAGTGTGAAAACAATTTTCCTACATTCTAAATGACCAAAAATAATTTTAGGAAAAAGCCGGGAATTTTTTCGACTTTTATTTTATTTATTACAATTTAAAAACTATTTTAAACTAATTAATTAACTAAAAATACTAAACATTTTTAGAAAATTCTACAAAAACTACAGAAAATACTTTAAATAATAAGGAATCTAAGAAAAATAAAAACTACACAAGTGCTTGTTGAAATAAGTCATAAATAAGCAAAAGGGTAATAAGCTAAAAACTAAGAAACTGGCTAAATATAATTAAGGTGCAAACTTGAACACAAAAAGACCCAAGGGCGTGTTGGTAATGGTGGTGCGTGTGGGACGTTGTTGTCTTTGGGCTGGAGGTCCCTAGTTGAATCTGCCCCGACCATTTTTCTTCTTTTATTTTGGTTTTCAAATCTTAACTTCAAAAGCCTTTAAGAGATTGGTGATGCGTATTAATAACAAAAGAGTTCAATAGACCAGATGGTCTTGGGGTGTGTGGTGTCTGTTCGTGTGCAGTAACCTGCAGGTCCAGTGTTCGAGTCCCACTCTTTCCTTTTTGCTTCTTTTATTTTTTCATTGACTTTTCTTATGCAAACTAACTTAACAAATACTAAACTAACACCAGGCTGTATAGAAGAGTTATCAGCAATAAGAAGCATAAAAAAAACAATCCTAAGGGCTGTTTGGGACAGTGGCTTTGAAGGGAATAAAATGCTACAACAAGCTACGAAGGGGGGTCTCAAATAAGCAAAACTAAAACACTAATAAGTCCACAGAGAGCCACAGTTGGCTGCTGCTGTGGTGCTATTACAGTTGCAGCCTAAAGCTCTCAATCTCGACTACCTAAAGAAATCAAAACTAAGTGATAAATTACGAGTAATAAGCACAACAATACCCTCTAAATGTGTTTGTTTGAGCAAATTTTGCTCAATCAACGGTGGACTGAAAACAAACGCACCTTTTATTCAACTGATAAGCTAAGCAAATCTCAAGATAAGCAATTGAATGATCCTATTAAGCACTAAGGCAACTAATTACACTAAATGGGGAAAGAAACTGATGAACAAGGGGTCAATAAGAAAAGTTACTACACTAAAGGAATTCCTAGGCTAAGACAGATAAAAAAAAAAAAAAGCAATAAAGATCCTATGAATAGCATTAATACAATTAAACTAGATCCTAACTAATCTAATACACTAACAGGAATAACTAGAACCTGAGAACTAACCAAATCAGTAGACAAATGAAATTTAAAATCCGCTTGAGATGCTAACTCGCATTCTAAAAAAAAAAACTACCAATCAACATACACTGTTAAAACAGAATGAGATGGCTTTTGACCCAAAATGGGTCAAAACTTGATTTTTGACCCAAAAGCTAAACTGTTCCAAACAGACTTTTAAGGTAGGAAGTGGTTTTGAAAATGTAAAGCACTTTTTAAAAACTGATTGGCATCATTAAATCAAACTCAAATAGATCCAAACAACTGTAGCAAACACTAATTAGCACTAAATAAGAGCTTTTAAGACAGGAAATTAAAGAACATGGAACTTACATAAATAAAAGAAAACTCAAACTGAAGTTGCATTCAAATTAAAAAAAAAAATACAGGAAATATTGAAGATTAAAAATGGGGACTAGATCAATTATTTCTAGACTAAAACTAGAAAACTAAATTAAAACTAAAAACTAACTACTCACTAAAAAAAAACTCCTTTTCATTGGAATACAAGAGACTATTTATACTCAAAACTTGGGGTCTTCAATCTTCACGTGCTTGTCATCATTCTTCTCTGTCTTTTGTGTGAGATAAACAAAACACGCGTGCGTGCCTTCTGCCAGTCCAATGGGGATGGGATGTGGGATTTGTCAGGGTAGTGTGGGTTAGTGGTGGGTTTGACAGGAAGAGAGTGGGTTGAAAGGAGTTTGTCAGGGGTAGTGGGGGTTTTTTTTTTTTTTTTTTATTGTGTGTGTCTGGTTTGTGTTATTTGGGCGGGAAATGGGGCAGAAGACAAAGGGGGGAAGTGGTTATTAACCATTGACCGGGTATTAGGGTTTGACTCGGGTTGGATAGGGTAAATGGGTATTGGGCTTGGGTTTGTTGGGTTTGGGATTGGGTATTTTATTTTTGGGTTTTAGTTAATAACTTGGACTAGGACGAATATTGAATCCATGTGAGACTTTAGGGACCAAAAGTGTTAATTCTGAAAATCCAGGGACCATTCTGTAATTTTCCAAAAAAATATTATAAGGACCATAAATGACAAACTTTATTAACCAAGGGCCATAAATAATATTTTCCATTTTTGAAAATCCCGGGGACTTGTTTTGCCATTTTTTTGAAACTTGGGGAACTGAAATTGCAAATTATGCAAACTTTGTTCGTTTTTCATTTGTTTTCGATAATTTTGCATCTGAAACATATAAAACACAATTTTGAGATATTTTCAGTATTTTGATGCATTTCTGAGTGTTTTTAAATGTTTTACAGTTCAGATTTGACCAAAAATGATGAGTTTTTACACACTCATCAATCCCCCACACTAAACTATTGCTAGTCCCTAGCAATCTTTTGAGAAAAACTTAGTGGATTTGAATCTCTTTACCAAAAGCCATTACTTCTCGAGTAGCCAAATGTTTTAGTTCAAGTAAGAACCATGGTACACTGATAACCATGTGATTTTGAGCAAATCACCGCTCCAACGGATTTGATTTGTCTTTACCGAAGCCGCTTTCTACGACTAGCCAACTCTTAGATAAATTATCAGTATTATCTTTGGTGAGCTGATTACTAATTATGGTTTTTCAATCGCCTTTACCACAAGCCATAAACTTGCGGGCTAGCCAACTCTTCACTTTTAAGGATATGGTGAGGTGAATACCATACAATTTTGGGCAAATTGCAAGCCGTCAACGGATTTGAGAAATCTTTACCAAGAGCCGTTTGCTCCTGGATTAGCCAATCCTTATGTGGGTTAGACATGGCGGACTGATTACCATTTGCTGAGTAAGTGAAAAACACTTACTCAAAAAAAAAAAAAATTGGCCAAAAATGGGGGAATTGGGTGGTAATACATATGATAAAATTCGTGAGAATTCCCCCCACACTTAGAAATGAATATTGCCCTCAATATTCAAAGTACCGGCGGTTATGCCGAAACATAGAATATGAAAGGGAAATACTACGGCCATTATTTGAATTTTTTTTTTTTTTTTTTTTTTAGCGGGAGGCAACTCCCCCACACTAGGGTGGTAGAACAGAGAAAGAAGACAGAAATATGGGTGAAAACCCATATGGTGCTACTGTTTTTGATTCCCGAGTCGCTAGCTTGACTCGACCCTGAATTCATTTGTTCATGGGGAAGTAAGTGGAAGAGACAATCTCCATCGGACTTTCATTCAATGATGTTTGTATAAATATTTAAGTAC
Source organism: Chrysanthemum makinoi (assembly GCA_910596185.1). Lineage (NCBI taxonomy): Eukaryota > Viridiplantae > Streptophyta > Magnoliopsida > Asterales > Asteraceae > Chrysanthemum > Chrysanthemum makinoi. The sequence goes on from OU343222.1 coordinate 279,319,744, forward strand.
GTGAAAGTTCTACACCGACGAGATATACAGAGAAAGACCGGGCTCACAAATGATAAATGAAAATGCCGGGGTCAAAGATAGTATCTTCACTCCCGTGGGAGTTAAGACATGGAGAAGTCACACCGTATGTGACGAAAGGAAGAAAGGTTCGATGATGTTTCAAGCTCAAACATCTCATTAAAATTTTCATCCATGTGCATTTTTCTTCCAACGGTATCTCTCGATTAAATTTTTGATTCTTCGAGGGCTCAACGGGATACTCGAAAGACATCTCATCGGTGAGGATAGAATCGTCATCACATGATGGAAGAGATAAGTTAGAATACAGAGGTGGGACAAGTGTGTGCTCGAGAGCTAGCAATTTCCACCACTTCGTGATGGTCTCAGATCGCCTCAGGACATTTCATCGAAAAGAGGATTTACTTTTCCAAAAGTGTAGTCATTATTAAATTCAAAAAGAGGATTTGAGAAAATCCCGGAAGTAACCTCAGAAATGTCGAGAGAATCACAAAAAGGCAAATCACAATCACTATCGGATATATCCTCGGACTCACTTGGGATTGGGACGAAGTTCTCAACATTAGACGATTCCGTTTCCGGAATAGTGCTGAGATGCTTATCCCCATGGTGAGAGAGTCTTTGGAAGCAATAATAGGTAAGATAGGTGTGATAGCAATAGACCGAGGGAGTTGAGAAATAAAATCGTTCAATTGAATAGCACTCTCCTCGTCGTCCTCATAATATTCCCTCATTTGAATAGTATCCTCATCATCATCGTCATCATATCTGATTCTTATATTCATCTGCTGAAGCTTACATACCATTCTTTTCATTTGTAGTTGCTTTTAATGCGTATTTCTGAACTTTGTGGAAGATTACTCACTCGTAATCATTGAAATGTCGTGAAGGCTCGAAGTCGAGTACTAGGATTAACCGTTCGTTCTTCAGCTAGTAATTCTCCAATAGTTTTATCATGATGATATTGATGAATGATGGAATCTTGTGGGGTTTGGAAATTGTCAAACCGGAGAATTGGAATTGTGAAAATTTTGATTCATCGGTTGACATTCAAAAGTCGCATAAGGACCCCCGCAATTCTCCAACGAGAGATAATTGGGAAAATAACTTTCACCAAAGTTCTGATTGTAACATGGTTCTAGCTCATAGACAAGCGGGACCCGTGGTGGACAATCAAAACCGTAATGAGAATCATTCCCACAAAACTCGCATGAGTGGGATTCGTATTGGGGTGTGTGTGAGGTAGGTAGGAAAATCGGGTGTTTCATTATTTGAAATGGGATCGAGATTACCGACAAACTTGTCTCCGAAACTCACATTGGTACATCGCCGACAATTTCCACCGTTAAATGGACCTCCACACCTCGAACATGTCGAAAACCATGACATAAAGAATTAAACGGATAAGAGGGATAAGAGATGAAGAATTAAACGGTTATAGAGGATAAGGAATGGAGAATTAAACAGATTAGAGGATAAAGGATGGATATTTTTGGATTTTGAAAAACATTTTGTAAAAACAAAGAATGAAAATATTTACAAAAGATGGTATATGTGCAAGAATGGGTCTGAAAAAGGTTTAACACACGCTAAAGCCTCCCCGGCAGCGGCGCCAAAATTTGATTGGTCCCGAACCGTCAAGTTTATCACGAGCTGACCACTTGTGAATGGCCAACCGTAACAAACTTCAAACAGCTCAGGAGGCAATGCAATGAAGATCAGGAGAGTATAGTGTTTCCCCAAGTCGTTATGTCCCAACGAGCTGTGCGAGAATAATCAAACGAATAGTGATCGAGAGATTTTGAATGGGAAAAGGATTGTGATTGATTAAACCTAAAGAAAAAGTTTACAAATTACAGGGCTTAAATGCAAATTAAAGAAAATTAAAAAGCTAAAATATATTAAATAAACGCTATCACTATTTTTAAAGTTATGTTTTTGATTTTTCTTTTATAAATCTATTTTACTCCTGAAAATGAGCAACTTTTATGAAAATGACTTTTGTGGAAATACGAGAATTCTTAAAACGAGCTACTGAAAGTGAAGAATTAAGGAACAGGAATGTAATTAAGGCAAGGGAACCCTAAATAACTAAAAATAAACTATTACTAAGCCTAAGGAAAAGTAAAACGAAGCTACATTACATCTTAGGGTGCTAAAATGCAAAAACGTGAAAAACCGGGAACGCACCGAGCTCCCGAAGGTGAAAAAGATGCAATTTAAGTCCTACGAGTGTGAAAACAATTTTCCTACATTCTAAATGACCAAAAATAATTTTAGGAAAAAGCCAGGAATTTTTTCGACTTTTATTTTATTTATTACAAATTAAAAACTATTTTAAACTAATTAATTAATTAATAATACTAAACATTTTTAGAAAATTCTACAAAAACTACAGAAAATACTTTAAATAATAAGGAATCTAAGAAAAATAAAAACTACACTAGTGCTTGTTGAAATAAGCTGTTAAATAAGCAAAAAGGGTAATAAGCTAAAAACTAAGAAACTGGCTAAATATAATTAAGGTGCAAACTTGAACACAAAAAGACCCAAGGGCGTGTTGGTAATGGTGGTGCGTGTGGGGCGTTGTTGTTGTGGTGCTGGAGGTCCCTAGTTCGAATCCTGCCCCGACCATTTTCTTCTTTTATTTTGGTTTTCAAATCTTAACTTCAAAAGCCTTTAAGAGATTGGTGATGCGTATTAATAACAAAAGAGTTCAATAGACCAGATGGTCTTGGGGTGTGTGGTGTCTTAGGTGTGCAGTAACCGCGAGTCCAGTGTTCGAGTCCCACTCTTTCCTTTTTGCTTCTTTTATTTTTTCATTGACTTTTCTTATGCAAACTAACTTAATAAATACTAAACTAACACCGGTGTATAGAAGAGTTATCGCAAAGAAGCATAAAAACAATCCTAAGGGCTGTTTGGGACAGTGGCTTTGAAGGGAATAAAATGCTACAACAAGCTACGAAGGGGGGTCTCAAATAAGCAAAACTAAAACACTAATAAGTCCACAAAGAGCCACAGTTGGCTGCTGTTGTGGTGCTATTACAGTTGCAGCCTAAAGCTCTCAATCTCGACTACCTAAAGAAATCAAAACTAAGCGATAAATTACGAGTAATAAGCACAACAAGACCCTCTAAATGCTGCTGTTTGGACAGCTTGTCTGCTGTCACAGTGGACTGAAAACAAACGCACCTTTTATTCAACTGATAAGCTAAGCAAATCTCAAGATAAGCAATTGAATGATCCTATTAAGCACTAAGGCAACTAATTACACTAAGGCGGGGGAAAGAAACTGATGAACAAGGGGTCAATAAGAAAAGTTACTACACTAAAGGAATTCCTAGGCTAAGACAGATTAAAAAAATAAGCAATAAAGATCCTATGAATAGCATTAATACAATTAAACTAGATCCTAACTAATCTAATACACTAACAGGAATAACTAGAACCTGAGAACTAACCAAATCAGTAGACAAATGAAATTTAAAATCCGCTTGAGATGCTAACTCGCATTCTAAAAAAAACTACCAATCAACATACACTGTTAAAACAGAATGAGATGGCTTTTGACCCAAAATGGGTCAAAACTTGATTTTGACCCAAAAGCTAAACTGTTCCAACAGAGACTTTTAAGGTAGGAAGTGGTTTTGAAAATGTAAAGCACTTTTTAAAAACTGATTGGCATCATTAAATCAAACTCAAATAGATCCAAACAACTGTAGCAAACACTAATTAGCACTAAATAAGAGCTTTTAAGACAGGAAATTAAAGAACATGGAACTTACATGAATAAAAGAAAACTCAAACTGAAGTTGCATTCAAATTAAAAAAAAATACAGGAAATATTGAAGATTAAAAATGGGGACTAGATCAATTATTTCTAGACTAAAACTAGAAAACTAAATTAAAACTAAAAACTAACTACTCACTAAAAAAAAAACTCCTTTTCATTGGAATACAAGAGACTATTTATACTCAAAACTTGGGGTCTTCAATCTTCACGCGTGTTGTCATCATTCTTCTCTGTCTTTTGTGTGAGATAAACAAAACACGCGTGCGTGCCTTCTGCCAGTCCAATGGGGATGGGATGTGGGATTTGTCAGGGTAGTGTGGGTTAGTGGTGGGTTTGCAGAAGAGAGTGGGTTGAAAGGAGTTTGTCGGGGTAGTGGGGTTTTTTTTTTTTATTGTGTGTTCGGTTTGTGTTATTATTTAAGGAAATGGCGAAGACAAAGGGAAGTGGTTATTAACCATTGACCGGGTATTAGGGTTTGACTCGGGTTGGATAGGGTAAATGGGTATTGGGCTTGGGTTTGTTGGGTTTGGGATTGGGTATTTTATTTTTGGGTTTTAGTTAATAACTTGGACTAGGACGAATATTGAATCCATGTGAGACTTTAGGGACCAAAAGTGTTAACTCGAAAATCCAGGGACCATTATGTAATTTTCCAAAAAAAATATTATAAGGACCATAAATGACGAACTTTATTAACCACGGGCCATAAATAATATTTTCCATTTTTGAAAATCCCGAGGACTTGTTTTGCCATTTTTTTGAAACTTGGGAACTAACGCAAATTATGCAAACTTTGTTGTTTTCATTTGTTTTCGATAATTTTGCATCGAAACATATAAAACACAATTTTGGGATTTTTTCAGTATTTTGATGCATTTCTGAGTGTTTTTAAATGTTTTGCAGTTCAGATTTGACCAAAAATGATGAGTTTTTACACACTCATCACTATAACACATTTATCCATTTGAAATGCAAATTTGTGTTAATCATAAGCTTATAAATATTAGTTTGAGCTTTAGAACAAATTTTGTAATTGTAAACGAGCTTTCAAGCTCGAGCATGGGTTAATAAATGAGCCAATCAAGCTCGAACATTTATACGAGCATTTTAAGGTTGAAAACAAGTTTATTGTAGAATTATATAAAAAAAAAAGTTAAAAGTTTTAAACGAGCTTCGAGCTCGATCTCAAGCAACAAAAGAAACATTCGAATTCGAGCTCGAGCCATTTTATAAAAGTTTATTCGAGCTCAAGCCAAGCTTAAGTCGAATAGTTATTAAATGAGCCTAGCTCGTTTAGGCTTAAACTCGACTCGGCTCGCATCGTTAACACCCATAGGCTTATGCCATCTTACTCAATAAGAGGTAGATGACTTGTCTTATTGCCTATTAACCAATAAGAGGTTGAAGACTTGTATTAAGATAATATATATGATGGTTTATTAACAATGTTAAATTAGTGATAAAAAAAAGTGTTGTTTCATATTTAAATAAGTTACGGACTTATTCATCGCATTACGATGGTTTAATATATTAATTGTAAAAATGAACAATTAAAATCTTTCAAATAATTATATAAAAACAAACAAGACTATTTTGTTCACATTCAGACTTTCTAGCCACCTTTAATAGTAAGTAGGTGGGGGGTCGATTAAGACTCAAACGTTTTAACGAAAAAAACAACACCTAATTAGAGCAGTAATTGTGATGTGTTTCCGTGTACAAATCACATTGAACATTAAAATTTTCAAAGTCTCACTATTAAGGGTAATATAGTAAACTTGATTAAACTTCTTTATCTATTTTAACCATAGAAAATTAAATTGAGATATCCCAAAAAAAAAACATGATTAATTTGAGATGAATGGATTATTTATTATAAAAGATACATACACTAATCTTTGTATAGTTTTTAATATGGTTATTATACAAATAAGTCATTAAAGTTTGCCCGGAAAGTTGTCCTAAGTCACTAAAGTTTCAAAGTTGTCATCCAGGTTACTAAACTATAAAAATCAAACACGTCTATAATTTCAATGATTTTTACGTATATTTTTTTGATATGTTAAGTAACATAAATGTCATGTATTTACAAGTTCAGTATCCTGGATGACAACTTTCATAAGTTTAGTAACCTGAATGGCAACTTTATAACTTTAGTGACTTAGGACGAATTTCGAGCAAACTTTAGTGACTTCTATATATAATAACCCTTTTTAATATAGTTTTTCCGATGGCCAAACATGAGTAGCATAAACATGAAGACATCCAATATTAGTTATGAACATATTTATAAGAGTTAATTACATAAATCATCTTTGTAGTTTACACACTTTTTCATCCTTAAACTTCAAAAATTACATCATTCATCCTTGTACCTGACACTTTATAACAGACTGGTCCTTTGACCGTTAGTTTGTTAACAGTTGAAAATACAAACATAACCCCAAATGAGGAGAGTTAAAGGCAACTCATTAACGAATTAATGGTCAAAGGACCGATTTGTTACAAAGTGTCAAGTACAGAAACATGCAGTGTAATTTTTGAAGTTTTAGAACGAAAGATGAAAAAGTGTATAAAGCACATAGAGGATTTATGTAATTAACTCTAATTATAATTTCAAATCAAGGAAGCCACATATTAGTGAATAACATAGACATAGCTATTATAAGTTTTGAACATACTTAATTTCATATTTCTTAGCGTTAACGTGAAAAGTTAGTATCCCAAAACTCAGTATCCCAAAACCTTTACTTCTCATCCAACAAAAATATAGTTATACAAATTACAACAGTTAGCTAATACCAAAGGAAAAGATAGAATAACCCTACACATAGGATCCCTTACCATATACCAAAACAACAAATTTCTGCCAAAAAAAAATGAACACTCGAAGTTATTATACGATATAATTGTCTTCAAAACATTTATCCATCAATATTGTTACTGATTAATGATCAACAACAAATAATCCTCTAACATAATCGCTAAAGGTGAAACTCAACCAAAAGAATATATAGTTACAAATATTTATCAGTGGCAAGGAATGTATAGTTGAATGTACGTGTATGCATGTCTGGTATGTGGTAAGTATTTCCAAGGAAGAGGGAACACGTCACATGCATACACTCATAGCCTTGAAGCAAGACACCATGTCTACATCAATCTTCACACACAAAAAGTCTATCGTCGTCCTGATGGTTACGAGATTAGTGATCCCTCGATGATATTCGACACGTTCTCAACCGAGGGTTTTCATATATTTATTTATTTGCAACATGTTCCTCAATTTCTGCTTAGTTGTGTTTAAACCATTCTAATGTTATGTCATAGTTTTAGCAGAGACCAAGTTTTGAAACTTGATAGAAATAAACAATTGTCAAGAGCACTTGACGTGTCCAACTAGCTATTAGATGTGTTATTTGGCCGTATTTCTTCTTAATCACAGACTTCAAATTGTGATACACTTCAAGACCCATCTTCATGGCTTCCTTGAAAGACGAAGCACCAACAGGAAGAATCATAAACTCCTGCATTGCAAGCTTGTTACTTGCATGTGAACCTCCATTGATCACATTAAATGCAGGTACAGGTAGCACCAAGGTCTTGTTTCCAGCAAGGTTGGCAATGTGCTTGTAAATAAGATTTTTTTTAACTGATGCTCCTGCTTTGTACACAGCAAGTGACACTGCCAGTATAGCATTTGCACCAAGCTTCTGTTTGCACCAACTTTTGGGATTTTAGAACCACGTTAGCCAAGTAATGCATACGAGTACGCGGCGGAATTAGGATCTACTAATTGCAATTAGTTTAACACGTATTTAATAAACAACATTGAATAAAAGGTAAATATGAAAACTAACATTTGGCGGCAATTGAACTCAAGTGAACGAACAAAAACCAAAAGAAACCAAAAGTATCTAAAGTAGATACCTCTATGAGTATCACACACAACACGTAAAACGAGTACGTTCGATAAAGAGCTAGTCAAGAACGTATACATAATCAACCCCTTGATAAATCACTTGAATATCACGAACAAGAAAACCCCAAGAACCACTTTTCTCTTTTATGTCCGACAACTAAAATCTGCCCAAGAAGCACTTTTAGTCTTACCCGATATCGGACAAAGCTTGTCCGATATCACCCCTTTTCTGTCCGAGAAACTGTCACGACCAGAAACCAAATAATCTTTTCTGCTGCTATTCGTGGATCAGGAATCAGCAGTAAAGAACTACAAGTAAACTCTAAACCCTTGGATCAAAGTATGATGTAAGTTTAGAATTTAAACAAATCAAACACACCTTATTTGACTTGTAAACAATTCGAATAAGAATCTTAGAAGACTTTAGGATAGTTTTAGGGATATATTATATATATCGTATATTTCATTCAGAATGGAAAATATAGGGATAATATTTTAGTCGTATCTTTGAAGCATGGGATTGTCTATTTTTATATCTCACGACACAAACCCAACACAGGCTTTAATCTTGTGTCTCAAGCTACAAAACCATAGACCCCAATTTGATGAAATAACTAGGCCCAAGGCATTTCAAACCGACCCATATTGAAAGTTAAAACAACTCAATGGGTCAAGTATCACGATCGGTTACATGCATGCAATATAGATCGAATACAATTCAAGTATTATACGTTCGACACGTACTCTCATGTTTATCGTGTGTGCCCCCATAGGCTCACACACTTTTAGCGTTTACGTATGTTTTAAACTCCCACAAACCAACAGCTCCCACTTGGGAGTTGGAGTGTCGAATGACACACAAAACTAACGACGGAAACGCCTAGCAACGCTCTCACTCGCTTTTTAACTTAAAGTGTCTGAGAGAATAGTTTCATAAAAGTTTCTCAGTAGCATGGTTATTAATGTCTTACTTTTAATCATCCTTTGTTATAGATACAGTTAAACCATGGATATGGATCCTAACTCATTCCATATAGTTTAACCATTTAGATTCTCGTTATAGAATTTAATAAGATATACCAAATGCAATCAAGTATCATCTTGCATTACCCTTTGGGTTTGGCCAAACAATTATCTGATTAATCCTGGAGAGGGCCCATGGTATCTTTCTGCACATATCAAGTAGAGTAACAAATCCTTTATTGACTACAAGTGTTGTGGATGCTGCTTCACATCACTCCGAAATATAGCCTTTATAACTACCTTATTCAGATAGCGTTTTGCGTATACTTACAAAAAGTAATATCCACACATAACAGAACTTGCTTGTATCTCAAGTCTAAGGCCGATTTTAACAAACCCTTTTCAATATTTTACTTATGTCAAGGATCCAAAAATAAATGTCTGAAAGTTGAGGTATCCAATATGCATCCCTTGTGAATATACATGAGTTTGGCGGAAACAATCCACATTCTCGTTAGAATATAACCAACAATCACATTTGCCTTACATAACAATATTCCCATATTGTTAACTGACAATGGACATATTTAGAACAATAAAATCTTTCGAGGATTAAACATGCAAATATAGGATAACAATTATTATATGAATGAATAACAAATACCAAGTATCTTTATTCTTCATTAAGTAAAAATTGTCTTTCAATCCCAATTATCAAAATACTAAAACAGATATGCATGAAACCCATTTAGTAAGTTGAAGCCTAATGTTTCCAACATTCTCAACCTTTCTTTTAAAAGAAAAACTAAATAGTCATCTGAGTAAACTTTCCGAATATTGTTTCAAATTTCACATATAGTGAGGGATTTGAAATATAAGATGAGTGTCTTATCTCATATGCTCATACTATTGAAAGAGTTATAGTATGGAGATGTCGCCCTACCTTGCATGATGTATTAAAAAAATCAACGACATACTGACAGTCATCTTTACAGTTTCTAAAAGTGTAAAGTATTCTCACACCTTAATGTGTAATGCAACAATGTTCTATGTTGAGCATAACTAGTTAGCAGATTTATCATAAAAGATAAAATCCTACTACAACTAGTATTAACAATCCTCTAGCATCATTTGTACTTATACAACACTATGCTTTATAATTCGTAAACTTTTATATTAACAATAATCTAAACACTCTCAATTAGATATTGTTGTTGTCAGCTCATCTTGTTCTTGTACAAAAGCAACAACTAGTCTTATACACAATATAATATATATACATGATAAATCCTTAGTTAAAACAACATAAGGTTTCCATCCATGTAATAATTTATTCCAAGTGAAATATACCATTTAAGACTTGCTTGAATGATATATTGAATTTGTGTTAGACTTAATTTTTCGCATTTGTTTTATTCCCTAAGTTCCAAGTGAAGTTTCATTCCAAGCTTAAGGATCAATATCTAGCTTAAATGGAATGATATTTTCAACATGTAAATTTTAAGGAAAAACATATTGCTCCCACTCAATGTCAGATATACTCAAGAGTTATCTTAATTCAATCAGAATCATATTGTAATTAAATTCAAGATCTCAGCTCCTAGATGCATGATCCAATCCAAACTTGGATTGCTTAAATATTGTATACTACATAAAGATTATATAAATTCATAACCCTTTTGATCACACACCGTCCTCGCAAAATGTAATCATAAAGAAAGAGTTATAAAATTTAATTACCATATTCCTTATACAAGGAACATGTATGACAATTAAATATCTTTATATAATTAATGCGTGTATTATATAAGAAAATTTAATCACAGTCAATTGCTTAAGTATGATTAAAAACTTCTTATTAAATGTCATGCATTAATATGTATACAACTTTGTCCTTGTGAGTCTTTCTTCAAAAGAAACTCATTCCAACCTCATAGGTTAACTGTTAGGCAAAATAACAATAAAGCTCAAAACTTGATTTGCCTTTTAAGGACTGTATCTTATCATTCATAGTTCTAAAACATTTATCAGATTCAAGACGTGATAATATATTTTAGTAGTTAGCTGATTTACAATAATCTTCTGACTTATATCCCTCAAAGATTGATATAAAATATCACTCAAGTGATGAGGCATCCTTGCGAATTTATGAATGAGAGTAATCAATTATACATCGGTCGACATTTTCATGTTTAACCTTAGTATGACATTAACAAGTGGATTTTAGAAGGCTAAGTATTTTGTTCTCAAAAACTTTGAGATTTGTATATGCTCCCACTTATTTTTGTAAGTAGAGACAATTCTTTAAATACTAAGTATTTAAGCAACAATAAATTGTTCTTTATTGGAAACCACAAAATACATTTTAAGTTCTCATCTCTAGATTTGTTAATAAAATGCTTCATAAGATTTTAACAAATTCAGAACTTAAATCAAGACATAATAAAATTCCTTCCAACAACTCAAATTAGGGTTTATAGAAAAACTCTAATTTAGTATTACTCTTTAACCAAAAGTTCTAGCAACAATTTTGTGTTTCGTCAAGCTAGGAAGAACATCAAAACTACAATCTTCAAGCTAGGAAATGTAGAAAAATCAAAATCCAAAATGATTTAGGATTTAATTGGTTTGAGTGGAAAAACCTCAAATCACTAATGAATTAGGGTTTTCAATTATGGGTTGTCTTGAATACCTTCTAGGTTTGAACTATATTGAGTGTATCCATGACACACACAATTTCTAACCTTGATATGTTTTAGAGGTAGAGCAATTATAGCTATCATGAACCAAACAATATGAATAAGGTTTGTTTCATCACATTAGACATACCATAATGAAGTGGTATTCTATGCATATTAGAATTGTGAAACTATATCAGAATTTCATAGATAACTTAATTCTATTTGGACCAAATACTTGTCAATTGGGTCGAGCCAAATTGCTTATAAAGTATTTACGAACCAAGTGCATGCAATAATGTATATTCATTGAATAATACAAGAACCTTATGTTCACGTGTTCACAAGAAGACAAAATTGTTCCAGCATTATATGTTCATGTGTTTACAAGAAACAGAACATGTCAATAATAGATTACAAGTCTTTGAATAATTCAAAGGCCTTATGTTTATGTGTTAACTAGAAGACATAACAATTTTACTATATATGTTTTATGTTATAAGTCATTGATTAATTCAAGGACTTTATAATTATGTCTTAACATGTAAGCATAATTATACTAACAAAAGTAATCATGAACACAAACTCTTGAGTTCTATAGTAATTTCAAGTTAATTTTACACTTCAAAATTATGATCATTATCATATAACCATAATTATGTTGACTAAAACATGTAGTCAAAAGTTGAAGTATCTTTACACTATATCATGACATTTGAATGTGGTAGGGCAACAAACATCTTGCGTGTTCAAGTCCTAGTAGAATCATTATTAGAATGTAGCAGGGCAACAAACATCTCACGTATTTAAGTCCTAGTAGAATTCTTATTTACATGTAGTAGGGCATTAAACATCTAACGTGTTTAAGTCCTAGTAGATTTATTAGTTTCCTTTACCTTGCGGTCAAATGATACCAATAATATTGTTGTTCCTTGCACACACTTTGAGATTTCTCCCACTTGTGTAAGGTACAACATCATATTATCAAAACAAACAACACGTGATTGATTGTTCAAACAATATGATAATATCATAGATACCTGTAGGACCGTAAATACTATGATTTATGTGGTTTTGGGAGGCCTTGGTTGGTGGAAGAAGATGAATATCTTCATCCTTTTAGAGGGAGAAAGTAGAGAGATGGAGGAGAAACAAAGGATAACTTGAATAAAATGAAAACAATACAATACACCTAATGATTAACCTCACCCCTCATGGAGAGTCATGAGGGGTATTTATAGGCTCAACAAACCATTACTTTGCCACTTAAACAATAATAGTCCCTATGGGCAAAGTATACTACGCATCTAGTCCAATTCACGTAAGTGACGTTATCTTTATAAAAAAGCGAGGCTAACAATCTCCCTCCAAGATATCGTCACACATGAATGGTTACAATGAGACCTATAAATACAAAACAAAGTAAATTACAATGGTAATGAACAATGTTGACTTTGTTGAAGCACATGAGTCTCAGTAGTCTAGATACCGAGGCAAACTTGAAGTTTCTTCCGACGATCTCGACATTTGATTTTTGGCGCCGACGGCACAAATCCTTGTAGCTCGAACTTCAACTCGTAACGATCTAGTTAGGTTATTACTCCTTCCTAACTAGTGAGCCTTTTTTCTTTCTGCTCGCCCTCCCGAACCGACAACACTCTTCCAACACGCAGCGGAGAAAGTAGACTCTTGATTGTAGCACAATGGTTGTCGTTTTGGGACCATCATAACAACATAACTCACTTAGTATTGCATCCAAGTTGGTAAAAAGCCCCGATGTACACACACTACTTCTCCTTCTTCGGTCTTAAGCACAAATCCCTTCGTCAATCCAATTACAGAAGATGAAACACCAACTTCTCCCTCCGATGGTTATGAAGCTATCAAAATCATCATAATATTGCGTACATGCCGTATTACCTTTATCTTGATGCAATATTAAGGCCTTAGCTTGATCAAAATTCCATGAGAATATGTCGCAAAAATACTCTCAATAATTCTCTCAAACCAACCTGAAAACGAACCTCCTTTGAATTCACCGGCTAATAGTAATGACCACATATGGAGAAAACCCGATACGACCAACTTGAAAAGGAAGTAAACATCCCAACTTTATGACTTACTGCTTGTTCTAAATTTTTGAGCAATCCACAACGCCGTGTGACACTGAGCACTACAACATAACTCCTTAAAGTGATAGCTACACACTGTGAGCACTACAACGTAACTCCTTACATCGGTTATAACCAGATTGTCAATTCATAAAGTGCCCCCAACAAGTTATCTTGAGACCATTGACTTATCTCAAAGATAAATAAGTACATCCTTGAAATGTCACTTCAACTTCAAATCAATAATACCTTACAAAAACCCTGTGATCATTTTTTCAAATCTTCACTCAAGCCGTGAATTTTGTATCCTCCATGAAATTTTATCAATACCAAAAATACCACTCTTAGCCAAATACTATCAATAGTTTTTATCCAATATTTTCTTTATAAAAAATACTTGGATGACAATTTTATGTGTTCACAGTATTAGGCCCATCAAACTATCCAATTGTTGTAGACAACAAATAGATACACGATCCAGACGTGGCCCATAAACGAATTCTTCACAGACCATGAGTCCAATTGATAGCCACAATCCAGCAAATCAAAAGTCTGATCCATATGAAAATAATACTACCCGGTTGAAGATAAAAACGTTTCACACATTATTTACCCTAACCCTAAAAACTAACACAGATATGTCCGCCCCCCTCCTCCAACTCATACCAAATCTCCTCTCACTCCAACAAATCTGCTTTATCACATAAGATCAAACAATCACGCTCCATTCAAATCACACATCACATAAACGAAGTAAACCATTTCGTCCTATCTTTATAATCCAATCGAGCACAAATGAAGTCTTCAAGATCATTTTCAAAATGGTCTTGGGTAGGTTTATTCTTGATGTAATTGCGATTTCTTTTTCCATTCATGAACGAGATAAAGAAAAGAAGATAGCAATATTGTTATTTTCTTTCTTTGAATTCGTATAGTATCAAAGTAAGATCGATGACGAAGTTGATTCAATTGAAATAATCTTAAAAAGATTACAAAAAAATGAATCAAATCCGAGATCTTGAGTAGTTTTACTTTGTTATACGAGACTTGTTTTCTTGATTGTTGTTTGGAGTTGAGATTAGGATAGTGTTTGAGGTTGTTGTTGGAGATGGATCTGTTTAGTTCTTGGCATCTCATTTTCGTTGCAATTTAATCAAGGACTGATGATGTTGTCAAAGATCGAGGTCGATGAGTTGATTGGTATATGGTATTTGGTATTGCATTTGTGGTCGTGGTCATTTAACAAGTTTACGCGTAGATATTTTTTCCATTTTCATTTATGTTCTTAAGCGTAGAAAATTCGTACGCGTAGCTTTCTTCAACCTTAAGCGTAGACTGTTTTGTTACTCGTAATTCTTTCATTTTCATAACATCTTCTTAGGTGTAAACATAGTCATACGCGTAACATCATACGCGTAGGTTTTGCTTAGCCGTAGGAAATCCTACTCGTAAGGTAAACTTACGTGTAAGCTGAGGTTCTTACGAGTAACTTTCCAAGTTACTCGTAACTGGACCGAAGATGACCCTTAGGCGTAGAAAACTAGGGTTTTGACCCAGTTGACCATTTTCCGGCGAGATTCCGACCATTCAGCTTCATAATAACCCAGAAAAAACATGAGAAATGCTTCATTTAGCCCAGTTTGACCATAAGAACGAATGACCAGATGACCACTTTATTTCACGGATTGGTACCAAATAAGTCATAAAAATAGATACAAACAAAACTGTTTGGACATGATGAGGACACAAGACAGATTTTTGTTAACATGATAAAGCAAGAGACTTTTTGTACCAAAAAAAGGATACTGTACTAGTATAAAAACTGTTTACCACCAAAGTAGGAAAACAAATTTTCTGGATGCAGAAAAATGGTCTAAAAATAGCTTAACACAATATACGAAACCACAATAAATCAACAAACAATGTAACCATGGCTCTGATACCAATTGTAGGACCGTAAATACTATGATTTATGTGGTTTTGGGAGGCCTTGGTTGGTGGAAGAAGATGAATATCTTCATCCTTTTAGAGAGAGAAAATAGAGAGATGGAGGAGAAACAAAGGATAACTTGAATAAAATGAAACCAATACAATACACCTAATGATTAACTTCACCCCTCATGGAGAGTCATGAGGGGTATTTATAGGCTTAACAAACCATTACTTTGCCATTTAAACGATACTAGTCCCTATGGGCAAAGTATACTACGCATCTAGTCTAATTCACGTAAGTGACGTTATCTTTATAAAAAAGTGAGGCTAACAATATCATAAGTAGTTTTAGTACCATAACCTTTAATAAGGAATTGTGGATTATTATTCTATAGATAATGCTTAAGAAAGCGACAGCAGGAAGGCAACGTGTCATCTTATAAAATAAAATGCAATTTTCCTTTAAGTAATGGTTGTTCATATTCGGAAAGTAATGAATTATTTCAAAGCAAGTTTGAAATGATATGGGTGACTAACAAGGAAATAAATCCCGTAGCTCCCACTGAAATTGACAACATTACAAGAATGTTATTTCAGTAATAAAATGCAATTGCTCCCACTGGATTTGTCAACGTTATAAGTGTTACATTTCCAGTAGAAAACATTTAGCAGTTTTATACACTTTCTCATTCTTTTCAAATTCCTACGAGTAGCAATGTACTTAGGTAATGAACAGAGTATATGAAGTTCTACTTATGTAGATAATGGACCAGCCATTCTTACATTCAATTAACTTGAATCTTTAGCATGCAATTCCTCCTTTATTGTCTACAGAGCCCCAAGGGTATTTAGCACTTTAGGAATAATGAGAGTCAAAGAAAATTATCTAGCGAATGTTCTAGTAATTTTTTACTCTTTGTGGTTTAAACTCATACATCGTGACAAGTGCAGGATGTCATTTATTTTGGTAGCTATAAACAAAATGTTTTCTAGTTACACAAAATATTCTATCTTTCATCTATTTCTAGACCTCAAAAGGGTAATGAAAGATCATCAGTGAGTTTAATAGTTTGTAATCCTATCTCAGTTGTCAACTAAGGAGAAAAGATAGGAATAAGTCTCACTCTTCTTACAAGGAAAAGAGACTAAGTTTGTCTTTGAAGAAAAACAACTTTGTTTACGAATTATGTTGCAATAACACATTTAATTAGAACATAGAAAGTTCAATTATAGTATTTTCGATAATTACATTCTTAAAAGAATTAACTACCCAATTAATTACTAATTAAGACTAAATTCCATCTTGCACTCCCACTTAATTACCAAAGGTCCTGTGCATGCGTAAAAAATAGGACAAGAGGTGTTTAACGAAGCTAAATTGCATAATGCAACTCTTAGATTTATTAGATTGATCAAGACATTAGTAGACAAGTAGTAATGTCATGAGCATGTTTAGTTCTCATCTTATGCCTTGGGTTTAAGGTCTGACCAAGCCAACTCGAAATAAGTCGACCAAGTATGAACGTGTAAAAATAACCAGAGGTCTGACCAAAGCGAAATAATTACCATGGTTTGGAAAGGCCCTTAGGTCTGACCAGAGAAGTCAATCCAAATGCACGTGTTTGTAGTTGGATGGCATAGACTTAATATTAACAAATAGGTATGCACATATAATGAATGTGGTAAAGGTCGTGTACAATGAAACATGCAAAACAACTTTGTAACACTAATTTTAAAAACTTTTGGTAATGAAACTGTAGTGATCATTATGATTCACGGTATCTCCAATCGAACGCACAGGGAGGCAGAGGACCAGGTCAGCACTGAAGAAATAACATAGACATCCTTTCGGTGTGACTATGTGCACCTCTTTAAACCCCCTTTTTAGTTTGTTATAGTGGGTGAGTCGTACATCCCAAGTGTCCATAGCGTCTAGTTTTTAAATTCATAAAAAAATTGTTTCAATAGTTTAGGTCACTTTATTTAACAAAAACGATTTTCCACGAAACAAATAGCAGGTCACAATGAGCATGATATTTAGGCATGTAAATAAAGACCAATATTGATGTCATGGTTACGATATGTATTATTCCATATTGCATACAATTAGGTGTCAAAATAAGTAACAATAATGCACATAATGGAATCACAAACATATAAGCATAAACGTCAATATAAACACATATTGTTCCGAGTACTCTCGCGATTCTTCCCCAAAAGAAGAACCACAAGACCGTCACTAGGTACGAAACCTAGATCGCCCCATACATCACAAAAAGCAATTGAGTGGGTCTTGTGGCCGGAAAAGACATAAAAAACACAACAATCTGAATTAACAAGTAATTACCCTATTTTATATATTTAATAAACAATATGTAATTCTAATTATCAATATAATTCTAATTAACTATTAATTAATTATAATTAACTATTAATTCTAATTAACAGATTAATTCTAATTAAAAAATTAATTCTAATTAATAATTTAATTTAATTTGTGTGTGTCTTGTTATTTTTTATTAATAATTGACAAGTATTGCATATAGTTGTCAAAATAAAAATAAAATGAATAACTAAATTAGATTTCATGCAACCTTTTAAACATGTTTATTAAAGCGTGTAACCCATAATCGCAAAAACGAGATGACTCGTGATGCCACTGTTGGGATTTTAGAACCACGTTAGCCAAGTAACGCATACGAGTACACAACAGAATTAGGATCTAGTAATTGCAATTAGTTTAACACTTATTTAATAAACATATTGAATAAAAGGTAAATATGAAAACTAACCTTTGGGGGCAATTGAACTCAAGTGAACGAACAAAAAACCAAAAGAAACCCACAGTATCTAAAGTAGATACCTCTATGAGTATCACACACAACATTTAAAACGAGTACGTTCTATAAAGAGCTAGTTGACAACGTATACAAAATCAACCCCTTGATAAATCACTTGAATATCACGAACAAGAAAACCCCAAGAACCACTTTTCTCTTTTCTGTCCGACAACTAAAATCTGCCCAAGAAGCACTTTTAGTCTTACCCGATATCGAACAAAGCTTGTCCGATATCACCCCTTTTCTGTCCGAGAAACTGTCACGACCAGAAACCAAATAATCTTTTCTGCTGCTATTCTTGGACCAGGAATCAGCAGTAAAGAACTCCAATTAAACTCTAAACCCTTGGATCAAAGTATGATGTAAGTTTAGAATTTAAACAAATCAAACACACCTTATTTGACTTGTAAACAATTCGAATAAGAATCTTAGCAGGAGACTAGTATTGACTTTAGGATAGTTTTAGGGATATATTATATATATCGTATATTGCATTCAGAATGGAAGATATAGGGATAATATTTTAGTCGTATCTTTGAAGGATGGGATTGTCTGTTTTTATATCTCACGACACAAACCTAACATGGGCTTTAATCTTATGTCTCAAGCTACAAAACCATAGACCCCAATTAGATGAAATAACTAGGCCCAAGGCTTTTCAAACTGACCCATATTGAAAGTTAAAACAACTCAATGGGTGAAGTATCACGATCGGGTTACATGCATGCAATATGGATTAAATACAATTCAAGTATTATACGTTCGACACGTACTCTTGTGTTTATCGTGTGTGCCCCCATAGGCTCACACACTTTTAGCATTTACGTGTGTTTTAAACTCCCACAAACCAACACCAACCCCATTCATTTATAGTTCCATCAAACTCTTGAACCATGAAGTTCTCGATTTTGGTCTGTTCTGTTGGATCATTTCCAATCAAAGCAGGTGCGATGATCAAGTTAACATTGTCTACAGCCTTCAAGGCACCTTTTCCTAGATAGCCTGAACCTCCATCTCTTAATTCAAGAGCTTCATAAATACCTGTTGAAGCACCGCTAGGCACAGCAGCTCTAGCCAAACTTCCATCAGAAAGTGTTACATCAACTTCTACAGTGGGGTTACCACGACTGTCAAAAATTTGAAAAGCTTTAACGAATTTGATCCTAGCCATTTGTTATTATTTTTTTTTGTATGAATGTTTTTAAAAAAACTGTAATCCAACTCAACTCAACCATTCAATTATATAAACAACCTTTTACCAAAAAAAATAATAATAAATAAATAAATAAATAAATAAATAAAAATTACACAATGATAACAAACAAAAAAACTCAACAATGTTGAACTCCACATGCGTTCTTTTTGCTTTTGCTTTGGTTTGTTTGATCTCTAATGCCACCGCAAGCCCCCCACCTCAGTCACAAACTATACTACTATCATGTGACACATTAGTATATCCCGGGATGACTAATTGCTTGGATTATCTTGAAAAGGGATCACGTAGGCATGATCACCCCTCTAGTTCTTGTTGCTTGGTGGTTAGGGATGCATGGAAAGTTGATCCGGAGTGAGTTAACTTTAACATTCTTGATGGTTTTATTCTTCTATACTATGTTGGGTTCGATAGGATGCCACGAGAGTAGATCGTATCAGTTCTACTTGCGGCATTGGATCACTAAAAATTAATCCACCAAGTCCTTTATAGGAAAGACCGTCGGTTGCATCAAGTCCTTTAGAGGGAAGACGACTGGTTCAACCTATTGAATGATCTTCGGCTAGTACTCCTATGGCTTTATCGCGAAGATTGAGTGATGCAAATTCTTCTTCTCAAAACAGCTCCGATTTATATTTTGGGTATTTCTTTTGGTTTTTCGCAATGTGGGTTGCATTCTTCTGATAACAACATCAACAGAAGGCTATGAGAATACCATAAAGACCTTCTGAAGAGAAGATTACGATAATAGTCTGGAATTTTTTTTATGAAGAAATATAATTAACTTGTTGAGGATCGAGGAGATAACACATACCGAATAGAGATGATATCTTTTGTTTTAAAAAAATGAAAAAAAAATGCTGCCATTTGAAGATCTCAAAGACTCATCTATGCTTGCTTGCTACTGGGTCAAAAAAATTAGTTACAGTTCAATCTTTTACGTTTTTTACAACAGCCTAAGCTTTCGCGATTTCGCCATTCGGACTGCAGAGGAGTATTAGATGTGTTATTTGGCCAAGCACAACTTGTGGGCTTGTGTTCCAGTAGGGTTTTAGTATACTTTCGTATTTGTACTTTATAAATAGGTTATCATTAATAAAGTTTAACCTAGGGGATTTTGGTGTTGAACACTATCTTCCGAAATGGTAATTCATTAATGCTATCATCGATCTATAGTAGCTCATTAGACTTCTTTTGGGATTTTTCTGCCTCTGCTTTGATTAAATACTATGATCAATATGCCAAATTGCAGAAGAAGAGGTGTGTCTACTTGTTTCAGTAATGATTGACGTATTTTATTCTTCAATAGGTGGGGCTTATCACATTAAAGAGACTGATTTCGATAACGTCACAATTCAGTCTTTAATACGGGTGACTTCTTCCTCATACCTTGAGAAACTTCTTCCTCATACCTAACAATTACATGCACTATCTCTATGAACTCTTCATGCATAAATTGTCTCCTCAGTTAAGGATTAGCAGGAATTCAAACGGTGGATGTTTCTGGAATTGAGAATGTAAGTTTTGTATTTTACTGTTGCCTCTTTTACACATTGTTTAAGCTTTAACAATTACTTTTCTGTTGTGATTGCAGGTGGGTGTTCCAGAAAGATTGAAACTTTCTTTGGATTTCATGGGATGCTTGATGTGCAAAGTTCGACATTCTATATCGAGATGAAAAATAATGCTAAGATGGAAAAAACGGTCAGGTATATATATACTTATAGGTATGTTACATATATCATAGGCCGTAACACAATATAAGTATGTCACATTTTGGTGCAAGTGTCAGCGCTCGAGACGGTTATATCGATGGGTGGGAATGTGACGGAGAAGACATTGTTAGATATGATTGAGTTATTAATGAACCAACTATTTGAATTGGATGGAATTATGGCCGATAGAGATGTTAAATTGCAAAGGAAAATGCAGGTATATGTTTATAATTTGTTACTACTAACTTACTAAGTACTTCCTTGAGCTATGTCATCTTTGTAACTTGCATTTGTTAGAGTTATTAATTTTACAATGTATCTATTGACATTATTATGGTGATCAATCTTATAGGTGAAACGGGTTTAAAAGTACATCAAAATTCTTTATGTTTTGAAAGTTAAAAACTTTGTGATAGGATTCAATGAAAACGTGAGTCAAGTTCAACAGCAATCTGCGACATCAAACGTATAATCAAAATCGAAGAAGATGTCAGCTGGTATTCTAACAGGTGCAAACGATGCAATAAGAACACTGAAGAAGATAGGCCTCATTGGCACTGTCAACAACCGGGGATGCCAGTACTACCAAACTACAGGTACCTCAAAAGAGTGGCTGTTACAAAATTTAATACATACCATTTGCAGCTATTGCTTTAAATCCATCATCGCTGACGTCACCGGCCAGGCGTCACTCACATGGTACAACCCTGAAGCACACTCTCTGCTTCCAGTTTGCTCAGAGGTTTTAAGCTACGTTCCTGATCCAGACCCATATAAACTATCGCCGATAATCAAAGATCTCGAGAACACAAAGCATAGATTTCAAGTACACTTTGGTCACGGCAGCCGAAAAGGATATCCAATGCTAATCCTCGACAGCGTAACCGGTGCGTCACCACCTTCGTTACCAGCAGCAGACCCCGCAGAATCTTCTGCACCACCAACAGCATCAACTGAGAAAGCAGCAGTTACAGAGGTTTTAACTAAGACTATTACTCCGCCTCCACTCTCGAGTGAAGCCGCAAAAAAAACAGCCTCCCAGATCTGCCGAACCTTCATCAGTTCGCAAACAGTTGTTTGAAAGCCCATCAGAACACCAGGAACTGCCACCCGTAGAGAAACCTAAAGGCGATGCTACCAGTGACCCAAAGGTCTAATAGCAACAAAAGATGAATCACTACCTTTTGTAATGCAGTTATGATACACCTGCAAAAACGTTGCTAAAACAACTATTATGTATTGTCTGTAGGAACTCTAAAGTTAAAAATAAATAAATAAATAAATAAATAAATACTAGGTGTAACTATGTTGTAAAAGAACGTACATAGACGATGACGTACACACTACACTAGCGTACAAATATTGGCCACTATTTGCAGTACAGATGCAATAAAAATTCCCGGTTGTTATATGCTACCAATCTAAGTAATGCTTACTTACAACTATCGTTGCGCTCCCCTTATCTGTTATGCACAACTGCGAACTGTTAATACAAATAAGCCGTAAAACGTTTATTTATATTTTACGATCTTCTAATATTTTGTCGATAACAAACATAAAATCATTTTAATGAAACAAATAAAATACGTAAATAGTTTGAGCCATTAGTTTACTAACACACTTACATTTTTATATAAATCACTAAACAAGTTATAGTGTTTTTCATGTTATAGTAATGCATATGTATAACAACTAGTGTTTACATATTGGGTAGATATATACATACTTAGTATGTATTATAATGGGTAATATAATGGGTAGAAGTTTAAGTATTTGACCCATTGACTTAATACATTGAATGTAGTTTGGTAAAACCCAAAGTCCATGACCCATACCCATGGAGCATAATCCATGACCCATTGCATGGCATCATGCGTAAGTCATAATGGGTATTATCCATGACCCATGGAGCTAACCCATAACCCATTGACTAGATGCATTGCATCTTCTAGATACATTGTATCTACTTAGATACCCATGGTCCAAAGTCTAGGACCCATGACCCATAACCCATGACCCATGACCCATAACCCATGGGTAATGAGGAGCGTCTCACGGATCCCTCAGAATACACTAGACGGATCCCTCCAACAAGGGATCCGTGGAACAGTAGCATATTTTGTCTATAAATAGTGAGCCATTTCTTCATTGTAACTTACCCCCTTTCACACACATTTTCTCTTAGTATTTTAAACTCTCTAACCTCAGATCCAAGGGATCTTTCTATGTAGTTTTGTGTTTGTGTGATTCTCTAGGTTCCTCTTTAAGGCGAGATCACCACTTCTTGAAGTCGAGCAAGCTCAGTTCCATGGGTTGCCAAGCTTCGTCATCATCAAGACTACTGATGGTATCTTGTTGATAGTTCTTCTCTTTCTCATTAGAAGTGTTGTGTCAAAGACATAGGTGAAAGACGTCTAAAGGATCAAGACGAAGGCATTAGTGAAAGGTGTCTAAGAGTCGTATCAAAGGCATTAGTGAAAGGTGTCAAAGATCCGTGTCAAAGGCATTAGTGAAGGGTGCCGAAAGTCCGTGTTAAAGGCATTAGTAAAGGGTGCCTAAAAGTCGAGTCAAAGACATTAGTGAAAGGTTCCTAGGGTGTACATTCGATATGGAGTGTTGATGTACAAGATAGATTAGTTTTGGGTCAAAGGATATTGATATCCTTGTTGATGTTGTCATAAGGAGTGGGTCTCCTTGGGGATAGGTGTTGTGTAGTGTTGGGTAGTAGTTCCTCCTTAGTAATGGAACTCGGTATCTAGCCTTGTACCGGATAAAGTGTAGGCGACGTTGTGATAGGTTTGGTTCTACCTCGTAGAAGAATCCGGTGTCTAGCCTTGTACCTGATAAAGAGTAGGCGACGTTGTGAAGGCTTCTCCGTCACAAGGAGTTTGTGTTATGTAGTGATTACGAACTCTCGAGTAGGTGACTCGGGGAGTGGAGTAGGGCAAGGAAGGTTTCCTTATAGCCGAACCACTATAAATACTCGCGTTGTGGTTTTGTGCTTCTTACTCTTTATCTTTGCTTTATTTATTTATTTTCCTATCTATCAACATCCAACCAAGTTTTAATCGGTAAAACTATTCAACCCCCCTTATAGTTTTCCACAATTGGTACCAGAGCTTCGTTACCAAGTTTTTAAAGTATATTGTACCTTAAAAACTTGACACGATCCGTGTATAAATTAAAACTACAAAGAAGATCTTTTACAAAAATAAACACCATGTCTTAAAAACACTTTTTTAGGATGTTGATTAGATGACAACATCATATATTTTTTTTCTTTCTTATTTTATATTACTAAATTGCACTAACCTTTCTTGTCATTTTGCTTAGTCAAAGCTCACTTTTATCAAGCCATAGGATTTCCTTGGTAACAAGACTACCTTTCCTAAGAAGGTATCTTAATTACCATCTAGATCACGAAGGAACCGGAGTTGTCTATTGACATTTTTCTTGTCAAAAGAAAAAGACACTCACAATTACATTATAGGTATGACTTTCTACTTATTTCTAAATAACATTAGCTTACGAATAAGTATACTTGCATAGGTACTTATATGATTAGTTTTTTCACATACTCATGTATTACACGTAGCTTCGTTAGGAAACTTTTCTTGCATTCGTGCTACTCTTCCGTCTATAGTCTAGGTTTATAAACATGTGCTTTTATTTTACTTAATCCAAAAATCAAATCTTTCTAATAATAAAACAAAACACAAATCTCAAAAATTCCTCCTTCCCCATAAAATCTCCCTCCGCTCGTCAACTCCACCAAACCCTCATTTTTCAAATCTTCCACTTTCAAAAAATTACCTCTCATTCAAATTTCATCTTCCCTCTCATCCCATCTCATCTCAAATCAAAACCAAGGAAGAAGTTCATCATCATGGTTTATATCGCCTTCGTGATCATCATCTTAACACTCATTGCTCTCATGTATCCTATGATCAAGTTTTCTCATGGAGACGTACTTAGTGTTGTTAATCTACATTTGTATCATATATCCAATCCTTTGTATCGCTCTTAGCGTTGAAATGAAATATTACTAATATCTTAGTTTTTCTTGTTTTTTCTTATCATTTTCTTCTCATTCGTATCTTTCACCTTAACATACTTTTGAAACCTACAATACATGCTTAACTAGTAAATATTGGCTAGAACACACCTCCTTTTTTATAAATCTAAAAGTTGCAAAAATCTATTTTACCTCAAGACCATTTTTCTGTCACTGCAGATCCACGGATCCCTAAAGTTTAACTAGCCGAATCCCTCTTGGAAGGGAACCGTAAGAACCGTGGAACTGGGAAACAGAATCTCATGCAACATAAAAACCATTTCATAAAAATCTACCATAAAAGGAAAAATCCAACTATAATGTTAATTACTAAGTAAGTTAATTATCATTGTTAACAGAAATCAAGTAAAAACGTTAGGAGATCATCTTTTTATCTATCAAATGTCCTCTCCTTTGATGCATCTCCTCATATTAACTTTTCACTTCCGTAGGTCTCGTCATGACTCATGAGTATGAATTTGACTTTCAACCCACTTATGTCTACATTCCTAATGTCTCCCTTGAGCCCAACACACCTGGCAATCATGTCCGTGGGTTCAATAATCTCAAAATTCGCCACTTCCATGAAGGACGTATTGTTAACACACCTCTACTATACGAAGTAGGTATCAATACCTCTTTTCGAACCATAGGACTAGAAGGCATTCTCGGAATTAACAAGAAAATTTGTCCACGGTTTGTATTGGAATTCTTCTGTCAAGTTGAACTCGTTCGTAACGAGGATCGATCTCTATCACTTTGGTTTTGGATCAAAAACCAAATGTTTGTCTTAACCCTTGGGCAATTTGCTCACATTCTCCGAATTCCAAATCATGGACAATGTGCCTTCACTAAAGATTGGTCTCTTGATTCTCTCTTCAACCATCATGAAGAAAATAGTCCATATTGTTCACACATACCTTCCCCTAAAGAATAACTCGCATGTTATGCAAACCATGAACCTATTACTTTAATCCAAACATAATCTATACACGTGATATCCGAGATGATCTTAAACCTCTCGCAGTCATTCTACATGAAAATGTTTGGAGTCTTAGGGGAAATCGAGAAATTCTTCCCGCTTGTTGTGCTCACATAATGTATTGTTTGCTAACCCAACAACCAGAAATTCTTCCCGCTTGTTGTGCTCACATAATGTATTGTTTGCTAACCCAACAACCATACAATCTCGCCTATTTCTTCGCAAGACGAATTGTAAGCCTTCAAGGCAACAAGAACAAGCTAATCCATTATGTAATGTTCCTGACACGCCTCTATCATCATATCATATACTTCCATCCTCAATTTCAAAGTCCGTTGTACGTACTTGTGAATAAGATGATGGAACCTCTAAACACATCTCACATCAAGTCTTTTTTCATCTCTGTATCGGCAAATACTCATCATCCATTTGACGATCCATCTAGCGAAAATGCTCAAGAAACTTAGTTTCCTTTTGATGCTGGTTTTACTGACCAGGTTTTAATATTTATATTGTCTCGTTATACCTATGGTCTACCCTAATGCACTAACGGGCAGTGTACCCGCTCGTGTGTAGTGTAGTATTCAGTAAAACCGAGGTTGTCCCAAGAGCTATGTGTGTTGGATTATTACTAAGTCTAGGTGTCACAGATTAATAATGATTTCGATAAGGAATTAATTAATTAACTACTAAAGCAGATAAAAGCAGATAAAAGACAAAGGATAAATCAATAGAGGATAGTGGTGCTAACCTAGTTAATCCTCCTAGCTAGTAATGTCTATGTCTACTTACTTCCATTACCGGTGGGGTCAAATTGAGAGGACAACATTTGGTCAATTCGCCCCTAACCTATCGAAAGATGCCACTAATCGAGAAGTCGTGTCCCTTCATAAGTCAGTTGTTCGTCCCTAAGCCAAGTCATTAAGTACCGCTACATGCTATATTTATAATAGTGAGTGTCCGGGCGTTAGCAACTTGAACACTCACCCCTTAATTCTTAAGTTCATCCAAATGGTAGGTGATCAGTTGGTCAAATCGCACAAGTAGAAAGGGTCGTCAGTTGGTCATATCTTACCCTTCCCGTCTTAGTCTACTCACTTAGGGTTAGTTGGTCATATCTCCAAAGCGACTAGCCTCTACCGCCATTCAAAACTACCGAAACAAGGGTAGCTACCAATAAACTATGCATCCATACACTTAGAAATAATTATACGGAAGTAATGTAAACGCAAACAAAACAAATTAAGGAATCATAACACGTGCCAAGACCAAGAGGTGCTTAGCCAGCCATATTTACCATACAAATCAATTCAATATTCAAAGTTACTTAAATACATGAATTGAAAGTAAAGTAAAGATAAAATGCTAATGCTTATTGTAGGGGAGTGATTTCTCCTTGAGACAGACTTCAGATGCTCCTCTAGACCTGCTTTGGCTTCTTCCCATGTTCTTGGTTGTGGTGTGTGGAATGGGATGCTTTGAAATGCCGGAAATCGTGGGGTATTTATAGGCCGATATGGGTTACTGGCGAACTAATAGAAGAGTTACACCGTAATCTTCAATTCCTTCGTATTATGCACTAGATCTGCTGGTTACGGCGTAACCTTATGAGTGGTTACGCCGTATCTTCAATATTACTTGGTTACGCCGTAGTTGGTGAAATAGTTACGGCGTAGTTATTAGTGGCGCGGAACCTCATTTGACCTAATATAGTTACGTTGTAGTCTTTGGGAGAGTAACGCCATAACCTTCTGATGAGTTGGTTTTCTGAGTCACACTTTAGTTACGGCGTAATGTGAGAGATGAGTTACGCCGTAACTTCTTCAAAGTCAGCATACTGTGATAAATCTTTGATGTTTCTCTAATTCCGCGTCTCTTTAGCTCCAATGCTCGTAATTTACCTGAAAGTGGAAAACAATGGAAAACAAACGTAAATCCATATAAATGATATAAATTACAAGCATTATCGGGGGAAATTGACACTAAATATTCAGGACTATTTGATGTTATCAAATATCCCCCCCCCCACTTGAACTCTACTTGCCCTCAAGTAGACCTTATCAGAAAGATTCCTAAAGAGATATCTCCCATAATCTGGAAAATATAAGTTTACAAATCCCTTATGCTAGAATAAAACAAAGCCGAACACCTCATGAAATGGGAACGAAACACTCAATTCTCTCAACTATTCTAAGTGTCAATTTCGGGGTGATCACTCAATCGCACAGTCATAGCATGTATTATATCATAAGCTTGGCGGTTACACAAATCTCCACCACTAGAGTTAAGGGCTAAAAAATTCTTGAAGGCAATATGGGTAGACACGACAAAGGTTAAGGGGTGACTCGTCATTACTAACATGTCATGGCGAAGTGGACAAAATCAATGATACATGACCAAATCCATGGCCAAGATACCAAAGATTACTCGATGCATCACCTAGACACGCTTCATGACTAAATGGTAGGATAAGACATGGGATATATAAATGGTGTAAAATAAAAATCAAGCGGGTAGTCTAAATCTATAACCAAGTCATCACCACTTACCATCCACCCAAAGTTCAAGCTTTGATGTCAAGAAACCGGATCATGAAATACTAGGTAGATGTATCATTAGAGGACGTCGTGATGGGCACACTACCTTTTCTCCAACTGTTGGCATAATTACCAACTCCTATCTTCAAATGTGACCGAGGTGGCCTCCTCGATACTAAGTCTATAAAGCTCATAACATAGTGCTTATAACATTGCACTTTACAATAACTAAATAACATAACAACATTTTTTTTTCGAATCATTTTTTTTCAACATAACAATATCAACTAAACATAATATCCCCCCACTTGAGATGAACAATGGGAATTCGGGGGGTCTTCATTGATCTTCAGAAATATGTCAGTTTAACGAAAGTGTGATTTCCGAACCTTTCCGCTTGAACCTTGAACTTAGGCAAATGATGACTTCCCAATCATAAATAAAGACAACAGGGTAGGCTAAGGTGTATAGGAGTATCGAAACAATATATTGGGTAAACAAAATGAAAGGAATGACTCAGATGGGTGTATCTAGGGGTATCTTTCACTAAAGGTGAGTGCAACAAAAGGGTTTCACATGGGGGTCGGGAAGTCGAGGTGACTAATCAATAGACACACAATGGTAGGCTATTTGGGTGATAATCCTATAATATTGCCTCCTAAAACTGAAAAGTCCAAATACATCGAGCTAACTTAACATACCTCGTCTATGGTCTCGAAATGATGCAAAGGCCAAGTTCTAAAGTTTACAAGCAACCGACACACTCATAATTTGGTGGATTTGGGGTAAAATATAGGAAACAAATAAGGCTAATCTCACCATAAAATATCAAGGGTTGTATGTGCTCGGCTAAGATCTAATCTAGTTAGGTTAAGAAAAACATGTTAAAATTTTAAAAATGGCATAATTTTTCAAAATAAACTAGAAAAACGAGGGCAAAATAAAGTTCAAGAGATAATTCTACTCCCGTCCTCCCCACTTGAATTATACAAAGTCTCTTTTGTACTTAAGCGTCAAATAAAGGTGAGGAGAAAAGTAGAATTAGAGCGAGAACTTCCCTGAAATTTGCTCCAAAAAGGAAGAAGGCCCACGAAAAAGAGACGTGCCTTCGTATAAGCATCATGAACAAACTTCAATCCCTGAAATCACATTACCGACAAGCATAATTCTAAAAAGAAAAAATGAAAAAAAAAACAAACCTAACTCACTTTCATAGGAATCACGGTTTCATTTAGAATATGAAACAAGCCTTTTAAACCACTTGGTGTCCCAAGTGGATGAGTGAAGTCTCGTGAGGGTTTACAGGGAACACACCCTGTTAGGATTCAGAAAATCCATAGTGAAGAGTCGGTCACCCCAACTATTATCTAGCATAAGTTAGCTCGTAGACATATCGTTATTTACGTGTTTATTAGTGTAGTTTATTTTAGAGTAACACCGTGCGGAGGAAGGACGGTCTTTACCCACCGTATGCCTCGATCCACACCGTCGGAGGCACGTATTTGTCAGGAACTATAAATACCCTTCCATCCTTGGAAGGGGTGGTGCTTTCATTAATCTAACCTTTCTTTTTGTTTATCTCTAGAAACACCCACTCCTCTCTTCATCTCTCTAAAACCATGGCTTTCTTGTATCATCATCATCCAGTTAGGCCACCAATCATCATAACACAATACATGTAAGATCCTAGAAATGGTATCAGAGCCAAGGTTGTTGTGTTTTGATGATTTTTTGTGGTTTTGCTACATGTTTTAAACCGCTTTTTGCGCATCGCTTTTAATGGTCGGAAAATGTTTTACCCGTATTTTCGGATCCAAATTTTGTGTTCATTATTGTTTGTGGTAACAGTTTATTATACATGGTTTGTATTTCTTTTGGTCAAAAGTCTTGTGCTATCCTGTTAACATCTGTTTTGTGTCATGTCGTTGTCCAAAACGTAATGCTTCTATCACATATATGATTTTTGGTCCAAACGCGTGAAATACCATGTGGTCATCCGTTAGTTTTATAGTCAATATGGTCAAAACGAGTAAACAAAAGGCCTTTCTTATGCTGTTTTATGGTCAAAATGGGTAAAAAGATGCATTTTATGCGCTTTTTTCCGGTTTGCTATGAAGATGATCGGAAAACATGGTCGGAAAACTCATCGGAAAAAGTCAACGAGGGTTAAAACCCTAGTTTTCTACGCATAAGGAGCATCTTCATGATATTACGCATAACTGAAGTTATGCGTAAGGAATGGTTACGCAGAAAAGTCAAAGGGTCAAAACCCTATTCTTACGCCTAAGGAGCATCTTCAGAGATATTTATGCATAACTGTGAAGTTATGCGTAAGGACAGT
Source organism: Chrysanthemum makinoi (assembly GCA_910596185.1). Lineage (NCBI taxonomy): Eukaryota > Viridiplantae > Streptophyta > Magnoliopsida > Asterales > Asteraceae > Chrysanthemum > Chrysanthemum makinoi. The sequence goes on from OU343222.1 coordinate 279,350,846, forward strand.
TTACGCGTATGACTTTGTCTACGCATAAGACTCTAAGGCTTTACGCCTAAGGCTTTACGCATAAGCAGAAAGCTACGCGTAAGGCACTTTACGCTTAAGCAAAAGACCTTACGCATAAGTAAAAGGAAGAAGTTACGAGTAAGAGACTCAATGTTACGCGTAAGGTGTTTATCAATGAAAAACCTTATGCGTAAATACTGTAAAAGGAAAAGCTTATGCGTAAACTGAATCATTTGACCACGACTTAACACAAAAATACCAATTACCATAAATACTCAACGACCTCAGCCTCAATTTAAACCATCATCAGTCCGAGTTCAAGTACACGAATTGAAATTAACCCGTTTCAACAGTTGACTCAACACCTCTTCAAACCAAAACCTAATTCGTATAAACCCTAAATCAACAACAACCAACACCTATCTCATCACCACATGATGACTCGATGCTAAAAAGAAAAAATCAACTACCAATATTGATCTCAGAAGGTTCAAGTTTTATCTTTACAAGATATTTTTTCGTTGAACTCATATCATCATCATCGATCATTTTCGAAGACCATGCTTCATATTATTATCCGAATCTTATAGGATAAGAAAGATAACAATTATTTGTTATTTTCTCTCCTAGGTTCGTTTAAATGGAAAACAACAAAAAAAAAGAACAACAATCCAAACGTATACCTACCCGAGACCATTTCATATGATCTTGTGGCCATGGTCGCTGTGGTTGTGGTCTTCATACATCTTCAATACCAACTGATTATATACAGATGGAAATGTAACAGGTTAAGATGGATGAAGGTATTGGTGTTTATTGTTTAGATTAAAAGATGATGGAGATTTGTTGTGTGATTGATCTCACTGATGGCTGAGATGAGTTTGGGAATATGTTTGATGGGATGCGTTCTTTATTTTAGATCTGATTTGGGATGTGTTTTGCTGGTAGGCGATATATTTGAGAATGATTTTAGGGTTAGTTGGTTTAGGTTAAGTAGTGTGTGAGATTTTATATACCCGGTTTTATTATTGTCTTGGATTGGATATTGGGCTTCATTGAATGGTATAAGTTTGTGGATCAGGTATATGTTTGATGATTCAAAAGGGTGAATGGGCTGATGAGTTTGGTATACTAATAATGGATGGGATTTGATATCTTACTCCATAACTTTTGGATTTGGGGCTATATGAGATATGATGAAACAGACTTCTGGAATAAAAATGTGTCATCCGAATTTTTCAAAATCTAGGATACAAATTCACGGCTTGAGCGAAAAAGTGAAAAATGACTACGGGGTTTTTTTTTGTACGGTATTACTTACGCGAAATTGAAGTGACGTTTCATGGGTGATCTTCTTTATCATTGAGACGATGGTTGGTTGGATGCATGTCTCAAGATAACTTGTTGGAGCATAACTATCACTTAAGAAAGCTGTTGTACTCAGTGTCACACGCTGTTGTGGAGTGATCAAGAATATAGAACAAGATGCAAGTCACAAAGTTGGGATGTTTACTTCATTTTCAAGTTTGTCGTATCGGGTTATCTCCATATTTGGTCATTACTATTAGTCGATGAACTGCTGCATGTTCCCCTAAAACAAATATTCACTGAAACCGCATTTGTCGTAACACATTCAAGCTGACATTGTTTACGGTTTTGTCTTGATTTCGTAAAATCCCGCGAAATAAATTATTTCTCAGTTTAAATCATAGACTTGTAAAATCCCGTAACAATGGAAACATCCTGGTAAAAGTAATGAGCATTTTCGGATCTATCTTGTGGTTTATTCTTGGTTTTGTAAAATCTCGAAAAGAAACTATTTCTCGGTTTAAACCTTAGAATTGTAAAATCCCGTGATCATAGAACCATCCTGGAGAAAGGAAAGTGTATTTCGGAATCTTATCTGATGCTGGTACTACGGTTTCTACTTCGAAGAAGGGATAAAAGGGTGTACTTCATGAATTGGATGTGTGTTTGGATATTCGTCATGCCAGTTTGGTTATTACATGGTTTTACAGGGTTACGTGCTTTTAACCATGGTCGGGATGAAACCATTATTATAGCTCACTTAAAACGTCAAAGGAGGCTAGATTTGAGCTTTTAATCAGAAGATGTGACAACGGGGTTAATTCACTATTATTTATTTGAGGTTGAAGTGAAATATCACGGGCGAGTGTACTTAGTATCTGAAGGTATCGGGGATGGATGGATGAAGATTCTTTGAGATCCTTGTTCGAGCTTAATCAAAAACGAAGACTTGGAATTCTAGTTATTTTTGGGTGACTTTTTCCTTTTTTTTACCACTTGGGGGAATTGGGCTCACAACACCTCAAAATAACTATCACTTTAAGGAGTTAAATTGTAGTGCTCAGTGTCACATTGAATTGTGGAGTTTCAAGAGGTGATGTACGTCTATTACTTGATGGTTGGTTGGTTGAAGAGTATAGAGTACTTAGAGATTCAAAAAGGGCATGAATTCTCGCACCGCTCTTTGTTACATATGTGCAAGTTTAAGTCACGAGTTCGGGTTAGTTTACTTCAGGGTCAAATTCATCATATTGGGTTTTCTCCATCAGCTGTCACTACAAAGAGCCTACTGAATGATAATGGGATTGATGACAAGTTTTGCCAAGTGTAGATGAAAAGAGAGAGATTATGACGTATGAACACATCAGTTCATGCCTCGTACTCTAAAGAAAAGAAATGTGTACGCTTCAGTGCGCATTATCTTCGGAAGAAGAGAAATCTTCTTATTATGACCATTCTCACCAACATGCTTCATGCTTTTTCCATGCGCGGTCAATCATCAAGTGGATCTTCTTCTCATGTTTTTTCTCAATGGTGATCTACTTACCGTTGATGGTTTTTCTATTTTTCACTAGCTCAATTAAAATGGCGATGGCGACATCATATGCAATTTTTGCGGGGGAGAAGTGGAAATAGACTACACATGGATGAGTTCACTTGTTTAGTCAAGAATGGCAACGTCGTATGCAATTCTTGAGGGGGAGAAGAAGTGTGAAACTACTTCTCACAAAGAGGATGAGTTCACATTATTCAGCAAGTTTATTCTCACAAAGACTTCAAGCGATCTTCTCAAAAGTTTTCAAGTATTTGGGCATATAATATGTTGCTGATTCTGAAGTGTCAAAACCAAAGAAGGGGAAGGAGACTTACATATAAAAGCATAACGAGTACACATGATGAACTTAATACTTCTAAGTGATTGAAGTTATCCCGAGAAGACAAATGTCATGACGCAGAGAAACTCGTGTATCTAGTGGCTTTTAGTGTTATTATTCCAACGACGCTGGGAAGTGATGTAAAAGATAGTTTTTCAAGATGAAAGAGGTACACAAGTGTGTGATGATTTGATGTTATCACAATCATCGTGGAGAGAGATTGTGCACATTGGGGATGCTCACCGTCTCACTTGAGAGCTTAATCAAGATTCGAGATATAATCACTTATTCCGGAGTGGACATCCGCAGAGATTGTCATCCGCAGAGATAATCATTGATTCGGCCTGTTTCTTCAATGTTATCGGTTTATTCTCTTGGGCATTCTACTTCAGGTTCTTGAGCTTCATACACTTTCTTCAGTGGGAGAGAAAAGTATACATGGGGTTATTCTTGGCTATTGGACTTAATCGCTACTTCATGGTATAAGTTTCTTTATCTTCGAAGTATGTGTATTCGGTTCGTGAGCTCTAGTCTAAGAGACTGACCGCATCAATTCAACTACTCGGGGAAGTGGTCTCTTGACACCTTTTAGAATGGATTACGCCGACTTCAGATTGGTTATGAAATTTGAGAAGATTATTTTAGAGTAGGATGATACGTTGTCTTTGCTGATGATATAACCCCAACGAAGAATCTCGCTTATCGCTCTTGAAAGGAGCAGCGGGATTTATGATAATGGTGTGCTTCTCTGCGCACCTGGCTAAGGCAAGCTTGAAATAGAGCTTCAATCTGCCAGCCTAAAGGATTTTCGGTTTGGGGAAGCGCCAAAGTCTCAGCAGATGGTTCAATTTCTTTCTTCGATTCAAGAGCCTGGAAGCTATGGTGGTGAATGTTTAAGAGTTGATGACTTCTATCTTCTACACGATGCTTTTCGATATCCTTATCTCGTATCGTATCATCATCTTCTTTTACTATATCATCGTTTCTATCTTTGTATATATTTATCAGAAAAACCAAATACAAAAATATAAAACCAGCAAAAAGAAAATAGAAAAATATAATATTTATCAAAAACCAAATACAAAAATATAAAACTAGCAAAAAGAAAATAGAAAAATATAAAACCTTCAAAAATCCATAAAAATCAGAAAATTTCAAAAATACCAAAAATATGTTTTCTCATGACATGTCTTCTGGTATCGATAACATCTACGGTCTTAGAAATGTCATTCAATAATGGCACGGGACCATAGATGAAGTTCGAGCAGGAGGTGTAAATATTCTTTTCCAAAACATGTCTAAAAATATGGCTTGCGCTATTTCGATCAGTAACCCGCACTAAAACTATGGTTTGCTATTATTTCAGATAGCAACCCGTTCTTCAAGAAAGGAAAGTGCTGCGCTAAACCAATTTTCAAATATTTCGTGCACTTATCCTAAAATCAAAATGAGGAAAGTATGTCGAAGGACTGCTGTTCCTACACAAATGTTTTTTTTTCTAAAAATTCTTCAGAAAAATATTTGTTGTTTGTCAAAATGGTGGTAAATGAGTTGCTTGATAAAACAATCAGTTTCAGAATGTTTATAAATTGAAAACTCAATCAATGACTTCAGCGCTTTTAAACTTTTCAGAAAATTGAGTCATTGATTGAGGGGGAGAATGTTCTTCAAATTTATATCATCTATCGGACTTATCTAATTATCCTAAATGCTTAACTGAAAAATGTTGTTAACCTACGTTGAAGGACTAGGTGCCTAGGATATGATTGTTAGGATTAGATGATTAGAGTTTGATGAACGCATAATTCCCATACCTTTATATGATCTGATTGATATGTTGAATTGACTTTTATTAGTCGACTGCTGTTTGGGTGATGTCGACCACCATATATTTGTATGTGTTTTCACTAACGTATGCAGGAATATTGGTATATAAGAATGTTCCCGATCCGGATCCCACAAATGAAGATGATTGGATGCCGAAAGGAAAGGGTAACTATATCTTAGGTTGACAAATGAAGAAATGGAACTTAATTGGACTTCCAAGGATAGTTGGCATAAATGCAACGTAAGAGGTCTCACTGCGTAAGATCGCCAGATGGTTTTCTAAGTGATTGAAGAAACGAGCTTAATTTGACCTCGCTTGGCATTCAAAATGCAACGTAGAAGAAGTCTCACTGCATCACAGATGGTTTTCTTCCAAACCCTACAAGAACAACAAGCTTCTCAACCACCTAACGTATCTTTGTGCAGGATACCATTTTTAAACAATTTTGATTAATTTGATTAAATTGTTTTTGAAAATGGAAAAATATTGTTTTGAAAATTAATTGGACTTAATTTTGAAAATCACCGGACTTTATTTTTTTAAAACTTAAGTCACTCAATCATCGACTACGGTCATCGATTGAGGGGGAGAGTGATATTATATAAATTTTTTCAAACGATATTTCTTCATATCAAGTCCGTTTTGTACAACAAAAAAAGTGGTGATCTAAAGATTTAATGTTATGTCATGGTATGATTTTCTTCAGAGTCAAAGGTCTTTCAAAATGAAATTTTTTCTGTTCTTGTTTGATTGTGAAATTGTTTTATTTTACTTAAAGATCTCTTAAAACTATCATACCTGACACTAACAATCTTTAAATGTCTAAAATTGATCCTTATCAATCATTTTTCAAAATTAAATTTTGTTTAAATCAGCCACAAGTTCTCCCATGTTTTATAAATCTTATTAAATCACTTGGGATTCAAAATCTCAAAGGGTTTGATATTTTTGATCGGGGGAGAATTTGTGATTTAATAATGGAATTTGATAAAAGGTGATCGTTTTGATTCAAATTGCAAGTTCTCTCTAATATGTGCTAAACTGTTTCAAATCTCGAGGCACATAGTGAGGGGGAGCAAATGGTTTTCTCTATGGCATGTGTGATCGTGAAAGTACTTATAAGAACTCTTTCCTCTATGTGATAAAATGTTTTAAAATATCCTACGCACATATTGAGGGGAGAATTTACCAAGAAAATCAAATGGCTTTTTCTATGAAAATTGTGATCAAGAATATATTTCAAAGAACTCTTGCCTCCATGTGCTAAACAATTTCAAAATCATATGCATATGTTGAGGGGGAGCATTTCTAAAAGATCAAAAACAGTTAAGGTACAAAATGCTTTGATCTAGTATCACAAGTACCTTGATTGATTTTCCAAATGATTTTTCAATTGGTTTCAAGAAGGAAAGAACAATACCAAAAAACCGACCAATTTACTTTATGCATGGTGTTATAAGGATGGTTAGGTTAGGTATTCGTTCCCACGATCCCGCCAGAGTCGGAGGGATCTACCCAGGGACAATCTACTAGATAGTGTAGAGTCCTTAGGTATATTGAGAAAAGGATAAAAGTGAGAAATGGGAAGAGTATGCGGATCGAGATTGAGCTAGTCTTCGAATAAACCCAACAAGGTTCTAGTAATGAAGTCTCGGTAAGCACTGAAGTGGTTGAAGAATGAAAAAGAATTGAATGTGAAAGGGTGAAAAGAAATAGCCCTCCAATAATTCAACCTTAGGCGTAAACCGGTTCAATACATATGCTACTGGTGGTTACTAAGGTAACACTAGTATTGAAGACAAGACATCATGGACCTAGTGACGCACTGCACTAAACTTCCCAAGCTACTCAAGTTCCTCTTAAAAGGGATTGTTTCATTCTCACGGGGAACCGACATTATCTATCGACTTTCTCTTAGAGATGGTTGATATTCAAGAAGGAGACCCTCTCCCTAGTCTCCGACATAGGAAACCAAATGTGCACTATTGAGTCTAGAGCCAAGAGATCATTCACAATATCTCATTAGGACACAATTAATGAAGACTTGCTGTTTCACACAATGTGGAAAGTGAGAATATATTAAGAGTCCTACGCATTATCCTTGTGGTATTGCCAGAACATCCGAGTGATATACTAAATATTCATGATGAAGATGGAAATCCTTCTAGAGCCAACATCAAACAAGCTCTTGGTGGGTGACATGTGGGATCTTGCAAAAGATCAAGCTTGTGACAACTGGATAGAAACGATGGGGCGATTCATTCTTGAATCAACCTTGGTCCAGGAAATGAATTGACGGATACCTTTAAAAAACCGATCGTTGTGCTTAAAAGTTCTTTTCCATAGCACATCGATTGTGTATTAATGTTTCAAATTTAAAGGGTATTTATGATTGATAATTGATTTTTCATAAAACCTTCGTTGTATTGCAAAACACTTTAATTAAGCAATACACGATTGTTTTCAAATCACTTTTCATCAATCGAATCTCAATTCCTGGTTTACTCACTCCGTGTTGTCTTCTTTGAGACGTTCCGGTTTGAGAACAGCTAGAGCAAAGCTAAACCCTGCCAAGGAGATTCTTCGGAATTATACCGATCACAGTATTTGTACTGATCAACGGGAACCGTGGGCGTGTACCTCAATTCAACGAAAGTGGTCAAAGACACTTTCGTGTGTTTTATTGCTAATTGTTGTTTGCAGGTACATTTGGACGGTTGCAAATGATCGTAATGGAGGAGTCAATCCAAAGCCGCATGCTCAAACGATTCACACTTAATTAAAGAAATCATGACAAGTGCTAATCTACATAACCCGGCTCGATAGGTGCAAATATCATGAACCAAGAAAGCTTCCGCTACTCGATGAAAAGATGTCATGATCCTAAAGTGTGAGCATGTCGGTCCGAAAGTCACAACTTCACATGATGGCAATGCAACAAAGGGTGATCCAAGATTTTACTATGGTGATGATCTCGATGAAAGCTCAAGATCATCATGATGTGGATCAGTTCAAAGACCTCCACTGAAAGTACAAAACTATGCGGATCTATGAAGAGTCAATGCTAAAGCACAAAGATTACGGAAGTGAAGAATTGAAGTCTACGAGCTTAGAACTAAAGACAAAGAAAGAATGCTAGGATGCAAAATGTATTTCATGGGGTGACCTCCCTTAGGGGGAGATTGTTAGGATTCATAAAATCCATAGTGAAGAGTCGGTCACCCCAACTATTATCTAGCATAAGTTAGCTCGTAGACATATCGTTATTTACGTGTTTATTAGTGTAGTTTAGTTTAGAGTAACACCGTGGAGGAAGGACGGGTCTTTACCCAATGTATACCTGATCCACAGTCCGGTCAGAGGACGTATTTGTGTAACTATAAATACCCCTTCCATCCTTGGAAGGGGTGGTGCTTTCTCATTAATCTAACCTTATCTTTTTGTTTATCTCTCTAGAAACACCCACTCCTCTCTTCATCTCTCTAAAACCATGGCTTTCTTGTATCATCATCATCCAAGGCCACCCGAATCATCATAACACAATACATGTAAGATCCTACACACCCACAAAGTTCATTTAAAATACTAATACAAGGTTATTGTGTTTTAAACTGAAAGAAGTAAAGCAGAGAAAAGTTACGTCGTAACTCTTTGAGGGACTTACGCCGTAACTGGCAAAACCTGACGTCAGCTGTAAAGCAAGTGGCTACGGCGTAACCACAGAGATGGTATTACGCCGTAATTGGTAAAGAGTCTAAAATTCTGCTGCAAAAGGTTGGTTACAGTGTAATCACAGAGATGAGTTACGCCGTAACTATGGTTAGATCAGCAAACTACAGCAATCACTTCCTCGTTTCCTGTAAAAATGGTTAGAAAACACAAAACCCTACAGAAATGGAAACAAAATGAAAGAAAGGGATAATTCGGGTTGTCTCCCAAGAAGAGCACTTTTTTCTTTATTTACGAGTCTTGTTAGACTTCAGAGTAGCAGGGCTTTATGGGGGCCTTTGGGCTTGGTCGACTTCCTCCATTCGCTGCACTCATCCATCCATTTGTTAAATCCCTTTTTTCTTGCAGTATTACCGATGCCAACTGTTCCAACTTTCTGTGGAAGCCATTCATCACATGATTTTCTCCAGTCATCATCTTCAGCAATTTGACTACTTGTTATACTTATGCATGATCTCTCACCGTTAGTTGTATTAGTAAGACGATTGTACTTGTACTGCTTAACCAATCCCTTATTGATTTTTGAGTTCCCAAATCTTATTCTGTACCAATCTTCAAATGCTAATTCGATATCATGTCTTTCACCCTTGTAAGGGTATATCCATTCTTTTTCCTTTCTTTCAGATTCTAGAAAAGGGATACACGAGGGCCATGCCGTCATTGATTCGTTATCCTTGGTTAATATCAGTTGCCGTAAATGTTTATTTGGAATCTGAGCTTCCTTAATGCCCCTGGACAATCTTTCCCGCTTTGCCATTATCAACATTCTCTCCACCAGGATCATGATGTAGAGGTGGATCTTGTGATTGAACATTAACAACATCAACATTATTTGAAATTTCAAATTTTGGTTTTAAGTTCTCTTTCATACTGAAAGTTATTCGCTCATTTTTAGTTCCCAAAGAAATTTGTTTTTCAAAAACCTTAATTTGAGCCCTACAAGTGGCTAGAAATGGTCTTCCAATAATTAAGTTGTAAGCCTCCGCTTCCCCATGTCAATTACCACAAAATCAGTGGGGAAAAAGAAATTTCCAATTTTTAAAAGCACATTATTCACTACTCCCTTGGTACCCTTTAGAGGAATCACCATTTCTATCATCATTGTTGTTTCTTTTAAATTGATAAGTTTTATTTTATCAAACAAAGTGGTAGAGATAAGGTTTACCCCGACCCCCAAATCAGCTAATGCGGGAATCTTAATATTACCAATAATGCATGGAAGTAGAAAACTTTCCTGGTATTGCTGTTTCTTAGGAAGTTGGCTTGGTGACTTCGTCCTTCCGGATTTATCATCTTCTCTTAGGTAGTTACATTCCGGACATCATTTGTGATAGAGGATGTGCATGCTCTTTCTTTGCTTTATCTTGCACAAATATGGCTTCCGAGCAATCGAAAAGCATTACCCGCCGGGCATTACTCGCCTCTTAAGGTTTTTTAGCTAATTTCCCAACTTGTGTTAACCAGCCTTTGAGGTTTTAATTGCAAGAAGACCAAAACATCTTGGTTTCAAGCAGTGTTCATATTGGTGATCTTCTTTCATCCTTGACCATCCATTCCTTGAGTTTATCTCTAACTAACTTTTTTGTAGATTCTTCGATATGCCTATGCATTATTTCTTCAAGGCTTGGTCTAGGAGGATTGTTGTTGATTCTTGTGTAGAATCGGTGATTTAGCTTCATATATTCGTATCGATATCCGGCCCTTATTATTGTAATTGTTGAAAGGGTTCTTACTTCCATATTTAATTTCTCCGATCCTTTTAACAAAATAGTAACGGCATCCTCGTTGAGGAACATTCCTTAGTAGGTGGAGTTCCATTTCGCTTCAACTTGAATGGAATGCACATTTTCCTTGAGCTTCTTCATTTCTCTTCCAAGACTTTCTAATTTGTTGTTTATTCCGCAAGACCTTCCATATCTCCATATTTTACTCAAGTTGTTCCCCGGATTCCATTGTGCCATTTGTGAGAGTGGTCACGCCATCTTGTTTGAAGTTTCTAAAGCCAAAGGATGGGCGCCATACCGAATCGCCCTTCACGAGAATCGATCATTTGCCTTGAGGAGATGTTCAAACCTTTGTAAAAGACGTTCACCTTTTGTTGGCTGTTGAGGTCATGAGTTGGGCATTTGTATAATAATTGCTTATACCTTTCCCAAGCTTGGTATAATGTTTCATCACCCCCTGCTTGAACTTATGTTTTTCTAATTGCTTAGCGCCTTTGATGGAGGACGATTGTTAGGTCACTAGATTTACAACACAAGCTTAGTAGAAAGAGATAAAGCGATTGAACAAATAAACCAAACACACACACACGCATATAGACTATGATAGTTATGCGTGAGATGAGTGAAAGGATATGAATTGAACAACCAACCCTCAAGTGAGGGTTATACAAGAGTATTTATAGGAAGGAAGCTAGGGCAACACTCCTAGTTCCCATCCTTTTCCTTATTGGGCTAGGCCTAGGCTTATGGGCCTTCTACATAAGCTAAGGCTAATAACAAACATAAAGGCCATAATTAAGCTAACTATTACATGTGAATCACTAACACTTGATTAAGGTTAAGGAGTGATTCCAACAATCTCCTCTAAGTTGTTAGTGATGAATGAATGTAAACGTGAAGGAGCATATGTAATAGTAGCTTTGACGCGTCTCTCGACATTCTTCTTCTTGTGAGAAGATTTGCCTTGATTCGAACAATCTCTCCGTTAAGTAGAGAAATTGTCTTCTTTGAAACGCTTTCGCTTTGACGCCATCTTGTCTTTGTTCATTGATCATTGTTCTTTGTGATGGTAGTGATAGTATGTTGTAGTTGTTCCGATCAAGTTCCGCCCAGTTCCGCTTCCTTTGCTCCGTTCTCACGCCATTCTTCAACACGCTCATATCTTTTAACGTTGGATTTCAGATCGATGAAGTTCTTTAAGTCTTTAACTTTGTAGATTCTTTGGTTTGACGAAGAATCATTCTGACTTTTGTGTTGCTTTTAGATAGAACTTCCATTAGTGATGATGTTAATATGAGCATGAAGAATCTTCAGACGATCATTCCGCTCCGAGAGCTTCCATAAGAAGAAAACATGAAAACGGTTAGTAATAAGCGGATTCCGGCACTTACAAGTTTGAACTTCGAGAGTGTTAACAAGATAGTGTGAAAACACAACTCTAATTCTCACAAAGGCCATTCTAATCTCGAGCAGAGTCCCACAAGTGAGATAACGATGTATCCGGGCACATCTACGATTCGGATGAGTCGCCGAGGTACATCAACGGGCATCACCACGCATGTGAGACCGCTTGAGACCACTAAGCGTAATCCACGGGAGTTACCGCGTTACCTCGCCGCCGCTTTGATGTTGACCCGGCAGAGTTTCCATTCAATCACTGAGGATCACGATGTGAACCTCTCATAAATGTTCTCGCATGATTGCTAAGATCCGTGAAGGACTCGATAATGTACCATTTCCGATGTTCTTATTGTTGAGCATCAAGTGATGAAATGTCAAGTGTACCTAAGAGATCTTTTGATGAATCTCGTGGCTCTAGACTCAATAGTGCGTTTTGGTTTTCCTGAGCGAAGACTAGGGAGATGGTCTCCTTCTTCAATACCAGCAATCTCTAAGAGAAAGCCGATAGTTTACGTAGGGTTCCCTGTGAGAATGAAACAAGCTTCTGAGAGAAACTTGAGTGGTTAAGAAGGTTTAGTGCTTTATGCGCCATCGGGTCCATGACGACTTTTAATCTTCAATACCGGTGTCATCTAGTGACAACCAGTAGCATGTGAATTGAACCCTGTTCCGCCCTAAGTTGAATAATCTGGAGGGCTATTTCTTTTCACCCCTTTCTTTGCATTTCTTTTTAATTCTTCAACTCCTTCTTTCTCCAATTCTCATTTCTCCTTTTTTATAATCATACCTAAGGACTTCTAATTCTAACTATTGGCTGTGTCCTTGGGTAGATCCCCTTCCTCTCAAGGATCATAGACGGTTATTCCTAACCTTAATCACCTTATAACTCCATTGCCATAAAACCATTTTTTCAATAAATCTCTCAAAGTGTTTGTAAATGAAAACATGTTTGAACCACTGAGAGTTTTATCTTTTGAATAAATACTCCCCTCCACATGTGCTTTAGAGTTTAGTGACGGAAATCGCACACGGTGTGAGAGGAAAGAGCGCGACTTTTGAATTGATCGACTCAAGATAGACAATCCCTCATGAGACACGATTACGCTGTATAGTTAAAGAGATACATTGTCACTTTTAGGTGACAACTAGCTCTAATAACTATCTTGAAGGTGTGGACAACCCCAAAAGGTTGTCAAACCCGCCAAAGTTCATGTCTACCAAGAGTTTCTCGAATGGTACATTCTACTCGGACAAGTCCTTTTGAGGACACGACTTACATCACTAGCTAACTAGCTTGAAATTATTACCCATTCCGACAAGTCTTTTCGAGTTACTAACGCTTAAGATCTACGTCAATTCGTTGGGTTGAAGTCTTTTTGCACGAGAATTCATGAGCAAAACACAACATATTTCTTATCACGTATTTTTCTCCCCTCAAAAATGGCATATAAATGTTATTTTTGAAGAAATGTTGAGAATAAATATGACCATTTTGAGTGTTGTAGGAAGATGACCACTGAGAACAATTTGTGAACAAAGATTTTAAGTCAAACTCCCCCCTCAACGAAAGTGATATAAACGGTTGAGGTTTTGAAAATCATAAGGGAAGTACTTGTTCTTTTGAGCAAAACCTTGAAAAGTGAAAGGTTTGATAGGTTTTACTCAAAAGTAAGAAGCTTTCGCTCCTTATCTAAGGATTGTGGCAATCGGGCGCACCACATGGTCCTTTATTTACAAGTGCGGTTGTACAGCGTAATGTGTGCACAAGCCATAGACATAATAAATCATACATCCAAAGTTTATAATGAAAGAAGCAAAGCGGTTCAAGGGTACCGTAGTCCGTGAGATGTTGCCGAGTGTGAATCGGGCGCTGAAAGCCGTGATGTTAATCCCGAATTGACCACCAACATAGCTTTCCAATCTTCCGAGCGAATCGCCTCGATACAACCGCTCATCAATCATCGTGATGATCCTCTTCACATCCCTTCGATCATGAGAATTCCATCGCTTAGGAGACCTAATCTTCTGATGTATATCCTTCAACCGATAAGCCAATCCATCCCTAACCATCTTCAAAGTGTGATCCCTAAACTTGTGAAGATCTCTACACGCCATCAAGCAATTGCGTTGAAGTTCACTGCGGTAAATAACGCCGAATGGTTTCTTGATGAGTGTACATTGTGAGAGCCGGTTGATGTCGGGAAGATCAAGCCGGTGGGAGTGAAGTTGACACGGTCCGATAAGATTCAAGCGCAAGTCTGGAGATCTTCTACACGCTCTTTGATGACTATGCGCCTCGATGAAGATGAGCAATGACTTGATGAATTCACATTGTACTTCGGTTGAAAATTGTCTCATGCGACCACAGCTTTGGCAAGGTACATGTCTTCAATGTTGATAGACAAATTCTCAAAGTCACTTCAAAGAATGCATAATCCCTTTCGTCTTGCCTTTGGACCACAATATTCTTGAGAAAAGTGTAGTCCCATTTGGGACAAAGATCAACGTGTTTGATGGCAACGATACTTTAGACTTGACACTTCATGTTGAGACTTCGAACACGGCGCCTCGTAGTAGATTCTTCGGTGCTCCGCCAATGGTGAATCCCATACATTGCATCACGGTTATACTCTTCCACTTTGTTGGAGAATAAGTGGTTAGATCTTTCCCCGATGGCTATGCGGCTAGAGTATATTGTGCTTTGCGGGAATGGAAGTGTCAAAGATGTAGCGGATTTCCTTGAACCATCGCCACCGTGTAGAAGAAATTCCAAGTCTTTGTTGAAGAAATATCTGAATGGAATTCTAGGCTCATTTGGTTGGCCAATTGTTGGTAGAGGTTTAGACCAATCGGTGTAGTATGGAGGGTTGTCCCGCTTTGGTAAAAGTCGATGTTTGCTTCTCGGTTGAGCCAATCCATGTTGTTAGACATAGCTCGAGCAATGTTTTCAAGGTGATATTCGACCTCGATGGCACTTTCGAGCTATCTTTTAACAGTTGAAAAGCTTCATTCTTGATTCGCCTCAACTCATATTTCGTCATCTTCTTTATGAACTTTTCTTGTAACTTAGCATGCTCCAATGTATTACCGTACCTCTTGACCTGGCAGTGGTAGGAGTGGAATTAACAAGTGTAGAAAACCATTCAAATTCCTCTGTGTTATCTTCATTTAGCCATGATAGGACATGGCCTTGGGCCTTCTTCTTCTTTCTTAGGCCTAGATGAGGTTCCGGTTTCTCACATTGTCGGAGAGGCGGGTTGTTGTTGGGGCTATGGTATTCTTCATCGCCACCCCATTATACTCAAAGTGATCACCGGTTTTCTCGAGTCCGGGGTGGTGTCGGAATCCCGAGGTTTATCTCGTGAAGCGGGAGGGATCTTTGTTGAGTTGAGTCCTTTGGGGTGGAGGCTACATTGAATATCAATGGAAGATGATTCACCAGACCTTCGTGCGCTTAGGCTCCTATCCTTATCACTTGATCTTTGTCTTAAATTAGATGCCGCTGAACGCTTAGGCCTTACGACTTCTTCTCACGAATGCTTGACCTGAGTTGGTATTCCAAGCAATGCTTCAAACAATTTAGCTTGGTGAGGCAAACGCTGCGACGCTTCGACATTTGAGCTACTATTTGGCTCACCAATTCATCATCCGAGAAGATTGTGGATTCAACCGGATTGATGCTCAAATTCATTGGAGTTGATTTCATGGCTTGCTTGGCTAGATGTAAGAGATTCGATATAGTTGTCGGTATACATCTCCTTTGTCGGCTTCGAACGCCTCCATTAGGAACTTGTGAGAGTATCCTTTGATCATCTCGCCCATTTTCCTTGAAGATCATCTTCATGAGCTTACGGACATACTCCCTTTCAACTTTCATCTCGTCTTGCTCATCATGAAGATCATGTATCGGCGGCAAGAAAATCTAACTTCTTCTTTGTAATATTTTCTTCTCGACTTTACGGCTTGCAAATAACGACTTTACATGAGACATCCAAGATGTAGTTGGCTTCTTCACTGATTTGGATGATGATTTGGTTGTTCTTTTTGATGGTGGTGGTGAAGAGTGAGAAGATGAATTTGATGATGATGAGATATGAGGAGACTCTGGGTCCTTTGGTGGCTCGAAGTTTCTTCCTTTGATCGTGCGTGACTATCTGAAGAAACTTATCATACTCAACATCTTCTTCATTTCAGACTTAACAGTCTTTTCATCGCCTTGGCTTTATTGCCGCCTTCAAGCTTCATCGACCTTTTTCCTTCTCGATTCGTTCTTCAAGTCATACTCAAGAGTGTCCTCCACACGTGTTTGTTGTTGAACTAAAGTGGTGGCACCAGATCCCTTATCGGGTTGATTAATCCGACGATGGGGACCGAGTGAAGGTTGAGCTCCACCACTGACCTCGGGCCACCCATTTGATCTTTAGCAAATTCTTGTGCCACGATGTTGAGTCTAAGGAATTTGAACTTTTCCTATAATGAGTTTCCAAGTGGCTCTTCATCGAGCTTTTCTTAACCAGGCACAAGTACTGGAGTCTTCCCTTTCCTTTGATCACCGAGGACTGGAGGTTTAGGATACTGTTGTAGTGTCATCTTCAGCTTGTGAGTAGAAAGTCTCTTCATCCGATCTGGTACCGATCTCTCCGAGTCCTCGTCGGTTAGCTTTCTGCTGTTCGTGCTTAGATAGAATAGGAACAACTTCACTTGGCGAGGAACTTGTCCTCTTTCTTGGAGGATTCCTCCTAGGGAACTTTCTCGACTCGGTGCTTGCAAGACTTCTCCAACTTCCTCTTCTCGTTTTCCTTATAGGTGTAGCTCCGTAAGATTCTCATCAATGAGATGACCAACTTTTGCCTTCTTTTCCGCTACATATACCTTTTGTATGTTCGAGCTTTTTGATCTCATTAGCTCGAGAGAAGGTGATCGTACCAAGCCCTCGTTTCTTTGTTGACGATTCCTTGATTACGATCGATGGGTAGGCTCGATCAACATATCGGATTGTGGGGTCATTGAGCCTCTTGGGAATATCGTGGATGAAGTCCAAGTGCTCTCTCGATCAACGGCTTTTGTATCAGGCGACATAGGGAATCTTTGAGCCAAGTTTCTTGAGAAATGACATCATGTCTTCCCATAACAATGCTTCAATTTCGATGTCCTTTTTGTTGATTAATGACTAGAAGATTTGTAGTTCTTGAGCTTGGGATGCTCATAGCCACTATCACGACCGTGAGACAATTTGGTAATGATGATGTATAGGGTTCTCCACGGTTGAGGAATGTTCTTAAGCTCCACGTGAGAGTGCTTAGTGATTATTCCTGAAGCTTCATCATAGCCAATATCAATCAGAATTTGTCTCTTCAGAGGTGTGGCATAGAAGTCGTTGCTCGATTTCGAGAATTAGAAGAATGCCCGTAAGATCGCATGTGTGATGGTGACTTGTTTGTGATTGAAGCGTTACGGTCACCGCGACTTTGACCTTTGATCCTTTGCATTGAATTCCGAATTGTTGAATGTAGATCCTCGAACAGATAGCAGAGTGTGAGAGCATGTTCGCAGTACGGATGATTCTTTAGAATATCCATAGCAATCGAGCGGGGAAGATTCCGAGCATGTGAGGGTTTCAAAGTCAACCTTAGATTGTTCTTTCCAATCTTTCTGGATAGCCATTAGGGAAGATATCAAGAATTGTGAGAACCTGATCGTGCATCCACATTCATTTGAGCGTACCATGTCGCGGATCTGAAATAACATTAGCCAAAAGAACCAACATATCGAAGACATAATGTTAGTCAAGCGAGAAGGTTTTATTGTCTAATTATTGAGCCATGTATAAAGTCAATGGATTGTTACGAGTCCAAAGTCACTTGTTTGTCAATAGTCCAATGATCGCGGAAAAGTTTCGTGAGTTAGTTAACTTTAAGTTTTAAAGTTTATGTTATCACTTATTAACACAACACATAAACGTTTAAGCTTATTAGTGACATTATTGGTTTCATTGACGCTATGATTCATTTATATACAAGTTTGCACGCGTAACAATTCATTATGAAGGTTTGATCAAGGCTTATGCGTAGAAATGGTAGTTTATGCGTAAACAGGGTATATACGAGGCACAAGCTTACGCGTAGGATCCGACTTACGGCGTAAGAAATGTTACGCCGTAGGAAAATGTACCTTATGTAGAGCTTACGCCGTAGGCGATATAAACCTTACGCGTAGGCTTACTCGTAAGAGTGGCAGACCTTATGCGAGAGTCATCGCTTACGCATATCCTTCACGGTGATACGCCAGAGTCCCTTTGTAGAACCTTACGCGCATGCAATAGTTACGCGGCGTAAGATTTCTCTTACGCGATAACTTTCTACGCGTAAGGTGATCCTTATGCGAGAGATTCAATGACCTTGATTCTCGAGTTTTATGCGTAGCAAGCCTGAAATAAAATCATCATATCATCAATCTTAACATATGTATTCATTTTAAGATAGATCATGGCATGAAAACTTGTTACACAGCTTTAAGATAGAAAACCATACGCCAGCATTAGAACTTAAACCCTAAAGTTCATGAATTACGCGTATGACATCTAGCCATAGGATTTGCACCAAAGTTATTCTGTTGGTTTATAGTTGTCATGTGAGTGTAATAACCAAGTTTTAACTTCAAACTCCCAATGAATAAAAATACCCAAAGTTAAGAACATTAAACCCTAATCCATAATTTTCAATCAATTAGTGTTTACGGGTTGTTTTAAGGCTGGATATCATCAATTCAACATGATATCAAACATCACACAACAATCTTTTTGACCAAAACATTCACATTTGAAAATACCCAAAACCACGCATAAACCCTAATTTCAAAAATCAAATTCATTGATTTACGGGTGGATTTTGAGGATAAACAAAGTATCATTGATGTTTATAAAACGTTTTAGCACATTGTTTTAACCACAAACATACACCAATGATGTGTGTTCATATAAGCGAACACATAATCACGCATAACTATCGATTTAGCCGTTGGATTTGCATAAAATTCAAAACCATTGCTTAAAAACTTGTTAAGATAACACAAAACCACTAATTGAAGATCAATAACGGTTGAAGATGATTTTAAAGCGTAGGATTTCGTTTGGTTAGTGTAATAAATGTGAAGAAAGGTTAGGTGGAAGGAGTTTTATTAAAAGAGTTTAACCTTTTGGAGTTTTGGTCCCTCCGCCTTTTCCATTTTCATCAAAGCCATATAACTTCCATTTTGGTTACCAACATGATAGATTTTAAAAAGAAACGGCGACACTCCCCTCGACTTAGAAAAATAATGAAAGGTTATGAATATTAGTCCGAGGAGTGTCATTGAACCGTAAAATTTACCACCATTGATAAAAGAAACAACGGATATGATAACAGTCAAGTGACGGATGTTTTGAAGCAAGTTAATGTTTATTTTCTCCCCTGACACTTGATCGAAAATACTTGAATTTTGAAAGATTATAGTGTTGACGGAAGAAATGTACTTGCAATATTGAAATAAAATAGATAGAAGAAGAATATTTTTGTTGTTTTATCTGATTTTATATTTTTGTATTTTGTTTTTGAAAAACTATTTACAAAAGAGATTTTGGTGTTTGGAGTTTTAAAGGCTTTTAGGAGTTCATCCAATTCCTCTTGAGTCAAACACCTCATACCAATCCGGTGGACCAACTCATTAAACCTAGCGGAGCTAAGGCTTTGGTGAGAAGATCCGCCCAATTGGTATTGTGTACCCACAAAATATAATTCAACTCAGCTGTACCACGTTCCGCGGTCCTTGATGAAATGATATCAAGATCGATGTGCTTTGATTTCGAAAGTGTTGAACTGAAGTTGCCACGAGATCGCAATGGCACTCCGATTGTCGCAAAGCTGACATCGATTCATCAAATACGTAACCATAGTCTTTGAGTTGTGTTCTCATCCAAATGACTTGAGCACAACACGCCGAAGTGGCTACATATTCTCGCTTCGTTGAGACAAGCGATGTACAATCTCGCTTCTTCGATTGCCATGACACCAGTTTATCACCAAGAAATTGTAAAGCTCCTAAAGTACTTTTCTGTGAATCTAAGCATCCCCTGCGTGGTCAGTCAAAAGCGATTAGTTCAAAACCGAATCCTTGGATACCGTGATCCCAAATTAATGGTTCCCTTTGATGTATCGAGGATTCTTTTAGCCTCGAGAGAGGTGGGTTTCAGTTGGTCGCGATCGATAACGGGAGCAAAGATATAAAAAGACAATATCAGTGCGCTGAGTTAGATACATGAGAGACCCAATAATACTACGGTATTTTGTAGGGTCCACCAATTTCAAATGTAAATCAGCGTCCTAGCTTCTTGGTATGAGCCATTGGTGTGGCATAGGTGTCACAGGTTTTCATTCCAAATTTGTTTAACAATTCAAGGGCATATTTGGACTTACTCAAGAAAATACCACGGGGTGATTGATGAACTTGTAGTCCTAGAAAGAACGTAAGTTCACCCATCATGGACATTTCAAAATGTTTCTTCATTAGTTTTGCAAAAGCTATTGAGTACTTTTTATGAGTTGACCCAAAAATGATGCCATCCACATAAATTTGAACAATTAAATATGTTCCCCGTGATATTGTATAAAAAGAGTTGGGTCGACCGAACCTTTGGTGAAATTATTGGCAATGAGGAAAGATGATAGCTTATCGTACCATGCCCGAGGGTCTTGTTTGAGACCATGAGAGCTTTGTTCGTTTGTAGACATGATTAGGAACTGGATCAACGAATCCTTCCGGTTCGACATAAACCGTTCTTTAAGTTGTCCATTAGAAAAGTTTTACATCCATCCGAAGACCGCCATATTCATATGAGCCGCGAACGCGGAAAAATCCCTCAAGACGAGCAACCGGAGCAAAAGATTCTTCAAAGTCAATACCCTCTTCTTGATGATAACCCTTAGCCACCGTGACGTGACTTGTTTCGATAACGCGTTCCTTCAAAGCATCCAATTTGTTTTTCCAAATATATTTGAGACCAATGACATAGACCCCTGTTGGTCTTTCAACCCGATTCCTCATACTTCAAGACGTTTGAATTGGTTGAGTTCTTCTTGCATGGATTCAATCCAGTTGTCTTTTGTCATGTCGTCTTTGATGTTTTAGGCTTTCAGATTGGCAGGGACAGTGAGTGCATAAATGCAATGTTCACCGCTCTGTGTGAAGACGCTTGTCTCAGTAACGACTTGGTTGATTCGGGTTGCCAATAATATTTTCCAGAGGATGGTCTTTGTCCATCTATGTGTGGAGGGTTGATGTTGGTATACATTGTGCAGATTCTGAGGATTCAAATGGCTTGTAGAAGATTCCGCGACATCCGTGCGCAGCCTCATTAGCAAACGGGTTAAAGAACGCATTTGGATCAAAATCTGCAGGTGGGGGTACTTCATTCGAAACATCATCAGCCGGTTCATCATTGTTGGAAGCGGTTTGTTCAACTGTTGTGGTGGAGTCAATCGGTGGTGCTTCTTCAACAGTAGTTGTTGTAGTAGGTGTATCAGGTATAAGATTATTATCAGGTTGAGCAAATGAAAAGCGGATACACGAGCACGTTCATCAATATCGTCCATCAACGGTGGAGCAAATAGCCTTTCCATTTGTTGACGAGTGAGTCGGGGCTTTGTTCAGTGATGATGGGGTTTGGGGGAAGTTTAAGCGGTTGTGACCGGGTTCCAAGGTGTTATACTCAGAAGCCATTTCCGTAAGTTCATCAAAATGAGCATGAATCGTTTCCATAACCTCCTTTGTTCGACGATTCCAGATTCGGAAACCTTTAGAATTATCACAATATCCAATAAAGACTCCAATGTCAGCTTTGGCTTTGAGCTTTCCAAAGTCATCACGATCATTATTCGGATAGCAAAGAGATCCAAATACATGAAAGTGTATGAGATTCGGTTTTCTCATGGACAAGCTCGAAGGTGTTTTGTTGTGGCGTTTTGTAATCATAGAACGGTTTTGAGTATAGCATGCAGTAGATACAGCTTCTGCCCATAAGTAATCTGGAAGTTTAGCATTGATTAACATTGTTTTTGCAGCTTCCACTAACGCGTTCGGTTTCGCTCTTTCAACAACTCCGTTTTGTTCTGGTGTGCATGCAATAGATGTCCGATGTCAATTCCCACTTTCTCATAAAATTCACGAAGAGTTTGGTTAACAAATTCGCCTGCCTCTCATTCGATTTGTCGACGGTGTTTAGAGTGAACTTGTATTTTCGTGGAGAAAGGTGATGATCATCGTGGAGCTTGATCTTTGCTTCGAAGAAAGTAGACCCAAGTCCAGCGTGAATAGTCATCAACAATTACTAAGATGTAGCGTTTGTCGTTGATCGTTTGCACAACGATCGGGCCACACAAATCCATGTGAAGAAGATGAAGCACATGCCGAGAGTTGTGTTCCACCTTTGAAGGAAAATGAGCACGAGTGCTTTTCCCTTGTTCACAAGCCGAGCAAAGGTGATCTTTAGAATACCCAAATCGTGGGAGTCCTTCAACTAGTTTGTGTCGAGCAAGGTTGGTGATGGTTTGAAAGTTTAGATGTGATAGACGACGGTGCCATAGCCGGGATTTTGTTGATGTTGCCTTTGAAAGTAAGCAAATAGGAGATGAAGCAACCATGTCTTGCATAGAGATAGTGTAAAGACTGGAATTACGCGAGCCAGACATAAGGTCGTTTCCTTGTAGATCATTAATGAAACAAGTTTTCTCCCTGAAAGCAACCTCCAAATCTCCATCACAGAACCGACCTACTGAAAACAGATTGTGACCGAGGCCTTCCAC
The DNA here is from genome assembly GCA_910596185.1 of Chrysanthemum makinoi. Classification (NCBI taxonomy): domain Eukaryota; kingdom Viridiplantae; phylum Streptophyta; class Magnoliopsida; order Asterales; family Asteraceae; genus Chrysanthemum; species Chrysanthemum makinoi. The sequence goes on from OU343222.1 coordinate 279,373,545, forward strand.
ATAATAAACCCCGCTAATTTCGATGTTCCCATTGATATAGTCTCCAGTAGCCCATGATAGCCGCTGCAGTGATCATTCCCGAATCGACAGCCAATGAACTTTGCAATAAAGTTTGATAACGGTTTAAGGTTGCCTGTCATGTGTCGGGAACATCCGCTATCAACAATCCAGAGAATGATGTATCACCGCATTATACCGTGACACATAATGCACAGATGGAATAGAAGTAGATGTGGAACCCGAAATGTTAGAGGGTTCCGGAGCAGGTATAGTAGATATACACACATCAATAGCTTTAGGTATCCATTTAAATCCTAGTGTGTTATATATCCATTTCCGCCATCTCCAACTAGTATTTGCTTTAGTCTTAGTGAATGCACTAGGTGGTACTACATTCCTAGGAGGTGAAACTGGAGCTACAGGGACAGCAATGCGTTTCTTAGAATCTAAAGATGGCGGTCTACCAAGCACTGACTTAGAAAGATTAGTGGGCCTAGAGGTATTCCGGTTCTTAGGATTCCTTAAACGAGAGATGATAGCTTTAGCAACACATTTATCATGACAATCAGAATTCATACTTTTACGACAAATAACACAAGGTGCATCGGACTGAATATCAAAAGTACTTAAAGGTTTAGCATTCGTTACATCACTATTTCTATTACATTTGCCGGACGCAATATCTATAGTGGAAGCAACGTGAGTCTTATTCATAGTCCTAGGGTGTTCTTCTACTTTAGCATTCCTTATTGATCTTTTCTTAGGTCGCAACTTCCTATTCTTCGATGTAGTGCTTTTAGGGTGTGAAGTGCGGACGTTTGGAAAAGACGCAACTATTCCCTGTTTCATAGAAGGAAGCACGTTAGCAACTTGTGATTTGGCAGTAGGGATTCTAGGTTCACGATTACTAAGTGTTACAGGGCTATTCTCTTAATCACTTAGGTGGCCGGAAGTTGTTCATACTTTCCTAACATTTCTCTTAACTTGAAGATAGTGTGAATCAGATCTTGATTTTCAGACCGAATATTTCCACAAAATGCATAACTTCTTTAGTGTGTGCAAGATAATGATCAAGTTCATTTGATGCTTCATCACGAGTCTTTTGAGTAAATCAAATATGACACCATATTCCTTTTAACTTTTACAAGTTCTTGTTCATATTTTGAGATTTGACACTTAAAGACACGCGTTTTGATCATCCATTGCTCAATTTTGGATGGAAGATTTTGCACGCGCAATCGGCGATTTTGTGTTGAAAAGCAAGTTGTTGATCGTGAATATCTTTTGACACCAATTAAGACGACGTATTGCATTTGAAAGTTCGTTTGACAATCGTTGATTTTCAACTTTTAAGGACTCGATTCCAAGCACATTATCGTTGTTCTCAACATTTACCACAAATCAACAAAGATCGCAGAGATATAATCAAATGCATATGACAAAGAATTCAATAACACAACATTATGGACATCAACACGGATGACATCTTCCAAGAGTCGATCAACATCTTTTCTCAACATTTTCTTTTTACGTTTAGTATTAGAAATAGATGTTTCTGTTTTCTCGAAAACGACCTTCATCAATCCAAGTTCCTTATGAAAGTCCCTTTCCCAAGACAATGCACAACTTTTCAAATTTTTAACATTTGGTAAAAGATTTTTCTGAAAAATGTCTCTTTGTTCTCGCGCTAGAGGCGATTGAAAATGTTGAACTTTGATTTCGGAATGATATTCTATCTCATGTTGTAAAGTTTTGAGGTCAACCATGAAAAGGTCAAAATATCGAAGAATTTTGCGATTTTCAGGTTTTGAGTTTACTTCACCGATGGAAGGTAAAGGACCATAAGTTTGTGCATAATCTGGTTTGGGATTAACATTAGAAGACTCAGATGTTTTATGATAATCCTTGGTGTGTTAGAAGAATCCGTTGGTGTGACGAAAGTGACCGCTTTTGAATAGTTAAAAGGTTTGTTGTAAACAACATTTTCTAATTTGGATCGACTCTCGTCTTCGCGTGATCTAATTCCTCTTGACGATGATATTCAACAACACTCATAAATGTAATTATCAATTTTATATTCTCGCGACCGAAACTTCAGGATTTGGTTTGAATGCTTTGGTTGAAAGCTTTGGTGTGTAATCAGCAAGATTCGTCCATATCCATTTGGATTGGGTTTTAAAGTAAACTTTTCAATAGCTGGGACCGACTCGCCATGTTTGTAAACAACAGTTTTAAACTCTTTAAGTTTGTTTTGCAAGCCGATGATTTCTTCAAGATGATCATCTATTCGCTTTGTTGAATGCTTTTTGTATGCAGAGAACTGCTTTTGACAAGTTAACAACTCATCCTTAGCTTTTTGATTTTCCAAGGTGAGAGCGTTAATTTGCTTTTTATGTTCATGTTTCAGTTGTTCTATTTCAGATAACAAAGCATTCTTCAAAGCGGCTAGATCACGACTGCTCTCTAAATATTTTCGCTTTGATGAGATTTGGCAAAGGTCGCTTCAAAACCTTTTCACGCTTTTTCTTGAGTTTTGAAAAAGTTGAGTTGCTTTTGTAAACATTCAAAATCCTTGGTTAACAAAGGCATTTTTACTTTTCAAGTCCTGATTAATTGCATGACATTCTTCCACTATGGTTTGTTGGTCTTGTATTAAACGAGCAAAATCTTGATGAGGCAAAAGTTCGGCGTGTTCAACGTGAGTCACAACATGATCATTACTTAGATCCTCAAGTATAACCACGTAGTCAATTTGATTATCAAGGGAAACCATAAGGTCATCTTGATCGCCAAATATAACTACGGGTCTAGTCGAAAATCGTCGGAATGAGATGTGGACGACTCATTTTGAACATTCTCGAGCCTTGCGGATTCGGATGTTGGCGGAGATATGAGATCAGAGATAAATATGGTTTGTTCGGGTAACTGAGACAAGCCATCAGTGTCATACACTGGCCTGTGTCACTCATGTGTAACTCATGCATATTATCCATCAACATAACAATCGCATTGGCCCGCAAGTCCTCCATATCATCATCCGAAGTCCGTGATTTGCCATAAAGCTCGTTTTTTGTCCGTGAGAGTTCCACCAGCTTCATCCTTAAGAGCCAAAAGAAGAGCCTCTTTGTGATAAGCACTGCCCCTTGTCCTCGGCTTGGGGCATGCATTAGCCGTGTCCCTTCTCAGGTGCCATTGCGAATTTCCTGCTCCACCATTGAGCTCGTTGTTATTCCTACCCACATCATTAAACCCTTGACCACCGCCCATCCGACCAACCATAACCACGATTCAACTTCAACTCGCCCATTGTTCACAAATGCTTGATTCCTTGTGTTAGATGAGGAACTAATACGATTGTTGGATTTGTTGGTATAACGGCTAAAGGCATTAGCAATCATAGCAAATCCTTGTTGCAATGCTTCAAACGGATCAGATTCCTCATTAGCTTCATCGACAAGTGCTTGAGCATTGTTGTTGTTGTATGGAACCAATTGAGTTTGTTGAGATTGAGGTTCGTGAAGGATCATATGGTGTGATTGTAGCAGTTGGTTGAGTTGCTGGTTGAGGAGAATAACCGTTTTGAGCATATAAGGCAAGTTGTTGTTGATTTTCCGATGTTGAATGTGGAGCAATTTGAGCACGGAGAATCCTTTTCCTATCAACTTCCTTTTCATGAGGCTTCAAGTAATCATACAACAATCCGTATGTAGAATGATGCATGTTCTTCGCTTGACGGAGAAAAATGACATACTTCTCCCATTCAGGACCAAGACTACTCAGAACTTAGTATTCATCAATTTTGGCATGATGATGTTGTGTTTATCCAAATCATTGATGATGTCCGAGAATCGATGATGATAAGACTCTAGTGTCTCTCCCGGTTCAATCATGAAGTGTTCATAAGCCAAGTAAATTTTGGATTCCAAATCCTCCCGATTGAGTACAGATCCTTCCATAAGAAGATGAATATGATCCCACATTTCCTTTGCAGTCTTTTGAGCATCAACACTTCTAAGAATTGGGTTAGGTAATCCTAAGAGGATATATTGCATTGCAAGTTCATCAGCATCATAGTGTAGAAGTTCTCTCGGATTCAAGTCTGCAAGAATAAAGAGCAATGTTTGATTGTTCATCTCTTGGTGGATTAGCATTTGGATCTCCGTACAATGACAAAGGCATCCAAATGGACCTTCCAAGATAACCTTCTTTAAGAACTTTCCATGTGGCTTCTTTATATCACAAAACCTAAAGAACCTTATCACCTATTGATCGTAGTTTCCGAGTGAGCATTGAGGTCTATCAAGTGATCCAAACCTCATGAATTGATTGTTGGCCGCTTAAAGCTTCACACATCTTTGCAAACCAAGTGGGTTCCTTCATAGTGTTCCTTGATGGATGTTGATTGAAATCATTTGTGTAGGGTTGAACTTGAAGACTTGGTGGTGGTTGAACCATTTGAGGTTGTGGAATTGCTCCAAGTTGTGGAGTATGTTGTTGATTAAATTGTTGTTGATAAATTGCTTGTTGTTGATTCCATTGTTGATGTAGTGGAGTTAGTTGTTGCTGGAAGTGTAAGTGGAAATAGTTAGAGTATGGTGGTTGTGACATGTTGAAAACTTGTGTTGGTAAAAATGGATCTTTGTAGTCTAATGAACCTTTGTTGATGAAGTGTCCTTAGGCGTAGAAATCACAAGAAACCAAGTAGGACACTTATGCGAAAACACCAAAGTTACGCTGCGTATCAATCAGAGTTACGCCAGATTTTAGCTTACGCTGTAGTAGGTAAAGACACTAAAGGTGCGTAGACACAAAGTTGAAGGTTAGGCTTAGATTACCTTATGAAGACTAGGCTTAGGCTTAAGATGAATCTTATGAGGATTTCTACGCCGCAAGTTTATGCTTATGCGTAAGTTTAGGGTTTTGCTCAAATGATCTTTTTACACTATCAAAGCAAAAGATATCCAAAGTCGACGATTTTCGTGCTTATCCAAGCAAGAAAACACGGAGTAAAACCACTTAAAATGAAGATCAAACCAAGGATAAAGTTACGCCAGAAGATTAGGTTTTGATATACCAGAATTACTGTAAAAATGATTTTGCCCAAAGATGTTTCTAAACCAATTTTTGTGTGATGAAATAGCTTCAATAACACCAAAATAACACAAAAGTGTGAAACTTGATGATCCAAAGCTCTCAAAACGGTTACACATAGGTTTACACCCTCGCTCAAAAACTAAGCTTAAAAACAATGATCCACGCATAAAGTTCGAAACCTTTTGCCAAAAACAAGTATTTTAACACCTTAAAACATTGAAAGTACAAGAATCTTTGATTAAAAAGTGTAAAAACGGTTTTAAGCAACCAAAAACTCGCTACCTTTACGCGTATGATCAAAAAACTTTCTTCAAAAGCAATAACGCATTCACCCAACTATTTGGCATTGATACCACCTAGGTCACTAGTTTTACAACACAAGCTTATATAGAAAGAGATAGAGAGGTTGAACAAGATTCACACACACACACACACAATGAGATACTAGGCCTAAGTTAGGCGAGAGTGTAATGAAGAGAATAACTTGAACAACCAACCTCAAGTGAGGGTTTACATAAGTATTTATAGGAGGGAAGCTAGGCAACACTCCTAGTTCCCATCCTTTCTTATTGGGCCTGCCTAAGCTTCATGGGCCTTCTACAAGCTTAAGGCTAAAAACAAACATAAAGGCCATAATTAAGCTAACTATTACATGTGAATTACTAACACTTGATTAAGGTTTAGGAGTGATTCCAACAAGGATAGATCAACCATAACAAATTCATGTGGCCTTTGATATACTGATGATGAAAGACTCGAGAAAATCTCCCTAGAAGATGAAGAATAGCCGCTTATCACTCACTGTGTACCCGATTATCATAATCGACATGAATCCACATTACCAGTATTGCCCACATGCAACCCTATGCAGTATTGCAACGGTGGGATAGAAAGAGAGTAAGAGGACATGCCACGAAGCGGAAAGGCAGTAAATGGATTTGGCATTTGATGACTTGTACGCAATACACCCGATGCCAAGATTAACCGCTAATCTCTTAAGAAGGTAGTTGATTACAAGGAGCACAATCAGAAAAAGCAGCATACCCATGAAGAGCATTTAAGTGAAACTGACAAAAGCAAATACTACCCAGCGAAAGAATAAAATCTCCCTGGGAGATTCTCTGGGGGGCTGCGTAAACCTTATGACGATATATGTAACGGGGAACTCAGCTCAAGGAGAATAGGAAAGATCTAATTATTTTGGTCCTCAACCAACGATGAGGAGAGAGAACGAAGTTTGCCTTACTGAAAACCCGGGATCTGGAGAAGGTGAAGATTAAGTATGGACATGTTGATACGTTAACCAAGAGAAGATTTGGAAGAGCATGGGTGATAAAATTCAAACAACGAAAGTCTTAAATAAACACGAAAGCAAATAAAATAAGGGTGACAAGGAGTTGGTTAGAAAGTGAAAAGAAGAATGCAAAGCTGCAAATTAGTGGAGAATCGGCCGATGAAGAATGGTTTAAAGGTACCGCTTCATGACGATGACATTGAAGGAATCCTGATTTACCCTGATTTGCAAGGAATGAGGAGTTTATCATCCCTACGACATGAAGCTATGAGCAAAGGAGGAAAAACTCCTTGGATTCCCTACAAGAGACGGCCACCATTATTGTTTTAAAATACAGTTCTACTACACCACTTGGGACCGGAGGAAAATTTTGCAAAATCCGAAAATTGAAACTAAATGAATAATCAAATCCAACGTATTGCCACTTCGATGAGGCATAACTTGATGAAAGACATTGAAGAGGTCTGTGAAGTCCAAAGGTCCCCATAGCCCTACTACCGAAGCTCACAACTTAAAGATCGAATAAAGAAAGTGCTCTTTCGGGAGACAACCCGAATTATCCCTTTCTTTTGTTTTATTTCCATTTCGGTAGGGTTTTATGTTTTCTAACCATTTTGCAGAAACGAGGAAGTATTGTTGCAAAACAGCTTGTTATTCACCGTGAGTTACTGCGAATCTCATCTATGGATTACGCCAGAACCAACTTTTTACAAAGAATTCTGATGCATTACTAATTACGTAAGACTATCTCTGTGGTTACACTGCAACTACTCTCGCTTGCAGCCTTATGACAGTTTTGCAAAGCATTTTAGAATTCCTCAAAGAGTTAATGACGTAACCTCTCTGCTTTTAATTCTTTTCATTTTAAAACACAATAACCTTTGTATTAGTATTTTAAATGAACTTTGTAAGTGCCTCTGAAACCCCCACGAGACTTACCTGCCCACTGGCACACCAAGTGGTTTAGTAAGGCTTCTGTTGCATATGCTAAATGCAACCGTGATTCCTACTAAAGTGAGTTAGGTTTGTTTTCATTTTTCATTTTTTCTTTTTAGAATTATGCTTGCCGCAGTGTGATTTCGTGGATTTAAGTTTGTTCATGACGCTACACGGCGCACTTCTTTTTAGTGGGCCTTCTTTCTTTATGGAGCAAATTTTGTGTGAAGTTCTGCTCTAATTCTACTTTTCTCTTCACCTTTATTAATGCTTAGTATAAAAGGGACTTTGTACAATTCAAGTGGGGGGACTCGAGTAGAATCTATCTCTTTAACATTATTTTGCCTTCGCTTTTCTAGTTTATTTTGAAAAATTATGCCATTTTAAAATTTGACATATTTTTCTAACCTAACTAGAGTAGACCTTAGTCAAGCACATACAACCCTTGATATATTATGTGAGATTAGCCTTTATCCGCTTTTCTATATTTTAACCCAAATCCATCAAATTATGAGTGTGCCAGAGTTTGTAAACTTTAGAACTTGGCCTTTTCATCATTTCGAGACCATAGACGAGGTATGTTGAGTTAACTCGATGTATTTGACTTTTAGTTTTAAAAGGCAATATTATAGAATTATCACCCAAATAGCCTACCATTGTGTGTCTATTGATTAGTCACCTCAATTTCTAATCCCCATGAAACCCTCTTTGTTGCACTCACCTTTAGTGCAAGATACCCCTAGATACACCCTCCTGAGCCATTCCTTTCATTTTGTTAACCCAATATATTGTTTGATATTAACTATACACCTTAGCACCCCTACCAGAGTTCTATTTGTGATCGGGGAAGTCATCATTTGCCTAAGTTCAAGGTTCAAGTGGAAAGGTTTAGAAATCACGCTTTCAAGTGATGACATATTCCCCTCAAGATGATTGAAGACCCCAATTCCCATTGTTCATCTCAAGTGGGGGAATATTATGTTTAGTTATTATTGTTATGTTGAAAAAAAAAAGTGATTCAAAAAATTGTTTAGTTATTGTAAAGTGCGATGTTATAAGCACTATGTTATGAGCTAGACTAGTACGAGGAGGCCACCCTACTACATTTGAAGATTGGAGTTGGTAATTATGCCAACAGTTGGAGAAAAGGTAGTGTGCCCATCAATACGCCCTCTAATGACACACATCTACCTAGTATTTCATGATCCGGTTTCTGACTTCAAACTTGAACTTTGGGCGGACGGTAAGTGGTGATAACTTGGTTATAGATTTAGACTACTCTGAAGCTTTTTATTTTAACCATTTATATATCTCATGTCTTATCCTACCTTTAGTCATGAAGCTTTTCTAGGTGATGCAGTTTATACGAATATAATCTTTGGTGTCTTGGCCATGGATTTGGTCATGTATCATTGATTTTGTCCACTTCACAGTGACATGTTAGTAATGACAAGTCACCCTTAACCTTTGTCGTGTCTACCCATATTGCCTTCGAGAATTGTTTAGCCCTTAACTCTAGTGGTGGAGATATGTGTAACCGCCAAGCTTATGATAGAATACATGCTATGATCGTGATTGAGTTATCACCCGAAATTGACACTAAGAATAGTTGAGAGATTTGAGTGTTTTGTTCCCTTCGTGAGTAAGTGTTCTTCGGCTTTTGTTTTATTCTAACATATATGGATTTGTAAACTTATATTTTCCAGGTAATGGTAGATATCTTTTTAGGAATCTTTCTAATAAGGTCTACTTAGGGCAAGTAGAGTTCAAGTGGGGGATATTTGATAACATCAAATAGTCCTGAATATTAAGTGTCAATTTCCCCCCATAATGCTTGTAATTTATATCATTTATATGGATTTACGCTTGTTTTCCATTGTTTTCCACTTTCAGGTAAATTACGAGCATTAAGATAAGAGACAACCAATCAATATTCAATACCTATGTTTCATAGATCTAAGCAAACACACAAGTAAATTAGCCGGACATGGAAAACATGCAAGCATACACACAAACAATTTAAGACATAATTGAATTAATGAAGTAAATCACTTATCTTGTTGTAAAATAGGGTATGGAATCCTAAGATACATCACAAGACAGCCTATGTTCTTTAGGTTTTACTCCATAAAAACTACCTCCCTAAAATACCTTTGAAAATTCAATTATATATATAGAGTTACAATATGCATTTGCTTAATTCGTCACTCTTTAATTGTGACGTCGCTGGTCGGCCGCCATTAGGTTTTCGCCTTAGCCACGTCAATCCTCTGTGACGGCGTCTTACCTTATGCTTGTGACGCCGTCGGCTTCAACCTCTGACGGTTTAGCCGGGATCCAAATCTAGGTCGTCCGAGTTGTGACGCCTCTACTCTTTTTAAACCTCGATTCCGCACTTGAAAAATAGCAATTTGCTCGAAGTCGTCTCAAGGTGTGTCGCGCGGCGTAGTTATTGTCGCGGATGCCGCCCCTTCAGTTCCAAAGAAATTTTGAGTGTCTCGATTCTTGAATTTGGCCATTTTATTCGATATTCGCGCTTTTCGTCCTAATAAGTGTTATTCCGAGAATTTGCCTTCAAGAGACCTAAAGAGTGAAAAGGAACGAAATTAAGTAGTAACGGATACAAAAGTGATCAATTAAGGGCTTAAATGACCCCTCAAAAGTGTACCTTTTAAATCCTTATCATTTTGTCATGGTGAAAAGTAGGAGGTAAAGAGTGTTCTTAGCTACTGCAAGAACCAAGTTTATTGAAGACTGTGGCGTAACCAAGTTTATTGAAGACTACGGCGTAACCACTTATAAGGTTACGTCGTATGTAGGATCGAAATAATATTGTGTTTGATGATTCGGGTGGTCTTGGATGATCAAAATACATGTTTGACATTTTAGAGAGAGAAAGTAGAGATATGGTGTTCTTGGTAGAGAGTTGGTTCAATAAAATGTAAAAGGTTAGATTGCCAAGCCACACCCCTTTCCATGGATGGAAGGGGTATTTATACTTACAAACAATACGTCCTCCTATCGGACTGTGGATCAGGCATACAGTGGGTAAAGACCCGTCCTTCCTCCACGGTGTTGCACTATGCTAAACTAAACTAATAAACTGATAAATAACGTAACTAACGATATGTCTACGAGCTAACTTATGCTAGATAATATTTGGGGTGACCGATACTTTACTTATGGAATTTCCAATTCCTAAAAATCTCCCCCTAAGGGAGGTCACCCCATGTTTTACATTTCGAATCCTAGCATTCTATTTAATCTTCAGTCTTGAGCGCGAAGACTTTAATTCTTCACTTCCGCAATCTTTGTGCTTTTAGTAGTATTCTTCAAAGTCCGAATAGTTTTGTACTTTCAGCGGAGGTCTTTGAACTGATCCACATCTTTGATGATCTTCGAGCTTTCTTGAGATCATCAGCCACAGTAAATCTCTCTGGATCACCCTTTTTTTGTGTTGCCATCATGTGTAGTTGTGACTTTCGGACCGACATGCTCACACTTTTGAATCATGACATCTTTCCATCTGAGTAGCGGAAGCTTTACTGGCTCATGATATTTGCGGCACGTAGCATAAACATAGTATAAAAATATCGAGCTGTGTTATGTAGATATGCATCAGTCATGATTTCTTCAAATTAAGTGTGGATGATATGAGCATGCGGCTTTGGATTGACTCCTCAATTATCGATCAGGCTACATCCGCCCAAATGTACCTACAAACAACAGTTAGTAATAAAACACACGAAAGTGTCTTTGATCACTTTCGTTGAATTGAGGTACACGTCCCACGGTTCCCCGCTGATCAAGCTACAAGTACGCTCGTGATCGTAGGATTCCTAAGAATCTCCTTGACAGGTTTCGAAATGCTCTAGCCGTTTCAAACCGAGACGCCTCAAGAAGACAACACGGAGTGAGTGAACCAAATAATTGAGATTCATGATTGATGAAAATTGATTTGAAAACAATCGCGTATTGCTTAGAAGAAAGAGTTTTGCAATACGACGAAGGTTTTATGAGAAAGATCAATTTTCAATCAAAAATACCTTTTGTATTTGAAATAGTATACACATTCGATGTGCTAGAGAAAAGAAGAATTTTGCACATCGAACGGTTTTTCCAAAAGTATTTTTTTCAATCAGAGATACTTTTTGAATTTGAAAACATGAGTACACATTCAACGTGCTAGAGAAAAGAAGATTTGCACATCAAACGGTTTTTTCAAAAGTATTCACAATTCATTTCTCGACCAAGGTTGATTCACGAGTGAATCGCCCCATTTCTATCCAGCTTGTCACAAGTTTGATCTTTTGGAAAGATCTCACATGTCACCTACCAAGAGCTTGTTTGATGTTGGCTCCAGAAGGATTTCCATCTTCATTGTGAACATGTATGCATATCACTCGATGTTCGCAATACCACAAGGATAATGCGTAGGACTCATAAGATATAATCTCTCTTTCCACATTGTGTGAAACAGATAGTCTTCATTGTAAGTGTCCTAATGAGATTTATTGGATGATCTCTTGGCTCTAGACTCAATTGTGCACATTTGGTTCCTATGCCGGAGACTAGGAGAGGGTCTCCTTCTTCAATATCAACAATCTCTAAGAGAAAGTCGATAGATTATGTCGGTTCCCCGTGAGAATGAAACAAGCCCTTTTAAGAGGAACTTGAGTAGCATAGGAAGTTTAGTGCAAGGCCACTGGGTCCATGACGCCTTGTCTTCAATACAGTGTTACCTTAGTAACCACCAAGAGCATATGTATTGAACCCGTGTTCGCTCTAAGGTTGAATTATTGGAGGGCTATTTCTTTTCACCCTTTTCTCATTTCATTTCTTTTTCATTCTTCAACCCTTCAAGACTTACCGAGACTTCATAACTAGAACCTTGTTGGGTTTATTCCAAGACTAGCTCTTCTCACAGCACTCTTCCCATTTCTCATTTTTCTCCTTTTTTCAATATACCTAAGGACTTCTACACTATCTAGTGGATTGTCCCTGGGTAGATCCCTCCGGTTCGGGCGGATCGTGGGAACTAATACCTAACCTAACCATCCTTATAACACCATGCATAAAGTAAATTGGTCGGTCTTTTGGTACAGTTCATTCTTCCTTAAAACCAATTGAAAAATCATTTGGAAAAACAATCAAGGTACTTGTGATACGAGATCAAAGCATTTTGTACCTTAATAGTTTTGATCATTTAGAAAACCTCCCACTCAACATGTGCATATGATTTAGAAATTGTTTAGCACATGGAGGCAAGAGGACTTTGAAATATTTTCTTTGATCACAATTTTCATAGAAAAAGCCATTTGATTTTCTTTGGTAAATTCTCCCCCTCAATATGTGCATAGGATATTTGAAATCATTTTATCACATAGAGGCAAGAGTTCTTTTGAAGCACATTTACGATCACACAAGCCATTAAGAAACCATTCGCTCCCCCTCAATATGTGCATTAATAAATGAAAGAGTTTGACACATATTAGAGAGAACTTGCACTTTAAATCAAAACGATCATCTTTTATCAAATTTCATTATTAAATCACAAATTCTCCCCGATCAAAAATATCAAACCCTTTGAGATTTTGGATCCCAAGTGATTTAATAAGGTTTGGAAAACATGGGAGAATATGTGGCCTTGTTTAAATACTCATCTTGTTTTGGATAAATCCTCCTCCTCAACATGTGCATTGTGTATTTGAAATCGTTTGGCACATGGAGGCAGGAGTGCCTATAAAGGACTAAAACCGATTCCATTAAAACAGATTTGAGATTTAAATCACGATCTCTCCCCCAATCAAAAATTTCAAACCATTTGAGATTTGTGATCCCAATTGATTTAAATCTTTTAGAAAAATTTGGGGAAAGACGTGGCAAGATTTAATTTTGAAAAATGATCGAAATGGACCAATTTAAGACATTAAAGATTGTTAGTGTCAGGTATGATTGTTTTTAGAGATATTTAAGGAAAATAAAACAATTTCACAATCAAACAAGAACAGAAAAAATTTCATTTTGAAAGATCTTGATTCTAAAGAAAAATCATAACATGACATAACATTAAATCTTTAGATCACCACATTAATACGTACAAACGGAACTTTTGTGAAGAAATATCGTTTGAAAATATTTTATTTTAAATCACTCTTCCCCTCAATCGATGACCGTAGTAGATTATTGAGTGACTCAAGTTTTGATAAAATGAAGTTCGGTGATTTTCAAAATTAAGTCCAATTAATTTTCAAAACAATATTTTCCATTTTCAAAACAATTTAATCAAATTATTTTGAAAAATGGTATTATTCACTAGTTGTCCTGCACAAAGATACGTTAGGTGGTTGAGAAGCTTATGTTGTTGCTGTAGGGCATGGAAGAAAAACCGTCACGATGCAGTGAGACTTCTTACGTTGCATTTTAATGCCAACTGAGGTCAAATTAAGCTCCGCTTCTTCAATCACTTAGAAGAAAACCATCTACTGATGCAAAGGAGACCTCTTACGTTGCATTTATGCCAACTCTCCATAGAAGTCCAATTAAGCTCCGTTTCTTCATTTGTCAACCCAAGATATAGTTACCCTTTCCTTTCGGCATCCAATCATCTTCATATGTGGGATCCGGATCGGGAACATTCTTATATACCAATATACCTGCATATGTTAGTGAACATACATACAAATATATGGTGGTCGACATCACCCAAACAGCAATCGACTAATAAAAGTCAATTCAACATATCAATCAGATCATATAAGACATGGGAATAATGTATTCATCAAACTCTAATCATCTAATCCTAACAATTATATCCTAGGCACCCAGTCCTTCAACATAG